>JAIUZE010070036.1:0-261411 GCA_022085475.1 Heliosperma pusillum
AAGATTAAACCCAAATAATCTTAGCTTATTATTAACTAGATAATAAGTAAGATAAATACTACTAATATTATTGTATTACTACACTAGTAATATGATATGAATATTAGTTTGCATGTTAGTTTTAGAGAGAAGAAGGAGGTTTTAGAGAGAAGGTGGAAAATAAGCAAAAATGAAGTTGTACAAATGAGAACAACTCTTGTTCTCTTATGTAGGCCTTTTTGGCCGGATGGTGCTAGCCCTTGTGGCTCTTATTTTGCTCATTTTTTTTATTCCCATGCAAATAGGTAGTGTGTGGGATTGATTATAATCATGTTCATGTCATAACTTGTCATAATCAATATGTTGTAGTGTGATACAAGAAATGAACAATCATCATTCTGCTTTTTCCACTACAATTTCGGTCCACATGGTGAAATGTAGTACATTTTGATTTTTGATATTTGTCTCACAAATACTTATAATCATATGTTTAATTATCTTATATAATTAAGTGTTAATTTGATCATATAACAATTATATGACACAAATTAATAAACAATATGCACTTAACTTTTAAGTGATATTTTACCATTATATCAATATATAATGGATCCCACAATGCCCACTTAATTTATTTTACAACTCTTTGTAAATATAATTAACTAATTACCTCTACCTCAAAATATATGCATTACCTCAACTAATTTAATGAATTAACGATTAATCACTAAATTAAATCTTATTTAATCGTATTAAAATAAGACGTAAAATTTATTCAGTCAGTTATCGCATAATTGACTAACAAACTTAATTGGAATGAGTTCCTAACTCAATTTCCAATAAATAACTCTCGTAACTAAACGTACATATTAAATTGTATCGTATACAAATAATTAGTATTCTATTTGGGTCTCATCCTATAGGTGTGACCTAAAGGGATCATGTGATCACCGCCGTCATACGACAATAACGTCAAACTCTAGTGAGCCGAGCGTTACCGATTTACGTTAATCAACTGTCGTGGAGTATCAAAATATACTAATCATGCCACGTATATTCCAAATGAGATTTAATATATAAATGCACTATTGTGGAGGACACTTACTCCAACGGCTCCTTCATCAAAATACCGCTTAACCCCCAACTTAGCCGGTTCCGACAGTTCGTCCCATGACGTACTCCGATCAATTTTGATTCCATCATCAGGAACCAAAAACAGAGTACAAAAATCGTCCATGAAGATCGAGACTGCACGGCCATTTACCACGGCATGCAAAACTCCAAACTGTAAAGAAACAGAAGCTTAAAACTGAATTACCTCGATTGGATAAATCGGACCTGAAAATCGAGACACGCTCTCCCACTCTTGAAATTTCAAAAAGTCATTAAAAAATCCCAAAGCTTCATATTTTTCACACCATGCTTTCGGAAAACTACGACCTCCATGAATACCGTATTTAGCAACCCGGTTAACTAACTTTCGTTCATCTTTTGTCAAACGAAGCTTGTCAAGCCCGGATGCCGTTTCTTGAGGTGAGAAATCCCGAAACAGAGTCCGTGTAGACGCCTCGAGAACTGTGTTGTCGGTGTCCGTATTTGCTTCTTCTTGCACTCTAATCTTCCCCTTATTTAATCTACGTCGCTTAGTACCCTCAAGAACCGAACCCGACTCGGTTTGGGTGTTGGGTGATTTTTGTTTTGGTTTAGGAGAGAGATTAGTGGGAATGCTAGGTTTTGGAATTTTGGAGTTTAGGGTGTTGGTATTTTTGGATCTTGTGGAAGCCATTGTTGTAAGCTTGAAGTTGTTGGGTTTTCTTTCTTTTTTTTTTTATTGTTGTTGTTGTTGTGCCGTGAGGAAGGAGAGAAAGGAAGGAGATGGTGATGTGTGTTGATAGTGATAGGAATAGGTAATAATGAAAAGTGGTGTTGGGGTTTGGGTTTTGTAGGGGACGCGTGAGGTGCCGGCTACTAGAGCCTCTTTTTCCCTTTTTTTTTTTTTTTTTTTGTTTTTGAATTTGGTTAGGATAGTAAAAGGAATTAAGGGTAAATATTTGTGAGATATGGTAATGATAGGATTAGGTAAATAAAAATATATGGTAAGATATTGTTGGTTGAGAATTTCGGTCAACATGGTTACATAGGTAGAATTTTGGTTTAATTAGGAAAGTGAATAAGATGGATTTTTGGCAAATATGTGGTCCATAATTCAATATCCATAAAATACTTAATATGCAAGATACTCACGTAAAATATATAATATTAAACACAAATATACTAGCAATGGAATACGCGGACACAGTCATATAATCTTGTCTTATTCTAGCCAGTCACGCAGGTTCACAAAATAATTATGACGAATTTAATTGCTACTGATTAAACCAATTTCTAACAGCAAAATCTCAAAACGTCTTCTCGCTAACGCCTTTGTTAAAATGTCAGCCCATTGATTTTCAGTACTACAAAATTCGAGTTTAATGTTGCCCTTTTCTACATGGTCACGTAAAAAATGATGTCTAATGTCTATATGCTTGGTACGAGAATGCTGAGCTGGATTTTTTGAAATAATAATAGCACTCGTATTATCACAAAATACAGGCATACAACCAACATTAACATCGTAATCACATAGGTGTTGCTTTAACCAAAGTAGTTGAGAACATACCAGTCCTGCAGCGATATATTCGGCTTCTGCAGTAGATAACGCAACCGAATTTTGCTTCTTTGAGCCCCAAGTAATTATGCATGGTCCAAAAAACGTAAGGAAGAAATAAAACA
This sequence comes from Heliosperma pusillum, assembly GCA_022085475.1. NCBI lineage: Eukaryota > Viridiplantae > Streptophyta > Magnoliopsida > Caryophyllales > Caryophyllaceae > Heliosperma > Heliosperma pusillum. Next base: position 2,755 of record JAIUZE010070036.1, read on the forward strand.
AATTGTTTTTAATTTAGCCGCAAATAAAAGTTCTGGACCAGATGGTTTTCCTATAGAATTTTTTCAAAAATATTGGAAATTTGTAGAAAATTCAGTTACTAAAGCAGTTTTAGCTTTTTTCCATTCAGGTAAGTTACTTGAGGAAATCAATCATACCTTCATAGCATTAATTCCAAAAATTGATAATCTTCAATCAGCCAATCATTTTAGACCTATTAGCCTTTGCTCAACAATTTATAAAATAATTTCAAAAATACTGGAAAGCCGTCTTCGAAGTGTCTTACATAAGGATATTCACCCGTTTCAGGGGGCTTTTACTCCTAATCGGTTTATTCAGGATAATATCCTTTTAGCTCATGAAATTTTCAACTCGTTTAAGAGTAAAAAAGGTAAAGGAGGATGGATTGCAATTAAACTAGATATGGAGAAAGCATATGACCGACTAGAATGGAACTTTATAGAGGAAACTTTTAAACAAATGGGTTTTAGTACAACTTGGATTTCTTGGATTATGGAATGTGTTTAGACTGTTTCGTTCTCGGTTCTTGTCAATGGAATTCCAGGAAACGTATTTGAACCCACTAATCGACATGGAGACCCCCTTTCACCATATATTTTTATTATGTGCGCTGAAGTTTTAGCACGATCTTTACAAAAGAACAGTGATATGAGTTCTAGTGATATTGGTATTAGAATTGGAGCTGGGATGGAGAAAATCTCATTCCTTACTTTTGATGATGACACTATCATTTTCGCTAAAGCCACTAATCGAAGTTGTAGAACTATTAAGTCTATTCTAGACAAATTTTGCATGATATCAAGACAGTTTATAAATTTTGAAAAAAAAAAAACTTTTCAATGTACTAGAAATATTGAGCGATCACTTCGTGAGTCTTTCAGAGCAACCCTGGGTATGAATGAAGAAGCTCATTTGAGTAAGTACTTAGGATGCCCTTTGATTGACAAAAGAATTACTAAAATTACTTTTGAAAGTATTATTGAGTCTTCTTGTAATCAATTATCAAAATGGTAAGCGAATTCTTTATCACATGCCGGTGGACTGTTCTTGTTAATGCGAATTTAGCCTCAAAGGGGACTTTTCAGATGCAAAGCTTTCTCCTTTCATCAATTGTTCATAAGAGGCTCTTAGAATAAAAGCAAATGGCATTAAGCAATAAAAGATTGGACAATAAAAGGAATAAAAGGAATTCATCTGGTGCAATAAAAGGAATTCAGAAGATTTAATCTTTGAAAGATTGGACAAGTGCACTGAAACTATTCAGAAAAGACAACTAAACAATGACAAATTGAGCTAAGATTAAGACACTTGCAAGTACTCTGTTTCTGTTTGAATTGATTGTTAAAGAACAAGGATAGGACCTTAACCAAAGCACAAAGCCAATGGTTGAGGGTTGAACCTTGATCCCAGCACACAGCTAAGGACCCAAGCTCACTTCCAAGCACAAAGCAAAGGAAGTTGTCTCAAGCACACAGCCAAGAGATGCAACAGAAACAAGGTTTCAGTTTTATATTTTACTTCAAATCTGTCTTTCATTCATTAGGAAAAGGCCTTATATAGGCAAGGAGATTACATCCTATTCGTTCATTACATCCTAGGGCCACAATGGGTTTGCAAAAGAAACAGAAATAACAGCTACATTGTTCAGCATAAAGCAATAAAGTAGAAAAGTAGTTCTAATAGGACAATCTGCCTTAATTGGTTTGTTGGGGTTGAAACTGGTGGAGGGGTGGACTTCTGAGCTTGATTCTTGAGCTCAACTGAAGTGGGATGGATGCCAAAGGTCCTTCTAAAAGGCCCTCGAGTTTGTTTGATCATAAAAGGAAAGTTTGATAGTGACATGTTAACTACTGCAAAAAGGCTGAAATCTGGACAGTCTGAAGTTGTCCCTAAGCTAACTCTTTGTGTGTTTGTTTCTGGGGAGGGAAGTCCTGGGGAAAGTTGTAGAGGACCTTCCCAAGACATAGGTTTGAGGGTTGGTTAGGCTTTTTTGATTGTGTGGGGCCCCATGGACCTTGTTTAGAAAGACTGTAATAGGCTGTTTTTGGCTGGGGGCTGTTTTTGTTGTGTTGGGTTTGTTGGGCTGTTGGCTGAGCTTTGTTGTGGCCTAGTCTTGGGAAGTGGATGGCTAGGCTTTGTTTTGGTTGTGGTGGTGTTGTCTTAGCAGGCTTGAAGTGGTTGTGGCTTGGACTGAATAGAACATTGTCATAGCTGGTCATGGTGTTGTCTGAATGTAGGTTGTTGTTTTGATGTTGAGTTTTGTCTTGAGTTTGTGTCTTGTCTTGAGCTCGTGTCATGGCTCGTGTCTTGGCTTGGTCACATACTCCCGTTGCAACCTCTTTTTCTTGAAAAGGATTTGCCCTCAAATCTTCCTCACCTTCATCATCTGATTAACCATGGTAAGGACTCAGGTCTCCAACATTGAAAGTACCATGTACACCATAGCTTCCTGGTAGATCCACCTTGTAAGCATTGGTGCCTATCTTCTCCAATATCTCAAATGGTCCATCAGCTCTTGGCATGAGCTTGTTTCTCCTCTTGTCTGGAAATCTCTCTTTTATTAAATGCAACCATACAAGATCCCCTGCCTTGAATTCCCTTGCTTTCTTAGGCCCCTTGGACCTAGCTTTGTACAACTCATTGGACCTTTCAATCTGCTTCTTGACTTGCTCATGGATCTGTATCATTTGCTCAACTCTTTTCTTTGCATCATAGCTTGCCTTGTTTCCTTTGACTGGTGCTAGGTCTGTAGGCATGAGAGGATTAGTGCCATAAACTGTTTCAAAAGGCCTTTTACCTGTGCTGCTGGAGGGAGCTCTGTTGAAGGCAAATTCAGCTTGTGCTAGCTTGAGGTCCCAATCTTTTAATGACTTAGAAACAATGCTCCTTAAGATCTTCACTAGTGTTCTGTTAGTGACTTCTGTCTGCCCATCAGTTTGGGGATGGTGAGAAGTACTAAACAATAACCTGGTCTTCAACAGCTTCCACAAGGTTCTCCAGAAATGGCTCATGAACTTTGTGTCTCTATCTGAGACAATGCTTCTAGGGACCCCATGTAACTTGACAACCTCCCTAAAGTATAGTTCAGCCACCCCCAATGCATCCTCAGTCTTCTTACAAGCAATGAAATGTGCCATCTTGCTGAACCTATCTACAACCACCATGATTGAATCCTTTCCCCTTTGAGTTCTAGGTAAGGCTACAATGAAGTCCATAATGAGGTCTTCCCATGGCTTGTTGGGTACTGGAAGTGGTGTGTAAGGGCCTGCTTGAAAGTGTGCCTTGGCTAGTTGACAAGATCTGCATCTCTTGAGGGCATCTTGCACATCACTGAGCATCTTAGGCCAATAGAACTGATCTTGTAAGATGGCATAGGTCTTCTGTACCCCAAAGTGACCAGCAAGGCCATTGGAGTGAACCTCTTTGACCAGTAGTCCCCTATAAGGTCCCTTAGGCACACACAGTTTGTTCCCATAGAATAAGTATCCTTCTTGAGCTGTGTATTTGCTCCCTTTCTTGACTTGCCCTTCTTGATGTACCTCCCATTCATGCTTGAAGTCTGGGTCTTCTTGATAGAGCTATTTCATAAATTCAAACCCCAACACCCTTTGCTCCATGAAGGTCAACATTACAGACCTTCTAGACAATGCATCAGCTACAACATTGTTCTTACCTTCTATGTACTTGCTGGAGAATGAGAAGGATTGCAAGAAATCTACCCATTTGGCATGTCTGGGGTTGAGCTTGTGTTGTCCATTGATGTATTTGAGAGCCTCATGATCAGAATGAAGCACAAAAGGCTTAGGCTTCAAGTAGTGTCCCCAATGATTCAATGCCCTCACAATGGCATAGAATTCCTTGTCATATGTGGAATAGTTAAGCTTGGCCCTATTTAGCTTCTCACTAAAGTATGCCACAGGTTTCTTTTCTTGAGTAAGCACAGTTCCTATGCCAAGACCACTGGCATCACACTCTACCTCAAAGAGTTTGTTAAAGTCTGGTAGAACCAATATTGGAGACTTACACAATAGCTCTTTGATCAGATTGAAGGACATTTCAGCCTTCTCATTCCACTTGAACTCTCCCTTCTTCATGCACTCAGTAATAGGGGCCATGATTGAACTAAACCCTTGTATGACCCTCCTATAGAAAGATGCCAACCCATGGAAACTTCTTACATCAGTAACAGTTTGGGGAATGGGCCATTCCTTGATTGCTTGCACTTTCTCAGGATCAACTGCTACCCCTTTCTTAGAGATGATGAACCCAAGGAAGTAAACCTCAGGCTGCATGAAGGTGCACTTCTCTAGCTTGCCATACAACTTGTTTTCTCTTAGGACCTCAAACAACAACTTCAGATGTTGCAAATGTTCTCCCTTAGTTGAACTGTAAATAAGAATATCATCAAAGTACACCACTACACACTTGCCTAAGTAAGGCCTTAGGACCTCTGTCATCAACCTCATGAAGGTGCTAGGGGCATTAGACAACCCAAAAGGCATCACCAGCCATTCATAGAGCCCATGTTTAGTCTTGAAAGCTGTCTTCCATTCATCCCCTGCTCTTATCCTCACTTGGTGGTAGCCCTGCCTCAGATCAATCTTAGTGAACACTTGAGCCCCACTTAGCTCATCCAGAATATCATTAAGTCTAGGTATGGGAAACCTATACTTGATGGTAATGTTGTTGATGGCCCTACTATCAATACACATACGCCAAGTCCCATCCTTCTTTGGCACAAGCAAGGCTGGTACAGCACAAGGACTGAGGGACTCTCTGACATAGCCCTTGTTGAGTAGTTCACCTACTTGAAGTTGGAGCTCTTGTGTAGCCTTAGGGTCACTCCTGTAGGCTGGCTTGTTGGGTAAGATAGCTCCAGGCACTAGGTCAATGTGGTGCTCTATCCCTCTAAGTGGTGGCAGTCCACTAGGAAGCTCAGTAGGGAAGACATCACCATAACTTTCTAGGATAGATTTGACCTCTTCAGGGATATCAATGATACTCATCCCCGTCTCCTTGACTAGCAATATGTATACAGGTTGTAGCTCACTTAGCTCTTGTGCTATTTCTGATTCACTTATCAACATGACTTCTTTGGAAGCCTCACTCATGGGGTTTGGGTTGATCTTTAAAGCAGGTGGTAAAGGTGCTAGGGTGATCTTCTTCTTCCCATACTTGAAGGTGTAAGTGTTGTCTCTCCCATGGTGTATGGCATCCCTATCAAACTCCCATGGTCTCCCAAGCAGAAGGTGACATGCATCCATAGGTAGAACATCACAAAGACTCTCATCCACATACCCTTTACCAATTGAGAAAGGTATAACACATTGTTTATCCACCTTGATCTCAGCCCCTTTGTTTAGCCATCTGAGTTTGTAAGGTAGGGGGTGGTCTTTGGTGGGTAGAGCTAGCTTGTCTATCAGTGTTTTGGAGGCCACATTAGTGCAGCTTCCTCCATCAATAATGAGGTTACATACTCTACCCTTGATGGTACATCTGGTCCTAAAGATCTGGTGTCTTTGGTCCTCTTCCAAAGGTTGTGGTTGAGTATGCATTACCCTCCATGTTACCAAACTTAACCCTACATCAGGCTCTATCAACTCCTCACTAGCCTCTACCTCAGGCTCTTCCATCTCTTCATCACAGACCAACACTTCATCATCTCTCCAATGGATTACTTCTAGGGTACTCAGAGCCCTTTTAGATGGACATTCTCTAGCAAAATGTCCATACCCTTGACATTGAAAGCACTTTTTGAGAGGGGTAGTCTTCCTTTGGCCTGCCTCAACAGCCTTGCCTTTATCAAGGTTGAAAGGAGTCTTAACAGGAACCACAGGTTCTCCTATCTTAACTCCTACAAAAGGTTTGAAGGTGGGGGTTCTGGAAGGTGTCTTAGAAACACTGGCCTTTCCTTTTCCCAATTTTTCTACCCTTAAAGACAAGTTGACAGCTTCCTCAAAGGAGTATATGTTTTGTAACCTGACTTTGCTAGCTATCCTTTCATCCAACCCCTCTAAGAACCTTGCTATCTTTTGTTCAGATTTCTCAACAACCTCACATTGCAAAGTGAGTTGTTCAAAGTCTCTTAGGTAGGACTCTAAAGGTCTTTGGTCTTGCTTTAGGTGAGTAAGCTTAATGAACATGTCTTGAGTGTAGTCCCTAGAGACAAACTTAGCTCTCATTTTCTTTTTCAGTTTGAGCCATGACTTTACAGGTTCTTTCCCTTCTCTAACCCTCAAGGTTTTCATGTTTTCATACCAAAGTGAGGCATAGCCTTTTAGTTTCATGATAGCAACCTTAAAAGCCTTTCTATCAGTGTATCCTTTAAACTCAAAGACTCTTTCTACAGACCTTAGCCAATCTAAGAAATCATCAGGGTTCAAGCTACCTAGAAAGTCAGGAATCTCTACCTTGATATCTTTGTCTTGGTGTCTGAGAAGATTGTGATCTGAGCCATCTGAATCTGACATTTCAAACTGATCTACAGGTTGTCTCCTCCTTACTCCACCTTGTGGGAAAGGTGCTCCTCTTCCTCGACCTCTGCCTCCCCTTGTATCATTGTTCTGTTGGCCCTCAAGGAGTTCATTGACAGATCTAGAGACCTCCATTACAGTTCTGACAAGATCTTGAACTGTGTTTTCAATACCTGTGATTCTCTCTTCACTCATGGTTGTATTTTGTGTTTTTAATGTAGTTAGGTAGATGAACTCACAAACCAAAGCTCTGATAACCAATTTGCACTGAAACTATTCAGAAAAGACAACTAAACAATGACAAATTGAGCTAAGATTAAGACACTTGCAAGTACTCTGTTTCTGTTTGAATTGATTGTTAAAGAACAAGGATAGGACCTTAACCAAAGCACAAAGCCAATGGTTGAGGGTTGAACCTTGATCCCAGCACACAGCTAAGGACCCAAGCTCACTTCCAAGCACACAGCAAAGGAAGTTGTCTCAAGCACACAGCCAAGAGATGCAACAGAAACAAGGTTTCAGTTTTATATTTTACTTCAAATCTGTCTTTCATTCATAAGGAAAAGGCCTTATATAGGCAAGGACATTACATCCTATTCGTTCATTACATCCTAGGGCCACAATGGGTTTGCAAAAGAAACAGAAATAACAGCTACATTTTTCAGCATAAAGCAATAAAGTAGAAAAATAGTTCTAATAGGACAATCTGCCTTAATTGGTTTGTTGGGGTTGAAACTGGTGGAGGGGTGGACTTCTGAGCTTGATTCTTGAGCTCAACTGAAGTGGGATGGATGCCAAAGGTCCTTCTAAAAGGCCCTCGAGTTTGTTTGATCATAAAAGGAAAGTTTGATAGTGACATGTTAACTACTGCAAAAAGGCTGAAATCTGGACAGTCTGAAGTTGTCCCTAAGCTAACTCTTTGTGTGTTTGTTTCTGGGGAGGGAAGTCCTGGGGAAAGTTGTAGAGGACCTTCCCAAGACATAGGTTTGAGGGTTGGTTAGGCTTGTTTGATTGTGTGGGGCCCCATGGACCTTGTTTAGAAAGGCAGTGATAGGCTGTTTTTGGCTGGGGGCTGTTTTTGTTGTGTTGGGTTTGTTGGGCTGTTGGCTGAGCTTTGTTGTGGCCTAGTCTTGGGAAGTGGATGGCTAGGCTTTGTTCTGGTTGTGGTGGTGTTGTCTTAGCAGGCTTGAAGTGGTTGTGGCTTGGACTGAATAGAACATTGTCATAGCTGGTCATGGTGTTGTCTGAATGTAGGTTGTTGTTTTGATGTTGAGTCTTGTCTTGAGTTTGTGTCTTGTCTTGAGCTCGTGTCATGGCTCGTGTCTTGGCTTGGTCACATACTCCCGTTACAACAAGGCTCTTGGATCGTGGGATTGGAACAGCTTATTTCCCAATTCGGGTGTTCTCCATTTACCGATACAGATCTCTGACCACGCTCCTATTATTTTTTATTCTGATTTATTATTAACTAAAAAAGGAAGACCGTATAAACTTGAAGCATGGAGTTTGGAATTTCAAGAATGTTTACTTCAAGTCCAAACGGATTGGAAATTATCAAGAGCTCGTTCTAGTATTAAAAGATGGACTCTATCCAAGAAATCAGAATGGAAATGTAAATGGACAGACTTTGATAAGAATTGGGAAAAAGGAATGATTTAGGCACTACTAATGGTGATATTTCTTATTTCCTTTCAATGGACTCAAAGGTTAGAGAATTTGCAGCGTCTATTGGATTATACTGGAAACAACGTGCTAAAATTAGATGGATCAATGATGGTGACTCGTGTTCAAAATATATTTTTAATCATGTTTAGGGTAGATCTGGACGAAATTTCATTAAGGGACTTCTCATGGAACATGGTCAGTGGTCCTTTGATGAAGAGATTATCATAGGTTCATTTGATAACTACTATTCTGATCTGTTCCAATCTAATGCGGATAGTTTGCCTTTTGATGACTTCATGAGTGAAGAGTATTCTACTTTTAGTAAAATCTCTTCAAAGCTGGATCGGGATGATATAGATTATTTAAATAAACCTTTTACTTCTAAAGAGGTTCGCTCTGCTGTTTTCCAACTCGGGCCTTTAAAGTCTCTAGGTCGTGATGGGATTCCTGCTATTTTCTACACAAGATGTTGGCACTTTATTAAGAATGACATCACTTCGGCAGTCCTGGGTATCCTTAATGGCAATCACATTCGAAAGGAGTTGAATAGAACCTTCATTACTTTAATCCCTAAAATCTCTTCCCCGGAATCAGTGGAACATTTTAGACCTATTAGTCTATGCAATAACATTATAAAGATAATAACAAGGTGTATTACTAATAGGATGAAAAAGATCATTGGGAAGGTTGTTGGAGACTTTCAGAATGCTTTCATCCCAGGAGGAATTATCACTGATAATATTTTGATTGCAAATGAATTATTCCATTCAATTACAAGTTCTGGGAAAAGGAAAAGGCAAAAAATGGCTTTTAAGGCTGACATGAGTAAGGCCTATGATCGTATGAGCTGGAATTTAATTTAGGGCTCCCTCTCTATTCTAGGATTTCCTCCGAATTTTATCTCTCTTATTATGAAATGCATCACGTCTGTTTCGTATGAGATTATTGTGAATGGTATTCCTTCTAAGCGGATAATTCCTGAGGGTGGCTTGAGGCAAGGGGATCTTTTATCTCCTTATATTTTTGTAATTTTTACAGAAGTCCTATCCCAGAATATTGCATGCACTGAAGAAAATGGTCTTTATAAAGGAATTAAGATGTTAAGAAGATCGGAAGCTATCTCTCATCTCTTATTCGCAGATGATTCTATTTTTTTCATTGAAGGAAATTCTAATTCATGTCGGGCCTTGAACAAAATAATTGATCAATATTGTAAGGCCTCAGGACAGGTGATTAACAAGAATAAATCTGCCATCCTGGTAAGTCCTAATGCAACCTTATCATTTGCTAGGGATTGTTATGAGATTTTCGATGTCAACGGTTCTTCATCGATGGGAAAATATTTGGGAGCTCCGACAGATATTGGAATTGACAAGAGTAAATCTAAAATGTATGTTTTTAGACATATTATAGATAATATTTCTAAGAGAATATCATCATGGAATGGAATACTTCTCTCTCAAGCTGGTAGACTCACTTTGATTTCGTCCATCCTTTCTTCTCTTTCGACTTTTATTCTATCGGTTTTCAAATTATCGGTAAGTGTGGCTTCAAGAATTGATTCTCTTTTGTCACATTTTTGGTGGAAGGGGCTGAAGAAATATCAGGGTATCAGCTGGTGTAGTAAGTTATTCCTCAGTCAACCTAAAGGTATGGGTGGTCTTGGTATTCGTAATGCCTCGTGTTTTAATATGGCACTTCTTGCTAAAACTGGATGGAACATCCTTCAATCATCATCTTCTCTTATTAGTCGTACTATTGGATTGAAATATAATTTGGACACTTATAAATCTGGTAATGCTAATAACGATTCCCCTTGTATTTGGAATGTTCCAAAAAATTTAAACTGGATTGGCAAAGGTATTTTGTGGGGTTTAGAAACCTTTGAAGATAATGTCGTTTGGCAAGTGGGTCCCTTCTCAGAATTAAATGTATGAAATTTCAAATGGGTTGATGGAGGTTACCCCTCGCCGGCTCATCCTAGTCTTATCGATGGATCTCCCTCTATTTCTCAGTTGAAGATTAAAAATTTAATAAACCCTGCCCTAGGTTGGAATCCAGCTATGATCTGTGCTTTTTTCAGTCCTTCATCAGCCATTAAAATTCTTGTTATTCCTCCTAGCCGATCGAATAAGGAAGATGTCGCTTACTGGAGTTTGACTTCTCATGGTGGTTATACGGTAAGAAGTGGATATTTTAAAATTGTGACTTCGGTTTGGCATAAATCTGCTTCTCCTAAAGATAAATCCAGAATATCAATGGATATCTGTATGTTCATTAAAAGATACTTATGGAGTTTGTCAGGACCTAAATCTTGGACTATTCTGATTTGGAGAATTATTACCAACTCTCTGGCGGTGGGCAGTGAATTTGAGAAGAGGGGTATGGACTTCCATAGGTGCTGTCTTTTTTGTAACGACCAATTCAATGAAATATCTGCTCATATCTTTAGAGATTGTCATTTTGCTAGAAGAATGTGGGCAGGTAGCAAACTAGGTATTAGACTGAATTTGGATGGTGGCTTAGATATTCGAGAGTGGATTGTTAACTAGATTCGATTCCTGTCAAAATGTGAAGAAAAGGAGTTCAAAATTTGTCCTTTTTATCTACTCTCTGGTCTATTTGGATTACTCGGAACAATGCCTTGTTTAGGAATTCCTTGGGATTGGACAATGCTATTTTCTATTATGAAAACTTACTTGCTACAGCTCTGGCTAGTTCTGCTCAAAAAAGGGCTTTGGCTAGTGTGGAGCGTCTCTATCTTCAAAATCTGAGCTTGAGGAGATTAAAATTAAAAGTGGGGTTATTTATAACCTTATTGGGATGTCTTCTGACTGCCAACCTGATTTTTTGTTGATGCGGCTTGGAAGCCTTCCTTACCATCTGGTTTTGGCTGAGTCCTTAAAAGGTTTGATGGAGCTCATATCTCTATCTTTAGAAGTCACGTGTTCTCTCAAACCTCGGAACAGGCGGAAATTCAGGCTATCAAAGAGGGGCTGAGATGGGCTACCTCATGTGGATTCCTCAATGTGATCATCTATGGGCTACATTATTGAAGAAATTGGCTCTATTAGCTTGTCTTTTCACTGTCTTTGAATTTGTTTTGTTCCAAGATCTTGTAATAAAATGGCTCATGCGCTTGCATCTAGAGCCATTAAAATGTAAAACGATATCATTTACTTATGTCTAAAAAAAACAACTGTTCCTAAGAGACTAGACAAAATTAATAGACACTTTTTTTGGAATAAGAATCCGTCTCAACGCAGTCCTAATTTAATCGGTTGGCACAAAGTTTGTTTACCAAAATGGATGGGAGGATTAGGAATCAAAGATTCTGAAGCTACTAATAAATCCCTCCAAATGAAACTTCTTTGGAAAATCCTAATGGATAAGAAAAATATTTGGGTTAAGGCGATAACTAAAAAATACTTAAGAAATAGCTCGCTTTTTGAACATAAGCCGAACTTAAATAGTTCTTGGCAATGGCGGCGAAAGTTCATGAGTCTTCAAACTCTTTTTAAAAAGGGTTTGAGATGGCAAGTGGGTAATGGTTGTAGTATTAATTTTTGGTCTGATAATTGGGTATTTTCTTATCCTCTTTTTGCTAATATTGATGCTAATACTAGCGATCTAAATCTTTCAGTTGGAGATTTCATTACCCCTCATAAACAATGGAATATTTATAAGTTATCAGGTGTAGTGAAACAATATTCTCAGTCATATAACCAATATACTGTTACCTTATAATATGGTTTAGGATACTCTCCTTTGGGGACAGTCAGTAGATGGATGTTTTTCCACTAAAACAGCAACATGGTTGGCACAAGGCTTGTGTGATCAAAGTCTTAATAAATGTGAGTTCTACTGGATTTGGAAATTAAATATTCCCCCAAAATTGAAATTTTTTCTTTGGAAAACCTGTGTCGATGGCTTTCCCACAAAAGCTAAACTAAACAGAAGTTATATTGATGTCCCACCTCACCGTGTTTTATGCAATTATCATACGGAGGACATTGATTGATCATTTCTTTTTCAATTGTTTGTTGATTGGTTCAGTTATACAAAATTTGGGCCTTGTCAGCTTCAATTTCTTTTTAGCGACAAATAGTAATGATTCAAGTCAAAGTTTTATAATGAAACTAAAGTCTGTAAAATATGTAATTTCAAAACCTGACATCATTAAAATAGTGTTTATTTGGTGGAATTCATGGTTTTTTCAAAATGACTTTATCTTTAATAATGTTCACATCAACATCAACAAACTCACTCTTGTCTGTGGTAATGGCATTAAAGTTTGGATTGAGACTAGATTTAAGGATTTGGACAATCCTGACAAAGACAACTCTGTTAGAAACAATGTTAATAGTAAAAAAGAAATTAGATGGGAGAAACCTTTAGACGCTTTTCTCAAACTAAATTTTGACGGATCCAAAAAGTAGTTGGGAATAAAGCTGCTTTGGGATATTCTATAAGAGACCATAATGGTAAAGTTATTTTGCTAGGAGCTAAAACGTGTGGTTCTAATGGAATTTTGGTTGCGGAAGCCCTTGCATTAAAAGAAGGCATTGTGGTTGCTAAATCTTTAGGAGTTTCGAAATTGGTAACTGAAGGTGATAATCTTTGTGTTATCAACTTAATTCATAGTACTAGGCAAATTCCGTGGGAAATCTTAAGCATTATCAAGGATTATCAAGGATGTGAAAATATTCTGATCGGATAAATAATTGACTGATAAGCGATATTTTGTACTAATTTATCCCCCGTTTTAGCTCGATTTCTATATGATTTATGCACTTTGTTGAGTGATTAAAAAGCTAATATTGCTATTCTAGTTTTTTTGCGTGCTTTGTCTCGTTTTATAGGAAATGAAGCGGTTTTGCTATATTTTCTTACTTTATGGAGCAAAGGTACTAGAATACGAGTTTTCGAGGAACCGATGATAGCAATTTAACGATTTGACTACGATTCAACTACATCCTTCCTCAAGTGAACTTATCTTGGACTTTGACTTTGTTTCTCAAAGGAAAACATCAACCCAAGTCAAAGGAAGACTAGCCCAAGCCCAATTACGTGTTGCATTGACCAAGACCAAGGCATAAGATTCCGTGCCCAAAGACGAAATTGGAAGAGACGAAAAATCCATCAGGGTTACATACCCGATCGGATTTACACATACCCGATCGGGTATGTCTGCTGATGAATGTCTCTTGGCTCTTCTTCTACCAAGCTTTAATGGAGTGTTTTATGGCTTTGTCTAGGGTACGAATTTGGACGCAGATGTGCAGCTATGCAGCCCTATAAAAGCCAAGGATTAACAACACAATCAACACACAATTAGCATACAATTTAGAACAACACAACACAACATTACATATCTTTCATATAAGTTTTAGATTATAGTTTATAGTTTATGCAATCTTAGACTACTTTTATAGCAATTTCCAAGTACTTTTCTAGTGTTCCTATAAGCATTTGTCATTATATTGGGTTGGATATTTGTTCTTTGCTTTCTTTCTTACATAATTTGCATTCCAATCTCGGTAATTTTCTATCCTTTATTTACGCAATTTCCGACATCATTGTTCTCTCTTTATAGTATTTATGTTAGTTGTATTGTTTTCATCATAATGAGTTCATGAATTATAATCTCATTAGTCTTGTTTTTATATTATTGTTGGTAGGAAATCCATATAAAAATAATCTAGTCAAAACCAAAATATCGTTTAACATGTCATATTTTATTTTGCCTAATCATATAATAATCATCATAGAATTCATCACTAGAATCATTACTAATATAATCACCTTAATCATTTTAGCACTTTTATTTCGTAGTTTAATTTTGCTTATCATTTTCCTCTTAATTTATTTAATCACATAAACTGAATTTAGTATAATGTAAGATCATCATTATGTAAATATAATAAATAAAATTGAAATATTGAAATGATTTGCTAGTTAAAATGAATTAGAAGAAGAGTCGATACCAATAGAACCATCTAGTTTGTTTCTTCCTTTGGTCGTGTCAAATTCTATAACTTTGTTTAGTGGCCATAAGCAATTGTTTGTATTAGTCAATTTCCGTCTTAGAAACGAGAGTTGGGATGGGAATTAGGACTACCAATAGGGGTTTAGTGACCTAACTAGGCTGAGAGAACGTTAGGACCCATTAAAAGTCGGTACGAATCCGAGAGGAATATACCGCTACAAGGCTTAGACAATCAAAGTAATTCTAATATTGGTATCAATAAAGCTTTTACATCATTTGACATGAATTTCTAATTCTCTATATCAATTTGATTAGATAGTTTATTTTATCGTTTTAGTTAGTTTATTTTACCGTCATTTTATTTCCGTTCTTAGATAGTTTATTTTATTGTCATTTGTTAGTTTCTCAGTTTTCTATTATTGTATTTAGGTAGTTTTTCAATATTGTCAATTTAATTATCGTTCTTAGTTAGATTTAATTATCGTCACCTTTCTTTCCGTCAATTAGATTAGATTTATTTTTATTGCAATTTCCATACTCGTCATTTAAATATCGTCATTACATACTTGTCATTTTATTTCATGTTAGTAGTTTAGACAATCACCTCAAATGAATCGGACTTAAATGAAAATCACTCCATAGCAATTCATAGTTAACACGTACTCCCTGAGGATCGATCCCTACTTCCCTAATTACATTCTTTATGTTGTTAGCCTAAGTGTGGGTAATTATTTTTGTATCGGGACTGCGACACAACCGATCAAATTTTGGCGTCGTTGCCGGGGAGCACGGTTTTGTTTATCTATGTATTGCTGATTTTTTTTTAAAATTCTACCATTTTTAGGTGCAACCGTACCTTAAAATCATTACTTACTTTCCTTTTTGTGTTTTTCTTGTCGGTTGACAAAAATTGTGCGAACAAAAGAAGATCCTAAGTTCCGGGTTTTTGAACTTGCTAATGGGATCCTAAGGGTCCATATCACTCTAATTGCTCTCATTGAAGGTAACCAATTCAGTGGTGAGCCAAATGAAAACCCAGCACACCATATCCAAACCTTTTGTGAGTTGTGTCAAACTTTTATGAGGGAGGGGATCACCCAAAACCAAATCAAAGAAACTCTCTTTCCTTTATCACTAAATAGAGAAGCCAAATGGTGGTTCACCCGTCGTCTAAAAGATGCCACAAAACCAATGGAGTGGAAAGATCTCGTCATAGCTTTCCATCGTAGGTTTAAACCTCAATCCACCATGTCAAACCTATCGAGCAATTCACAAAGAGAAAGTGGGGAAGGTTCCCAAAGTAATGATGGAGAGCGAAAGAAAAGCCGAGTGGAAACCTCAAGTGATGTTGACACTACCATTTCCTTAGCATGTCCCGTTCCATCAAATGAAACCACCCCAAAAAGTACTTTATATCGTTCAAAAGTTTTTAACCCATTTACCTCACCAACAACCCCTTGTGAACTTTGTGGAGGAATAGGGCATGTACCTCAAAGATGTGGGAATAAACTCACACCATTAAACCCCTTTCACCCACAATTTCGCCAAACTCAACCTACTAATGCACCCCATACCATTCCATGCTCATGTTTTCAAAATGGCCAAGCAATAGCAAAAGTAGACTCCAAGTTGAGGGAAGTGATCCAAGCCCAACATAACATGTACTCACACTTATTTTCTACAATATGCTCACTCAAATCAACCATCATGTTTCTCCAAAAGAGAGTAGAAGAGTTGACCCCGTCGAGTTCAAGCCAAACCACCCAAGAGAGTGAAGAACCGTTAATAGTCACAATCGACATGATTAGTGACAAATTAAACCTTTTGATAGTCCTCTTAGGAATGGAAAGAGTAAGGAGCCCATCTTTAGGTTGCCCCACGAACTTTGTAATAATCTTACACTAGCCAAACCAACCCGAGCCCCCACACAAGAGGAGACATCCCGTCTCGAATCTTTGATCATGACTTTGATAAGAGCTCAAGGGAAGTTAGAAGAAAGAGTTGGAGAAGCAACGTTGGCAAACGACAAAGCTTTTTCAAAATTGGAGGCAAGGATTGGCAAGACATTGCAAGAAGTAGAAATGATCGTGCTTGTCGCGAGCCCGATACAAAGATAAATTACCCAGACTAGGCTAATAACAAATTAATGTAATTAGGGAAGTAGAGGTCGATCCTCAGGGAGATGGTGTTTCCTACAAGATGTGAAGTGTCTTGCAATTGGGTTTTATCTAACGAATATCTGGGTTTTGGGATTTTGATATCTAAACTAATATAAAGCATAAATGAAAACAAAATAAAAACAAATGAAAACAATAAAGCAAGTAATGAAAAGCATCTAGGGAAGTAGGTTCACACATGTAGATTGATATATTGATGAAATTGGATATGGAACATGCAAATAATTCATTGTGAGTTCGTAAGAATGATGTGTTCATTACAATCATAGATCAGATGGTCTAGCAGGCTTTTTAGGCGATTTACTAGGTCTTAATCTACCATGTCATGCTCTGTCTATTCAATTCACGTATCTCTACCTTGGAAAAGAATTCCATACTAGTCAAATGATTTCCGGCCAGAAATTGTTAACTATCGTTATAGTCCAAACATGCATAGACACAATGTATTAAAAGCACAATTTCTTTTATCCAATTATCATCTTTTAATCAATCTAACATGGCTACCCTACACCCTAGAAATGTGACTACTTACTCATGATAATGTCTAAATCTAAAATGATATTGACAATGAAAACTAGGATTGACATGTTTATTTGACTCTTTATATGGCGATAATAACGACGCTAATTGACAATCTAGGAAATGAAATGACAATTATAACAGCATGAAAATGAATCTAAGATAACATGTATGGAAAATAACAATCAAATAGAAAACAATAAAGACATTAAACAAGGGATAAAACAGAAATACCTATATGACGATCAATGACGATAATGATAACAATAATAGAAAATCCTTGCACATAATAAACGATCCACCAATTACAACGCTTGAACCGCACAAAGGAGATTACAAGGATGAAATTCTTATTGATCTAAGCTAATGTTTTGATATGAAGAGGACAGAAATAAACTAAGAACTAAAGACTAAAGAGGAAGAAAATGAGAGAAGAGAGACTAGTTCTCCCTTCCTCCTAATCTAAAGAGAAATGTAAGAAGAGAGGAGAAGAGGATTATAGGATGGATGAGATGATTTGAGAAGAGGGCTAGAGCATCTATAAATAGCATTAGGGTTTCGTGGAGAAGAGGTTGGGCATTAAACACATAGGACAAAAGTAGGAAGTTGTAGCCGTCATGCTTGAAGCAGTACACATACCCGATCGGGTACACACTTACCCGATCGGGTAAGTGGACATCTAGAAGCGGTTGACTAACGTTTCATCTTCCTTTGCTTGACTTGACTTCCATCATCCCCCTTGACCTCTCCAATCGGATTTGTTGATAGGGTTTGATGTAAAGCGATGAATTCTTCCGCCTAATCGATTGATCTTCCGACAACTACGAAACTGTCTTTGCTTCTTCTCTCTTTCGAATTAGTGAACCTTCTTGAAATGCCTTTCACTTGGTCAAGCTTGCTTCTTCAAATCGTCGGGTTCTAGGCAAATGCTCGGGAATATAGAAAAAGGGCGTAAAAACGTCACTTTCCCTACAAAACAGGTTAGAACACAGGAATTCGCCTAGAAGACGATATTAGCTCATAAAATGGCTTAACAAAGCACAAATGACATACAAAACCGAGCTAAATTGGGGGTTAAAATCATACAAATATTCACTTATCAAACTCCCCCAAGCTAAACCCTTGCTTGTCCTCAAGCAAATATAACAAACAATACCAGGACAAGGGTTGCAAGCATTGGCTACTACACCATCAAGAAACAAATCTCAACATAAAACTTTGAAAACATAATGAATCATAATCCAAAAGCAACGTGGGCAAGAATGATACATAAACATGGCTGAGATTTACATAACGGCGTAGCACAAAGAATTTCACTATAGAATTTTCGGCTCTTGCATGATCTTTCGACAAATGGACTCTCACGGCACACTCGAACACTCAATGTATGTAAAAGGTGATTTTATTTATGTGTAAATGTTTTGAGACACTCACCTATCTACGACTTATGAAAATGTGTCCGCAGTCTAATATGGTAAACAATTCAAAATATAAGTCAAAGATCACAATGCACATAGAAAAGAAGCCGAAAAATAAGAAGAAGGCTTTGGGAAATGGGTGAAAGGTGGACAAATAGTTATGGTCATGTGAAGATTAGAATGAGCTAGCAACTGACCAATGATAAATGGATACTCAATCCAAACTTTCGATCAAATTCACAGAAGACGAAAAACGAAGCCAGAAGTAACTGATTGGCTTATTACACACGAAACACAAGGGTAAACTCCTTCTGAATATTGACTTGACATTTCTTAGGAGATACTCACAACTTATTCTCTTATTTCTTTTTTTTTTCTTTCATTTTCTTTTTTACTTTTTTTTCTATTTCATTTTTTTCTTTTCTTTTCTGAACATAACATTGCTTCTTAAACATTTTGGTTCTTCCAAATTCACTTTGGCATATAAGAACAAATCTTCTCAAAAGAGCACCCACACACCATAGTCTAGCTACTAGCTCAAAAGGTAGGCAGTTTTTGTATGTAGCTATTATTTTGTGAAGCATTTGTATGAAAGGGCTTATTTTGAGGTGTAATTCAAAGTGAAAAAGGCTTCAAATCTTAGTGAATCATGAATGCAATGCTTATAGAAATGAAATGAGAACCATACTTATGCGTTTTGACATGACACACATCACAAGGAGAACTACACACACCTAGATGAGACTGGGTATAGATGTACGAGTCTAAGGAGGTTCTACCTTACAATATATGTAGTTTGCCAAATGTCAAGATCAAGCGTACTCATCTATAGATTCATTCTATGCCTACTGTGTACAAGACTTCCCCATGTATGCACAATTCAATAAATATTGAATCATTATGGTTTGAAAGCTCTAAGTTTGGGAAATGTGACATGACAGCATAGTAAACAAGCAAGCAAAGCATGAAAAGCATTCAATTGTGTTCAGAAATTTTTAAATTTTCTCAAAAATCTTCTCTTTCTTTTATTCAAAATTAAAATGCAAAAAGGGAAAATGCAATCCCTCCCCCAAGCTAAACATCACATTGTCCTCAATGTGAGCACAAAGACAAAATATGCAATGAGATGCCTAATGGGGAAAAGGAAAAATGAAAGAAGAATGAAGCTTACTAGTCAGCGCGGACTCCCCCAAGCTAGTCTTTTGGACTTGACAAGGAAGGTCTTTATAGATTTTCTTCAAAAACTCTTTCATCTGCAAAATAAATCCTAACAACGAAAAAGGGAATACAAAAATAAAAATTCAAAAAGAAAAGGAACACGGGTTGCCTCCCGAGAAGCGCAATTTAAAAGTCTTTCTAGACTCCATTTCTTTCTTTGATCATCCATTATCTCTAAGCTCACTATCATCGGAGCTCATCATCATAGCGTTCCTTACATTCTCCATCCATGCCAAGCTTTTCCGGGAATAGCCCCTTCTAGCACTTTTAGCAGTAGTGCTTTTAGTATGCTCACCTGCAAGAGAATCAACACTAACATGTGCCTCCAATGGATCCGTCAGTAAGGATCGAGGCATAGAAGAAACAATAGAAGAGTCATCGACATCAAGCACATAACATGAGTCTTCTAGCACAGGACTCCTAACGGTGGAATTTTTACTAAAGGTCACCTTGTCATCTCCTATATCTAATGTCAACTTCCCATTCTTGACATCAAAAACTGCACCAGTGGTGTGCAAAAAGGGTCTTCCCAAAATGATTGGGATTTGAGAGTCCTCGGCCATGTCAAGTACTAGAAAGTCAACGGGAATGAAAAACTTACCAACTTTGACGGGCACATCTTCTAAACCACCCATAGGTTGTTTTAGAGAACGGTCCGCCATTTGCAAAGTAATATTAGTGCATTTCAAAGCACCCATGTTAAGTTTTTCAAACATAGAAAAGGGCATGACACTTACACTAGCACCTAGGTCGCAAAGGGCCTTATCAATGGTATACGTGCCTATAGTGCAAGGGATGGAGTAACTACCAGGGTCCTTAAGTTTTGTTGGAGACGTATTTTGCAAGAGTGCACTACACTCTTCAGTGAAAGCTATGGTCTTCATTTCATTGAAGGATCTCTTCTTTTTGAGGACTTCCTTCATAAACTTGGAATAAGAAGGAACTTGGGAAAACAATTCAATGAAAGGGACTGTTACCTGTAAATTCTTGACGACGTCAAGGAACTTACCATACTGTGCCTTCTCCTTGTGCTTGGCTAATCTTTGGGGAAATGGCACTTTGATCTCAATAGGAATCTCGGGCTCTTTCCTCTTTGACATGGGCACCGCAGCTTCAACGTCAACAACCACGAGCTCATCATTATGCTTACCACTTCTTGAGGAAATGGCATTGACAGTTTCGTGAGGTTGGTAACATTGCGAAGGCAGCTCCCCTTGCTTTTGGTGGGTATTAGAAGAGGCATATTGGGAAATTTTAGCTTCCAACAATTTGATGGCGGCATCCTTAGCTTGATCGCTCTCTTGGAATTGAGCTATCATGGTGTCTTGCCTTTGAGCTAGTTGCAGCATCATGGCTTCAAGTTTACTTACACTATTGTCACTCTGTTGAAGTGTAGATGATTGAAATTGTTCTAGCTTTTGTGTGAGAAGGGCTACTTGAGCTTGTAAAAGCGTCAAAGTGGGGTCTTCTTGCTTAGATTTCTATGGTATGGAGCGGGAATTTCTATATTGAGAATCGTGTATTGCCATGGATTCAATGGTAGTGTGAGTAATGTCAACATTGATTTGATCAAATCTTCCATTGTTAGCAGAATCCAGGATACGACGGGACTCTATATAACACCCATTATAGAATGTGATGGCAAGGAGCCATGAATCTATCCCATGATAAGGACACTCCCTTTGTAAGTCCATGTACCTCTCCCAGGCTTCATATAGGCTCTCATAATCCCCTTGTCGGAAACCAGTGGTTTGACTTCTCAACAAAGCGGTCTTTTCTGGAGGAAAGTACTTTTGGTAGAAGACAAGAGCTAAACTCTCCCAATCGGTGATACCTAATGTAACCTTATCAAGGCTATGTATCCACAACTTTGCCTTACCCCTCAAAGAAAATGAGAAGAGCATCTCTCTAATTTGCCCTTGGGTGACTCCAGTTTGTCTAATAGTGTAGCAATAGTCACAGAAGTTTTGGATGTGAAGGTTGGGATCTTCTGTGGCATTGCCACTAAATTGACTTCTTTCTATAAGGTTAATAAAGGCAGGTTTGATTTCAAAGTTTTGGGTTGTGATTTGGGGTGTAGCAATACCCCTTGGAAGTGTTTCTGCGGTGGGTTTGGAATGGTCTGAAAGTCAAACCATTTCCTAATGTGAAGGTGAAGATGGAATGCTAATTGAAGATTGAGTGGTTTTTTGTGAATGGAGATGAGAATGGATCTTCTTATCCTTCAAGATTAGATAAAATATCCGAGTATTTCTCGCGAATATGGTCTAAACTTGAAGAATCAGAAGCTTTTGAGATTTCGTTGAATAGCTTTCGTCTCCTAAGCAGAGTTCTTTCTAGATCGGGGTCTAAAGAGATAGAGGTCCCTACTCTAGAAGATCTGGGCATAAGATTTGAAAGCTAAGATGAAAAACCAAGAGAGGTCTAAAGGAATTTGGGTTCCTAAAGACTAGATAAAATTAATTGTGATAAAAATCACAAGAAAAAGGAAAACTAAACCGTGCTCCCCGGCAACGACGCCAAAATTTGATCAGGCCTGTCGCAAGCCCGATACAAAGATAAATTACCCAGACTAGGCTAATAACAAATTAATGTAATTAGGGAAGTAGGGGTCGATCCTCAGGGAGATGGTGTTTCCTATAGAATGTGAAGTGTCTCGCAATTGAGTTTTATCTAATGATTTTCTGGGTTTTGTGGTTTTGAATTCTAAACTAATGAAGAGCATAAATGACAACAAAATAAAATCAAACTAAAATGAAAACAATAAAGCTAATGATGAATTAAAAATGATGAAAAACATCTAGGGAAGTAGGTTCACACATGTAGATTAACATACTGATGAAATTGGAATTAGAACATGCAAATAATTCATTGTGACTTCGTAAGAATGATGTGTTCATTACAATCATAGATCAGATGGTCTAGCAGGCTTTTAGGCAATTTACTAGGTCTTAATCTACCATGTCATACTTTGTCTATTCAATTCGCGTATCTCTACCTTGAAAATGAATTCCATACTAGTCAATGATTTTGGCCAAAAATCGTCAATTATCGTTATAGTCCAAACATGCATAGACACAACGTTTTAAGGGCACAATTTCTTAATCCAATTATCATCTTTAAAATCAATCTAACATGGCTACCCTACACCCTAGAAAGGTGACTACTCACTCATGATAATGTTTAAATCTAAAATGATATTAACAATGAAAATTAGGATTGACATGTTTATTTGATTTTGAGTTTTTATATGGCGATAATAACGACGCTAATTGACAATTTAGGAAATGAAATGGCGATTATAACAATACTAAATGAATCTAAGACAATATGTATGGAAAATAACAATCAAATGGAAAACAATAAGGACATTAAACAAAGGATAAAAGGGAAATACCTATATGACGATCAATGACGATAATGATAACAATAATAGAAAATCCTTGCACATAATAAACGATCCACCAATTACAATGCTTGAACAACACAAAGGAGATTACAAAGATGAAATTCTTATTGATCTAAACTAAAGTTTTGATATGGAAAGGACATAAATAAACTAAGAACTAAAGACTAAAGAAGAAGAAAATGAGAGAAGGGAGGCTAGTTCCCCCTTCCTCCTAATCTAGGTTTTGTAAACAAATGTAGAAGAGAATTGTAGAAAGGTGTGTTGAGAAGAGTGGCTGGAGCTCTCTTTATATATCATTAGGGTTTCGTGAGAAAGGGGTCAAACATTAAACATATAAGACAAAAATAGGAAGTTGAAGCAATTTGTGCGGATCAGCAGGAATACCCGATCGGGTAAGTTGTCATCCAGGTCCTTTTGACTAACGTTTCATCTCCCTTTGCTTTGACTTGACTTCCATCATCTCCCTTGACCTCTTCAATCGGGTTTGTTGATAGGGTTTGATGTAAGACGATAAATTCTTTCGCCTAGTTGATTGATCTTCTGATAACTTGCGAAATCGTTTTGCTTTTTCTCTCTTTTGAATTAGTGAACCTTTTTGAAATTCCTTTCACTTGGTCAAGCTTCCTTCTTCAAATCGTCGGGTTCTAAGCAAATGCTCGGGAATATAGAAAAGGGGCGTAGAAACGTCACTTTTCCTACAAAACAGGTTAGATCACAGGAATTCGCCCTAGAAGACGATATTAGCTCATAAAGTGGCTTAACAAAGCACAAATGACATACAAAACCGAGCTAAAATGGGGGTTAAAATCATACAAATATTCACTTATCAACTGGAGTTGTGCGGGGTGGGGCATGTGATGATAATATCGTCTGTTAGTTTCTTAAACTCGATATTAGACATTTCTAATATCATATTATTAATATTTTACTCTTAAAATATATGTAACTTATGCATGCATAACAAAAGATAAGTAAAGAACAATTTCTTACATTGATTATGAAGTAATATGGGCACAATATTTGAACTTCTTTCAAATATTGTTCTTGAGCTATGAATATGAGGATGAATTACAAATTCTTAGTATAAGAACACTCCTATTAGTAGCACCCAAGAAAACCCTTTTTATCACTATATAAAATACTAAACTAGTATAATATAGTAGATCCCTTAAAATAACTAATAATCTAATTACTACACTTAGTAATATTACTAGTAAAATGAACACTAGAAATGTGAGGCTTCTTAAGCTTTCTTTTAGTGTGAGAATGTAGAGAGATGTAGAGAAATTTTGGATGAATGAATAGTAAGAGATAGTGTGTTGAATAAATAAGAGGAAATTGTCCTCTTTTCTCTTCACTAGTACCGGCCACATGCCCCATGGTGGGGTGTGTGGTCACTTTCATTTTGTTCTTCACAAGAAAGATTGAGTGTATAGGTTTATGTAGTAATGATTTGTCTAATTCTAAATTAGAACAAAATTACAAACTAAAATCCTACCCATATAAAATGGGTGTCCATTTTATTTTTGCATTTTGTCATTTGTCACAAGTGTGACATGTGACATGTAGCATGTAATTTAGCTTATAAATGTGCATTTAAGTAATTTAAATGCAATTTCATAACAAATAAATTAGACTTAACATTTTAAGTCACATTTTATATTTACATGTAAATAAAATGGGTCATCTCATATTTGGTTAATATAATCTACAACAGTTTGTAATTATAATCGACCAATTTCACTTATCTCAAATGTTTCATAAACATAATGCATTCTTAGTAATATAACAATTAAATGACCAAAATGAATCTTATTTAATCACATTACAATAAGATATAATTCTCACTTTAAACTTGTTCAAATTAAGGGATTAATTAATCTGTATCACTATACAATTAATTAATGTACATGATTTGGGGATTGTCCTTTAGGTGTGACCTCAAGGGATGAACTGATCACCACCGTCATATGACAGTAACGTCAAACTCAATTGAGCCAATCGTTACCGATTTATGTTGATCAGTTGACTATAATATTCATCATCCCTTTTGTATTCTTATTATCGAGATTTATATTTTGTGATCGCACTATTGTTGAGGACATTTACTCCAACAATCTCCCACTTGTCCGAGACATGTGTGCGTCACCAATTCTCTTTTCCTATTACAATATCTCCCACTCAATGCAAGGTGTCTTGCAGGTCGTACTTGTATTTGATCATATCAAGAGTGGTTTCCTCGATCTGGAGAGTAACTGTCTGACCGGAATTATCTACCATAGATACCTTCCGAGCGTGGCCACGCATTTCAGCTTACTCCTCCTCGAGTGGCCGTGAGATTTAAAACAACCCTGACAAGGGGTGGACAATTCCTATCGCACTATTCCCTTTGCATAGCCACAGCTCATCATGACCCAAAAGATGTCCATTTGACCCCAGTTACGAAGGTCGTAGAGCATAAATCAAAGTCACTCTGAAACTGTGTCACCTTAGGCGAACAGTCTTTAGTCAAAGAATTGACTCAAAAAGAATACTAGTAGCTCTTGCCACGACCAGGCTACAAGAATTGCCATAATTCTATAAGCGGTCACTGCCCGACAGATTGTCCCTTACAGTCTGTCTATGTGATCGATTGGTCATCCCTTATGACCCTATGGCACTTGAACTTGCCATCAATCGCATCACACTCCAGTCACTTGTAGAAGTCACCTCATATAAGCAACTAGGGGCCAATGCTATGTTAATACAGTCCACTTTAATGGGGTTCAAAATTGTCACTACAACCCATTTGGATATAACAAAGCACAAACCGAGTTTTAGAAACTCAAACGATAAATGCGATTATCATATATGAACAATCAACACTATGTTATTGCTTCATATCATATAATCTAAAGTATATTTCGTCAGTGACAATTCATGACGAACTTATTAAATGCAATAAAGGCTTGGGTAGTGAATATACCATATATTCATTTATTCCAACCTTGTGAATTGCTTTATCCTTCCATCCAATGTTATTATTAATAACATGAATTTATCTACGTACATATCTAGATCTCTATCTAGTGTTGGGCTCTTTAACTTGAAAGATGCTCCCACTCGTTATCATGATAACTGATAGGTATTTAGGTGAATGGATCTACCATTAGGTCCTTGTAAGTCACCTTATCCTCATCATAATGTACTAGGTCTCTATTTGTAAAATTTATGATGATTAAGTTATTCGCTTCTTTTATATAACAAAAGTATGCCTAGGATTTCGATAAATCCTTATAAGTTTGGAAACTTGGGTTTGTGTAACCTTTACCACATATCCCAATTATCTCTACAAAACACAAGAATGAATCCCTAGTCCTCCTAGAGAACTCTATGGATGTTCTTGTAGGCTATCCAATGACACTCATGTGGATTGATTTGTTATTGGCTTGTCATGCTCCCAACATACAATTTATTTAGGTACGTGTATGTAATGGCATACATGATTGGTATCATGTGATCAACAACTCTTAGGTTCAGTAGATGACTATGACCCTTTCATAGTGATCCCACTTTTATCAACATAAATAACCTATTTAACTTGTTGAGATAGATAAAGGCTCTTATCGATATAAGTCACTTTTCAAATGCCAAACTAAAATCTTCTATTCCACAATAGATTTTGATTTTAGTATACATATTGCCCTCTTTCATCCAGCATTAAAAAACAACCATTCCTTTCAAAAAGGTGACACGAATACGTTAGTCACAATGAGTGATACGTCATTCACGTGGAAAACAATTTCTCCCACTGAACTTCATGTCTTTACGTGATAACTTTAGCTCCCACTTAACTTCATGTCTATACATGATATTTCGACAATTCGAGTGAAAAATTTCTTATATCTCATAATAGAAAAGATCATCATAACCTCTACACCTTAGGTTTGTGTCATGTACACATCCTATTCCAAATCCCTATTTGGACATGTGATTTTGTTGTGTATCTTGTACACACTTAATATGAGGTATTTAAATGATGATTTGGATCTAAGCATAGTTACGCATTAACTTAGCTTTTGAAGACATCTACATGTATATCCATGCAACTACAATTGGACAACTCCAAATAAAACATTTTCTTTTGCATAGATTCCATATAGTTTCATAAGTCTCTTTTAGAAAATCGAAATTCAAAATTTCTAGGTACTTCCACTTCATAGATCATAATCTTATTATATCAAGAACAATTTCTTTTGGTCTCGTCACTAGTCTAAGGATTCACCTAAGAACGCTTTCTTTTGGTCTCCTCACTAGCCTTGAGTCTAACCTAAGATCATTTTCTTTTGGTTTCCTCACTAGTTCCTAACTAGGTTTTCGTTGTGGCTTATTTTCTCCCACTTTATCTTTAGAAAAATACAACTATTTTCTTTAAAGATAGCCTTATGAGCCACAAACAATTTTGTACTCATACTCGTGAGGGAGGTAGAAGTATCACGACATGACCTTAAGTGATCTACTAAAGATTTCATTGTAAAGACATCGAATCTTAGCTTTGAGATAGACTAGTTCTATAAGCTAAAGAGGTGTACTCATATTTATGTCAATTACAATCTTTATAAGTGGTGAGGCCAATTGGTTTGGTAGATTCCCTACTTTGAGTTCAATAAGTCATATTTGACTTACCAATTGATCTTTCAAAGTGAGAATCAAATTCTTAGCCTTTTATTATAATGATCCAATCATCATAATACTAATATGATCAACTTGAGTCGATACAATCTATGTTATTTGTGCAAGTATAGTATGATGACAAGTTTTTAGAACTAAAAAGTTTCAACAAACCGAATGACTTGGGTTGAGAACCAGGTCACTAAATCTAATTACAACCAATGTCAATAAAAGGAATTGAACAAATTTCCATGTCAAACAAGAAAATTATAAAAGTTCTAAAAACAATATCTCAAAATACATCCCAAAATTTTGACAATTCAAAATGAGAACAAGCTTCCATAGGTCTTCAATCATGGGTAGCTACCTTAGCTTCCCTGGAAAAGCCTTATTAGGCTTGCTTGTCCTTGTCTTTATCCTTGCTAGTAGGGGTGTTCAAAACCGGTTCGGTTAACCGAACCGCTTAAATTGACCGGTTAACCGGTCAACCGGTTCACCACAAAACCAAACCGTAACCGAACCGTTTTAAAGCGGTTTTTATCGGTTCGGTTAACCGGTTAACCGGTTCGGTGACTTCGGTTAACCGAAACCGGTAAAACTGAAACAACAAAAAAAAAATTACAAACTTTTACGGCTTATTCTTTGAAGTATACTCCCTTATCAATCAACAAATCAACAAAATTCAAAAAAATGAATGTTGTACAGTGAAAAGAATGAAAGGCCATATATATCAAAATGGAAAGAAAAAATATTGTGACTAAAAATTACATAAATTAAAAGGCCATTAGTTTGTAGAAAAATAAAAAAAATAATAAATAAATGAAGAAATACTTATGTTATTTGAACTAGGAAAACAACTAACGCCATAGAAAGGCTCGAGAAACGCCAAAAAGTAATGTAGAGGAAGCGATCCGAACGACGGCGGCGAGAGTGTGAACGACAGCAATTTGGAGGACGAGCGACGACTGGGTTAGTTGGTATGTGGGTAAGAGAGAACGCGAGGAGAGACAACGGCGTAGCAAGGACGAATTGCGGCGACATGGTGGTTGTTGTTTAATGAAGGTATTAAAGTTTGGTGAGGAAAGAGTAAGGAGGAAGGTGTTGGTATGAGGGGTTGGATGAGAGTTTACTGAACAAATAGGGTTTGTTGTTACATTGGGCTGGCCCAACTCCAAATATCCAATGTGTTTTCTTATTTCGGTTCGGTTCGGTTAACCGAAAATCTGAAAAGGTGAACCGAAACCGAACCGGTTTTGGTTCAATTGAACCGGTTCGGTTAACCGAACCGTGGTAAGTTATTCGGTTCGGTTCGTCGCACCAAAAAAATATGCGGTTATCGGTTTATTCGGTTCGGTTTTTACGGTTCGGTTAATTATGAACACCCCTACTTGCTAGGATGCCCTAATTACAATTAAACAGGGTTAAAGTCACAACTTGTATCTATATACCAAAGTTGAGATCATAACATAAACGATATGGATAAATTACCAACTGAAACATCTTTCCAGTTTTGATATCTCCTAGATATTTGATGATCATTATTTATATACATATTTTGTGCTTCCCTCTGTCACAAATAACTCAATTTACCGTCTTTCTTTGCTTATTCTATGCTATTTTAGCTAGAATATCGATTATGCCGCTTTTGTTATGTTTTAATGCAGATTGGATGCATTTGGAGCTTTTCGAGTTGATTTGGAGCATGGCGGAGTAGGATCGTAGAAGCTAGGCACGGAAATCGAGGAAGAAAAGAGAATAAATGAAGAAAAGTCGAAGAAACAAGCTTAAATGGGAGTTGCTCGATCGAGCAGAGTCATGTTGCTCGATCGAGTCGATGTCATGGCTGCTCGATCAAGCAAAAGGCCCTTGCTCGATCGAGCAAGTCATTATTTCGGCGGATTTTCGTGTTTTCCTTAATTTTAACCTAATTAGTTAGATTTTTGTAATATAAAAAGAAAGCTCGTCTTATATGCTTTCTTATGCTTTTTAGGCTATTGAATACTTTTAGGCTTTAATTCAGAAACCCTAATTAGTTTACTTTGCCTCCGGATTTTATTCATCAAAGACGATTGTCTTTAGTTCATCTTGTAATCGGTATTCTTCAATCTTTCTTTGTTATTCAATTTAGTTATCTTCTTGTTCTTTAATTATTCTTTGTTATTCCTTTCATTACTGTTAATCATGTTTACTTTAATTATTATCGTTGTTATTAATATCGTTATGAGTAGCTAAATTTCTTTCTAGGGTTGAAAGGGGATCTAGGATTGTTAGAAGGGGTAGATTAATTAATTGAATTGCAATTGCATGGTTATCGTTTGATTATCGTTTTAATTCTAGTTGCTTGATTACTGGCCAGGATTAATTAACTAGTCTCGCAAATTAGGATTGACACCGACCGGGTTAAGACTAAGATAGGCTATGATAATTGAATAGAACTCGTTTAATGATAGCGATCGCATGTTAAATTGTAGATCTAAAGGGCATAATTGAATCGACCGATCTTGTGACCTTAGATAACTTTATTGCATGATAGTTGATTTTATCCTTATCCCTGAACAATAATCCTAGTGAACCTGTGACCCTAGACTTTTAATCTCATTGTTTTCAACCTTATTAGATTGTTATTGCTTATTATTAGTTGTTATTATTAGTTGTTATTGTTAGTTGTTATTGTTATTGTTATTATTTATTGTTATTGTTGATTGCTTTTAGTTTAGAACTCAAATCTCAAAACCCAGAAATTGCTACTTAAGAGACAAACCTAGTTTAACAGATTAGAATACTACCGCCTCCCTGTGGATTCGATACCTTGCTTACCGCTGACTATTAGTTAGTTGTGATTTAGGTTTACTTTGATTAAGGAGACGCGACTTTACCATTATCAATATTTAGTGCAATTTCTCTTCCAATGCCCTATGTCGATCATTACAATAATGGCACTTGTCCTCGATTGAGGCACCTTTCTTAGGTTTGGGTGAGCTATTCTCAATAGCTTTTCCCTTTCCTTTGAAGGTTGAGGGCTTTTTCCCTTTACTATCACCTTTCTTGAACTTCCCCTTGCTCCTTTTATTAATATGGAGCACATCCTTGGAAGTGCTAACATTTAGCCCATGTCTCTCTCGGCTTGCACGAGCATATTGTGCATTTCATGAAGAGAGGTTTCTCATGTTATGCATATTGTAGTTTACCCTAAACTTCACATATGTTTTGATTTTCCCCAAGGAATGTTAGACTCGGTCGATAACAAGTTGTTCGAGAATGGTCACCCCTTGCAATTTAAGAGTCTCAACATGCTCAATCAATTTGAGTACATGAGGGCTAACTTTTGGTCCTCTTTTAGGTTCATTTTGAATAATGTGGAAGCCGTCTTATATTGTAAGATCCTAGGAGCTTGTGAAAAACACATGGTCACAAGCTTAGCATAGATCTCATAGGCCGTGCTCATCTTATGACACTCCTTTGGAGATTGGCCTCCAACGAGAAGATCAAAACGTTTTTGATCGCGGCGGACTCTTTGTGGCTAGCCTCATAGGCTCGCCTTGCGTGGCGGTTGACCTTTCATTAGGTGCGGTGGGAGAGGCCTTGGCAAGGTAACGAAACCTGTCGTCACCCGCCGTGGCCAAGCGGAGTTGCATATCCCAATTGGTAAAATTAGCGCCATTCTTTTCTAACTTGCATCGATCCATGAAGAATCGAAGCCATGAGACATTCGTGAGAATTGGAGCATAGGTGGTGGTGGACGAATTAACATTTGCCATTGCGAATAAACAATTATGACTACAAATGTTTAAAGACATAAAGGAAATGTCAACATTTATCATTTTAAATACTTGTAAACATTTTAAACAAGTTTTAACATTTAAATAGTGACCTCTACCCAACTATTATAAATGATTCCGAGATCCAAATTCATATCAACTTGGGCACGGTAAGCCGATTCATCCCTTATTAACATAATTTGATGGATTAACTCTTTAATCGATTCTACATTAGAACTCTCGGTCGATAATATTACTTTAATATTTATCTTAAGCCCAGAACACATGCGGCTACGGTCGCGAATACTTCCGTTGAGCTCAATCCAAATTTCGAAATAATAACATTTATTACCTCACTTACCCAACGTAACAAGTTTAGCACCCTGGTGAGCCGAGCCTACTTCCTTGCGAAATAGGGATTCATGGGTTCTACATTTGATAAGGCTTGATCTCAATTAAATTACAACCGAATCAATATTCCCTTACATTTCGGGCAATATCGATTAAAACTAAGGCCATACTAAGAAAAATTACATAATTTCAAATTACATAAACCAAAATATGACATTCATAAATTGAAAATATGACATTCAAAAATAAAAATGCAGCATTATAATATGTATAAAACATGCTCATGTTAGCCAAATCGCCCTAATTAACGGTTTATATCGAATATAACCCGGTTTTACGGAAATGCGTGATAATAACACTTTTAAAATCACCAAACAATACTTAAATCATATTTAAGTCCAAGTTAATTATCCCAACTCATTTAGGCCTCAAAAATTAGTCATTACTCAATTTTTGACAATAATTCAACTTGTTGTTATTTAATTGCTCATAATTAGACTTTTTAAAATCATATTTTAATCAAATAAATTCAAATTTAATTACAATAATTTCAAAATTTGAATTTTAAATTCTTGAACATTCTGGAATATTTCCATGACACTCATAATGTCAAAAATCATGGTTTAAAATTTCGAATCGATTTTTGAGAAAAGTGGTTGCGCTTTATCGGTTTTATCAAATAAAGTACATAAAGCATGCAAAAATTAATCATATTAAATTTTAAACTTTAGATCTGAAATGTGGGACATTTATGCAACCAGGAACAATTTTCTATTGATATGAAATTTATTTTAGCTATATTTGCTAAATTAGTCACTTTTAATGTCATTTTTATATTAAAGATTCATAAATCATGCTAGGAAAATCACATTAGTCTCAAAATTTCCAGTATAACAGGAAAACATGCATGTGACAACATAATAAAATTTCATAATCATATTCAAAGCGGAAGTATTTTAAAACATTAGACCTTTATTTATTCCATTTTATCATATAAAAATCATAAATAATACGAAATAAGTCCACTTCACACGAAATTTTACATAAAGTAAGTAAAATTCATGTGTGATATTGTGTAAAAATTTCAAGGTCAGAAGATAAGTCTAACTAGTTTTAGCATTTTAAACATCATTTTACTCATTAAAATGTAATAAAAACACTAAAAATCATATTTGAGCACTATAAATTTCCATAAATCATTAAAATGACCTAAAATCATATTAGGACCATAATATATTGACATGCAAATAACTTTGTGATTTTATCTTATAAAACACAAATTACTAGTTTTCTTTAAGTTACAATAACTCGAAAAAACTAAAAATCGATTATGCATGCAACAACCTTGCCTCTTGATACCGCTTGTTAGTTTCTTAAACTCGATATTAGACATTTCTAATATCATATTATTAATAGTTTAGTCTTAAACTATAAGTACCTTATGCATGCATAACAAAAGATAAGTAAAGAACAATTTCTTACATTGATTATGAAGTAATATGGGCACAATATTTGAACTCCTTTCAAATATTGTTCTTGAGTTATGAATATGAGGATGAATTCCAAGTTCTTAGTATAAGAACACTCCTACTAGTAGCACCCAAGACAACCCTTTTTATCACTATATAAAATACTAAACTAGTATAATATAGTAGATCCCTTAAAATAACTAATAATCTAATTACTACACTTAGTAATATTACTAGTAAAATGAGCACTAGAAATGTGAGGCTTCTTAAACTTTCTTTTAGTGTGAGAATGTAGAGAGATGAAGAGAAATTTTGCATGAATGAATAGTATGAGATAGTGTGTTGAATAAATAAGAGGAAATTGTCCTCTTTACTCTTCACTAGTACCGGCCACATGCCCCATGGTGGGGTGTGTGGTCATTTTTATTTTGTTCTTCACAAGAAAGGTTGAGTGTATAGGTTTATGTAGTAATGATTTGGTCTAATTCTAAATTAGAACAAAATTACAAACTAAAATCCTACCCACTAACACCCCAAAATCGGTGCACCCATATAAAATGGGTGTCCATTTTATTTTTGCATTTTGTCATTTGTCACAAGTGTGACATGTGACATGTAGCATGTAATTTAGCTTATAAATGTGCATTTAACTAATTTAAATGCAATTTCATTACAAATAAATTAGACTTAACATTTTAAGTCACATTTTATATTTACATGTAAATAAAATGGGTCATCTCATATTTGGTTAATATAATCTACAACAGTTTGTAATTATAATCGACCAATTTCACTTATCTCAAATGTTTCATAAACATAATGCATTCTTAGTAATATAACAATTAAATTACCAAAATGAATCTTATTTAATCACATTACAATAAGATATAATTCTCACTTTAAACCTGTTCAAATTAAGGGATTAATTAATCTGTATCACTATACAATTAATTAATGTACATGATTTGGGGATTGTCCTTTAGGTGTGACCTCAAGGGATGAACTGATCACCACCGTCATATGACAGTAACGTCAAACTCAATTGAGCCAATCGTTACCGATTTATGTTGATCAGTTGACTATAATATTCATCATCCCTTTTGTATTCTTATTATCAAGATTTATATTTTGTGATCGCACTATTGTTGAGGACATTTACTTCAACATCGTCAACGTAAATAAGCATATATATGTGAGTTGTTTTTGTTTGTAGCGTAAATAATGATGAATCAGAGATAGATTGTTTGAAACCGTAGCCTAAAAGATAGGTTTTTAATTCAGTGTGCCAAGCTCGAGGAGCTTGTTTTAAGCCGTATATCACTTTGTTTAATTTACAGACGTAGTTAGATGTCGTTTGATCAACAAAGCCAGCTGGTTGAATCATAAATACATCGTCTGTTAAGGTTCCTTGTAAAAACGCATTATTGACATCTAATTGTCTCAAAGACCAGAATTGTGTGACTGCTAGAGAGAGAATTAGATGTACAGTTGTTGGTTTTATGACGGGACTGAAGGTCTCGTTATAATCAATTCCTGGTCTTAGATGAAACCCTTTGGCAACTAGGCGTGCCTTGTGTTGTTTTAAGGTACCATCGAGGTTGTATTTGTTCCGAAAGACCCACTTGCAACCAATAACATTTTGAAGTACGAGGAACAAGAGACCAGGTATTGTTTCGGGTAAGTGCATCAAATTCTTCTTGCATAGCCTTACGCCAGTGAGGAAGAATGAGAGCTTGTTTGACGGTGTTGGGTAGATTGTCAGAGTACGTGGTTTTGTGAGCGAGATTGGCATAGCGAGAATTTGGTACCCGAATTTTATTATCCAGACGAGTCGTTACTGTTTTTGTGGTAGGTTGCCAAGACGGATTTGTGCGTTTTGGACGAGAGACAGTAGCATTAGTTGGGGCACCGGATGAGAGGGGTTCATTAGAGGTTGTAGTGATGGGAGGGGTAGCGTTGATAGAGGTGGATGAGGTGGGAATAGCAGTTGAAGGTGGTTGTGTCGATTTATGTGGTCGCATGGAGTAAATTATAGTGATGGGTTTGGAGGAACGAGGAGGAGGGTCCGGAGTGGTCGTGGGAGATGGCAAGGTAGTGTCCGGGTGTGGGATAAGTGGAATGTGTAGTGTGCACCAGTCTTCGGTCTGGGTTTCAGAGGAAGGGTTGGAGTTCGTTTTTCGAAACGGATATTCGTCGTCAATAAATTTTACATGTCGAGATGTATATATTTTGTGAGTTTTGGGGTCTAAACAAAGATAAGCACTTTGGGTATTTGAATAACCAACGAAAATACATGCGATGGATCGGTCTTCTAATTTATGTTTGGTGTAAGGTCGTAGCCACGGGTAACAGAGGCAGCCGAAATTTTGGAGTTTAGTTTAGTCAGGTAGACTTTTGTGTAGTTTTGAATAAGGGGAGTCACCGTTTAATGTTCTGGTCGGGATGCGGTTTATAAGATAGGTTGTCGTACTAAAAGCAAATGGCCAATAGGAGGTTGGGAGGCCTGCGTGATTTAGGAGGGCGAGACCAGTTTCGACAATGTGACGGTGTCTTCGTTAGGCGTATCCATTTTGTTCAGGTGTATGTGGTGGAGTAGTAAAATGGGATATCCCATGTGCAAGAAGGGATTGGTTTAATTTAACGTATTCACCGCCATTATAAGAAAAAAAAACGACGAATTGGTTTCTGAAAATATTTTTCGACTAAGACTTTAAACTTATTAAATATTTGGTTGGTTTCAGATTTTCGTTTTAACGGGTATAACCAAATATATTTGGTAAAATGATCAAAAAATATAACATAATATTTGTAGTGGTCTCGAGACATTACTGGGCTAGTCCATATGTCCGAAAATAGAAGTTAAGAGGAGCAGTAGACTTGAATGATGAAAGAGAGAAATGGAGCTTTTTTCTCTTTGATACACATCAAGCATTACAATAGTCAGAGTCCATAATTGAAAAAGATAAAGTTTTATTAATAAGTTTGAGTAGATCATACGACGGATGCCCTAACTTATGGTGCCACGAAATCGGCGTGGTTCCTTTGTTTTTGACAGCAGCAAGAGTTATCGGTTTCGGCGGACACCATTCATATATCCCCTGGTTTGCTCGGCCCTTGAGAAGCGTGTTCCCCGTTTTGATTTCCTTTACAAAAAAAAGATCTTGTGAGAATATTACATATGCATTATTGTCCCGACATAGCTGTGAAATTGAAACAATATTACGGGAAATTTTTGGGACATGAAGTACGTTATTAAATTGAAGTTTATGCTTATTGAAAGAACCTGTGTCCATCACCTATAATTAAATCATCAAAGCCGTCATAGGGAGAGTGAAAAGCCAAGGTGTCCAAGTCGTGGCTTAAGTGGTAGGATGCGCCGCTGTCAAGAAGGAAGTTGGTGTTCGGTTGGGGTCCTCCATAGTTGGCAAGATGAGCATGTGGTGCGGGGTGGTGTTGAAGATATGTAGGCTCGGGAAAGACGATACTCGGGAAGAGCCGTCTGAACAGAGGACAGTTAGCAATCACATGTCCTGTTTCACGGTAACACTGACATCTACCCTTAAAGGGTCGAGTAGTGGCAGTAGCATTGGTGGAATGGCTCGGGTGAGTGGGTTGCGGGTAGGCAGGGGTGTTGTATTGAAGGGAGTTGTTACGGTGGTGGTGGTTTTGACGGTTGACTAGATTGGCCGAGGGAGCAAAGTGGGTGGTGGTGGTGTCATGCTTCATGAGCAATTGATTTTGTAATAATTTTTCATGAAGGGCCTCCAATGTAATTGGTGTATCTCGAGCCCGAACGGTGGTGATAACGGGTTTGTAAGAGGTATAGTCAAGATCTTTCAATACCTTGGCTATGATATCTTCGGGATCGAGTATCTTGCCCATAAGGGCAAGTTGGTCAACACAAACGTTTATGGAGTTCATGTAATCGGAGACGGTTTGATCCGTTGTTTTTACAATGGAGTCGAATTTTCCTTTTAGTTGCATTACGTGTGCTCGGGATGGGTTGGCGTAAGTGTTGGCAAGGATGTCTCATGCCTCCTTAGCCGTGTATGCCCTTACTATTAGTCGTTGTAGGGCAGCGGTAAGGGTACCCATAAGGGCACCAATAATTAACCCGTCTTGTTTGAGCCAACTCAAATAGGCCGGGTTTGGTGTTTCATTGTTTGCGACATCGGTAATTGTTTGAGATGGTGGTGTTTTGGTTCCATTAATGAAACCAAGGAGACTAAAGCCGAAAAGAATGTTTGTCAATTGGAATCGCCAAGCGGTGTAGTTGAGCGAGTTTAGTTTGACACATTGAGTGAGGTTGAACGATGTCAAAGTTTTGGAGGTCTCGTGGGGGTTGGGGACCACGGTGTCAGTGTTGGTGGTAGGCGACATGGTGAGGGTGGGACGCGATTGGTCTTGGCATTTGAAGGTTGAGCGTTTGAGTCGGAGTAAATGCGCGGATCGTTGATGATTTCTTGATACCATATAAGACTGTTATTGAAGGTTTTGTTAATTGTTATTCATACTGATACTTTACATATATATATATATATATATATATATATATATATAATTGTAATGTATAAAGACCTAGAATATATGCTATAATTACAAAAGATGCTTGCTATATTTACAGTGTGAATATAATCAATCATTTTTGATTATATGGAGTAATTAATTTGAATATATTCCTTTATCTCTGGTATTGATAGTTGCCATATTTGAAGTTGTGCTGTTGATAATACCTAAAGTTTAGCATTGATGCAACGTGCATGTTTATTTAGCAAGAAAAACCATATATGTATTCAGGGACATATTTAATAAGCAAAACACACCTTGTTCTCGTGTTGATCATAACTGGCAATGCATTCATTAGATTTTACGCTCCATAGCTTCAGTAGGCCATCATCATCTGGAAGGAGGGTTAGAAAATATGCATCTTATTAATCCGGTAACAACATCATAAAAGGTTACAGAACGTCTACTTACCATTTGATACAAGCTGTTCCCCTTGGGAGATGAAGGATGCTCTAAGGACACTAGATATGTGGCCCTCAAATGTTTTTAAGCAGGAGTGATCACGCACTGACCATAATTTTATGGTCTTGTCGGCAGATGCTGTTAAAACACAAGGGTCAACAGGAGAATACTCGAACGACCATATTCCTTGTTTGTGACCCACCAGTGACGCCACCTCCACAAGTTCTGGAAGCTTAAACAGACGAGCAGTGCGATCCTGGTCATGTTAAATAGACAGATAACAAGTCATATGAGAATGGACGCAAAATTTAAATCAGAAGAAGAGATCCCACACGTTGACACACATATATGCAGCAGAGCTCCATTCACAACAATGTGTCATGCATGAAACGGCCTGTCGGTCTCACATGCAAGCTGTGTATGGAAGAGCTGCATATAAACATTGGGAGCTCCATAAGAGTACACTATATGATCAGAGAGCGATCCACAATGTTTTATATTCTTGGCTAATTTGACTTAAGCAATGTGTTCCATCTGTAGACATAGCAAACCAATCTCAAACTATCAAAACCTATAAAATCTCAAATCAAGCAACCTCTGAACCACTAAAAACAAAACTGTCATCTGGTGAAATAGCAACAAAGTTAATATCCTTCTTA
This sequence comes from Heliosperma pusillum, assembly GCA_022085475.1. Taxonomy (NCBI): domain Eukaryota; kingdom Viridiplantae; phylum Streptophyta; class Magnoliopsida; order Caryophyllales; family Caryophyllaceae; genus Heliosperma; species Heliosperma pusillum. The sequence goes on from JAIUZE010070036.1 coordinate 41,497, forward strand.
TGAGCCCCCATAGAACCTTTTGTTTTAAGACGGTAAGGCTTGTCAGAATCGTCGATAAGAGCTTCAAAGCTCCAGATCAGACTTTGAGTGTATGATCCCTGCAAAATGAATAGGTATTAGGGGTAATATGTTTCAGAGCAAGGAGAAGGCAGGATAAATAAATAAAATTACTATAAGATTTAAGCATCTGACCTACTAGCACTGACAAAGAAGTTTCGTTTTTTCTTTGAAAAAGCAATAGCTCCAACAGCTCTCTGGTGACCGATCCCAACCCCTACGCACTTTCTCGTTTCTTCGTACCATAATCTGACCTGGAACAAAAAAAAATAGGATGCCATAGACAAATGTTTTTGGTGAAGGTAAGAAACACAAGATAATGGCAATCCAATAAACCTATAGTAAGTTTCTAGAGTTACATATATGATTATAACCTTGTTCAGAGCTCAGATTTCATGATCACAAAAGCCACAAGAAAGAATATAATATTGAAAGGTCAACAGGACTTCCGATGCAGGTGTCGAGACATAACTAAGAGCATATCGATTTTCCCTGTTCCTGACAAAGGGTGATGGAAATACAAAAAGAGCTACTTACATCTTTGTCCTTGCTTCCAGTCACAATATATGTGTTTCCAGAACTTCCAATGTAGGTGTCGAGACACAAAACTATATTCGAATGTCTACCAAGTACATAAGAACATGACATTGAAGCGAGGTCATAAACATGCACCTGCACAAAAAAAGTCTCAGTATACTAGTATGTAACACATGACATCCTATCAAAAAAATGTATCCATATATATGAGGGAACCACATAAAATGGTTTGAAGGGCAAAATACCTGTTCAATATTGGTAGCAACAGCAAGAAAACTTTCATCTTCGCCTACAAATTTCATATCCAGTATGTTTTCATTGTATCCAATAAGTCGCTTAGTAATGCTTAATTGTAGAGTTTCCTCAGAATGCTTCAAGGCCGAGTAAAACTGAAACTGCTGGTCATCAGTTATGCACAACAATCCTTGATCAGAGGGCAGCATGTGTGCCACAGTGAAGCCTCTTTTCTGGTCATCCTTGTCTAATCTAAAAGCTACCTCTGAATACTTTTGCTTAGATAAACAAACTGCCCTGTTGTAGAAACGGAATGAGTAGAAGATAAACATTCCACCGACAGTTGTACTTTTATACTTCGCACTTGATAATAGTAAATTGAATGCACCCCTTATTCATCAACTCAACATTATATACTTACAATGTAAATTTTGTACGACTGAATGCATATATGCGACAAGTGTCCCGAAATATAAAGTGTCTAAACTAACAGGCATACGGTAAAACAAGAGAACCATTACCATATACGAACAATCCCACATTCACCAGCAGTTAAGAAATAAACTTATTGCATACTTTTACTCTGTCCAGGCTTGTTCAAGGATAAACTATCATAAAATGCAGTTCCTGAATGAATAACACAAACAGCAGCAAGAACCTCGTTTGTTAGTATCGTCATCTTGCAAGTATAGCTGATAAGATCCCACACATTGATCACCTGAAATAATTTGACAATTAATTTTACACATCATGGTACCCTATATAAAAAGCGACTGAAATAAACACAAATAAGCTGCCGATATAGTGCAGGGCTAGAATTGGATTACGACATATCAAGTGAAGCCCTACTTTCTACATTTCTACCCAAATGTATGTTAGCCACCTTTTGTTTTCCAGTAGGTGGTAGAGTAGAAATAAACTAAGGATTATGTTGGCATGCATATAGTTAGAAAAGTTACCGATGTGCCTCAAGGGCTCCTGTAAATGCCTTAGAGGCTCCCGCTAGTGGTTGTATGTTTCTTTCATTGGAAACACACTAGCCTCGGGTAGATTTACAAATTTTAGATACAAACAATTATATTATGAAATTTAGAGGGTAGAGCTATGCCTGATCTCTTCCAGTGATTCTTCATCGTAGCAGCACATTGTTTCGATTTTTTAGCTATAAGATCCCAAGCCCGGACAGTGGTGTCATCACTTGCCGAGAAAAGCTATAAAATTGCATGCCAAAGCAATGTTACAAAATTCATACAAGGAATCAAGCGCGCAAATTATAGCAGAATTGAGAAAAATAAGTGATTTTACAATAAGGTTATTGGGATCAGGATGGAACAGAATGAAAGTAACAATCCCTGTATGCCCCTCAAAATAATGTGAAGGGTTTGGATTCCAAGTATCTAAGAGTGGGAGGGGGTGAATTAGGTACCACTTTAAAATTTTCAACTTAATTTTTATTGTTTAAAGAAAGTTGATTGTTATTGAGAGGATTAAATGGATACACGAAATGAACTGCTTTATCAAGAGTGTATTACTAAAATAGGAAGCTGCTGTAAACTGAATGTCACAGTAAGTCTGACTGTTACTTGTTCGTTTTAGCAGTAAAGGCTGTAGAACGAAGGTGACAGTATTCGAGACTGTTGCTTTAGAATGTAATACGAAATAAACGAGTATAGCAAAGTATAACGGAAATTAAATACTCGAAAGATTAACACAAGAGTTTGAATTGGTTCAACCAATTAAAAGGCCTACGTCCAATCTTCTTCTTATTGATTCAATTAAGTAATCTACTCCGACTACCTAAGACCCTTACAATAAAAAAAAGGACCAACAACCTACTCCGGTTGCGAAATGAGTTTAAGACTACTCTGTCTCAAATTCGATTCTTTATCTAAGAAAGTTACAAGATCAAATTCCCTGATTTTGTTCTTGTGAAAAGAACGAAGGCGAATTCATTAAGATCTAACTTTTCTAGATAAAAGAGTACAATACTTAAGGCAACAGTTGTCATGTCTGTGACTTTTGAAGACTTTGAAGAAATTTTACAAAGATTAAAAGCTTAAAACTTTGAAGGAAATTTGCAATGATATGTGTTTGTTTTTCTCAGAAAAGTCTTGAGCAAATGTGCGATGAGTGCTTTCTTATTTATAGAGAAGGAGATGATTTGAAATGATTACAGAATTCCTTTGAGAGAGTCAACTCTCAAGGAAAGGAACAAAAGAGTTGTAATATTTAGAAGGTAGTGCACATGTTATAAACATCAAAGTGTGAATCGAAATGTGCAGTTAGACCTTCAACTTTTCTGATTTTCCTAAAGAAACAAACATGTTAGGACAAGTGGATTTAGGAAGAAAGGCAAAGAGCCAAGCTACCCTTTTTGCAACTAAGGAGTAGTCTTATGCCTTTTAAGAAAAATGTTTTGGAAAGATTCCCCTACCTTCTTGTTTTCATTCAAACCTATTCATTCAAGATTTCAAACCATTTGAAGATCATTCTCAGGTAAAATCGATTGAAAAGTGAAGATTTGAAATCAATCTATAAAAGAGACAACAGACATGGGCAACAGTAACGTGCACTGTTGCTGACCTATTGAGGCAACAGTCGTACGTACTGTTGCAGTTGCAAGTATAGCATTCTTCTACCTTTACAACAATGACTCACTACAACTCGATCTAGTCAGGCAACAACACATCAAGATCTTGATTGACTCTTGCTTGGAGGAGATTCATCATATTCCTGAAATCTTAGCTTAGAAGCACATGTTAGTTAGGCATGTCATCATCAACAAAATCCCCCTTTGATGATGACAAGCCTTAAACACAATAAAATTCCCCCTCAGTTGGCCAGTTCAATGCAAGTACTTTCAGCATTAGCTTACATGGAGAAGGAACAAAAATGAGCATCTGATGAGCAAAGCCAATAGAGTTATTTAGCAAAATATTTTTACTAGGCAACAAGCAAGAGTTAATCGTTTGTATGCTAGTCTAGGATGTGTTTATCATTTCCCTCTCTTGACATCATCAAAAGGGTAATGACATTCGTCTCAGACACATTATACGCAAGCATAATATACCATAAGACCGCACTAAATATGCCAAAATAACAAGTTCAACAAGACATAGGTTCAACGATAAGGATCACCAAGTTCAACGAAACCACACACAGATTAATATTACACCACCAAATAGAGACGGGCAAAAAGGGGCGAGTGGTAAGGCAAAAGAGGGTTGGGGTTTAAGCTGTTCATTAAGGGGAGAAGTCTTGGATGTCATCCAAGGCATCATCGAAATCAGCACCGTCAGCACCATTATCATCTCCGAGTTTGTCCTGAATAGTGTTTGAGATAATGTAGACCTCACCTTCGATCTTATCAATGACGGTTTTCATAGCATCCAACTCGGTTTGAAGCCAAGAACGAAGATCACCAATGGCTTTGAGAACGGGTTCATTCAACCCACCCGAACTGCCAACACCATGAAAGTCCAAGACCTCTAATTAGACTCCTCTAATTAGTTCATTAAATTACATTAACTTAATGATTTGGGATCTAGTTATTATGCATGCAAATATAAAAGCATAAAATAAAAGATAAGACGAAAATATCCTTACATTGGGAATTTTCGGATCAATATGGGCACAATAAGAACTCCTTCTTATTGTTCTTGAGCATGAAATTAATGGATGATCCTCCATAAAACAACCTCCAAAGTAGAAGGTCTTCTTCTTGTTGCACTCAAGATTAAACCCAAATAATCTTACCTTATTATTAACTAGATAATAAGTAAGACAAATACTACTAATATTGTTGTATTACTACACTAGTAATATGATATGAATATTAGCATGTATGTGAGAGTTTAGAGAGAAGTTGAGGATTTTAGAGAGATATCTAAAACAAGTGGAAAAAAGAGCAAATGAATTGAACAACCAAAATGCCCTTATGTAGGCACATGGCCGGTCAAGTAGCTCAAAAATGAGCCAATATTTTGCTTATTTTAATCACATGCAAAGTGGTAGAGTGTAGAACATAAAAATGATCATGTTCATGTCATAACATGTCATAATCAATATGTTGTAGTGTGTTACAAGAAATGAACAAACATTATTGCTTACACTACATGGAATCCGGCCTCCACTAGAGTACTATGGTCCATTTTGATTTTTGATATTTGTCCCACAAATACTTATGATCATATGTTTAATTATCTTATATAATTAAGTGTTAATTTGATCATATAACAATTATATGACATAAATTAATAAACAATATGTACTTAACTTTTAAGTGATATTTTACCATTATATCAATATATAATGGATCCCACAATGCCCAGTTAATTTATTTTACAACTCCTTGTAAATATAATTAACTAATTACCTCTACCTCAAAATATGTGCATTACCTCAACTAATTTAATCAATTAACATTTAATCACTAAATTAAGTCTTATTTAATCGTATTAAAATAAGACGTAAAATTTATTCAGTCAGTTATCGTATAAATGACTAATAAACTTAAGTGGAATGAGCTCCTAACTCAATTTCCAATAAATAACTCTCGTACGTATCAAATATATGTAAAGCCCTAATTAAACTGTATCGTATAAAAATAATAAGTATTCTATTTGGGTCTCATCCTATAGGTGTGACCTAAAGGGATTAGTTGATCACCGTCATCATACGACAATAACGTCAAACTCTAGTCAGCCGAGCGTTACCGATTTACGTTAATCAACTGACGTGGAGTATCAAAATATACTAATCATGCCACGTATATTCCAAATGAGATTTATTATATAAATGCACTATTGTGGAGGACACTTACTCCAACAATCTCCCACTTGTCTGATACAAGTTGTGCATGTAGTAACACTATTGCGGATGACTCCTACTCCAACAATATCTCTCACTTGTCTCGACAAGTTGTGTGTTACCGATTCTCTTGTCTCTTTTGTGTCACATCCTCCCACTCATTGCAAGGTGTCTTACAGGTCGCACTTGCAATTGAAAAATATAAATAGAGTGGTTTTCTCGATCTGGGAGAGTAATTGTCTGACTGGAAAATCTACCAGAGATCTCTTCCGAGCGTGGCCACGCATTTCCAGTTACTACTCCTCGAGTGGCCCGAAGATGTTAATACCCAACGTGGGTGGACAATTCCTGTTGACCCATCTTACACTGTATGATGCAGATCACCATGACCCAGACGATGTCCATCGGCCTCCTTTCACGGCACGACCTAGGACAAAAACCAAAGTCAATCGGAAACTACACCGACTCAGGTAAATCGTCGCCAGTCTAAAGAATCGACTCATGGGAATAAAATAGAAATCCCCGCCACGACCAGGCTTCAACAATTTTGATAAAGGACTCTATTATGGTCACTGCCCGACAGAGTGTCTCCACAGTCTGTCTATGTAAACGACCAGTCATCTCCATGACCCCATGGTGCTGAACCAACCATCGATCGACTTACAATCTAGTTACTTCGAGACGTCACCTCAAATGAGTAACTAGGGACAAAATACTAAGTTCATCATGTTCACTTGAATTGGGTTCAACATTTCTTTCAACCAATTCGGATAAACAAAGTATTAAAATTTAGTCAAACTAAATAAGGAGTTTTTAAAGAAACTCTAACAATGAATGCGATTATCTAATATTTGGAAAAATTGATACGTTATCAATAATTTCATATCTCATAATCTCTAGCAATTCAGGTACATATTTCAATCCCATTGAAATGACATGACTATCATGTTCATCCTGCAAAAGGCATGGCTAATGGATTAGCAATACTTGCATCTTTCCCACCGTTCTGATTGCTATTTATCTTTGTCTACGTATTCTCATATTACATAAAACTTTCTGAGTACATGTCTAGGTTTGAATCTAGACTTAGGACTCTTGGCCTAAAGGTAGCTCCCACTGTTTTACTAGTATAATGGGTTAGGATATACAGCTATAGGAACTACTTCTAGTCCCTCCAATACTGTCGAATCCAAGCTACTTTCATATGCATCATATGACGTAATGTACTCCATTTCCGTTGTGAAATCCGCAATGAAAAACTGCCTGGAACACTTCTAGCGGATACATGACATTTATATTTGAAAATGTCACTCCTACTTGGAACCTTTCCAATAGTCTTTTCTGCTTGGAACTCTTCCAACAGATAAATCTTCTATAAAACACAGCCAGTTCGTGATTTCAAATCACTTTGATCAGTTTGGAATCTGAAGTCTGTGTAAACTCTTACACACAACTCACTATAAACTCCAAACATAAGACTGATGGAAACCATATTACCCCACTAAACTTCATGTATAAACATAATTCCTCGAGATATCGAGAAATATTTTATGACATGATTGACACACTAATTCCAACTCTTTAGTGCTTACTTAAGACATCCTCTTAAGCTTGCAAATTAACTTAGGATAGTTAGGATCTACGAACCCACAGGTGAATATAAAATACTCTACCTTTTCTAGAATCGTATTCAAGAAGGTGGTTCTTGAGATCCAATTGACATCATACTATTATGATATGCTGTAATCGCTAAATATATTCGAATGGATCGAAGAATTAAGGTTGGTGCAAAACTCTTTGCCTACCAATTTATCTTTGAAAACATTTTAATGTTCATCCTTGCAAATTTCGATCTTAAAAATCAATTTACATTGCAGAGGTCGTACTTCTTCAAGTAAAATTTACCAGGTCACACACCTGACCATCATGCATGGAGTCCATTACGAATCGCATGACTCTAAGCCATAGCAAGAAGTTAGGACTAGAAATAGTCTTTTATAAGTCACATATTAGAATTCATCACTATAAAGAAGTGATAAAATTCCACCTGACCTCTTAGGTTCCGAAGAAACAACTACTGAACAACCAATGAGGAAAACCTTTTCCGGACCATATGCTTAGTTTGTGGCTCTTGAAACATTTTCTCCCACTCTGTCTTATCAAGAAATAATCGTATTTTTATTGAAAGACAGCATCACGAGTCACAAACGCTTTGTTCTCGTGGTCAATGTGGGATTATTGAGCACTTGTTTCATTCAAATAACTTATAAATTAGGTACGCTACCTACCCATATCGTTTATGGAATGAAATCAGACTGTTATAAATGTGCTTTAATATGTTGGGAAAAGAAATAGCAGACAAAAATATTAAGATCCTAAGGTTAGTCAAATGGCTCATTTTGACTTGACAAAGACAACCATATCGTATAAGGTTATGTTTCTCTATTCAACAACGCCTTATCTCATAATGTGTGTTAGAGAAGTTAACTCGTGAAACTATTTCACAATACTTTTGGTGAAAATCAAAGTCAATACTTAGATATTATTTATACAATTTGGTCGTAAGTCCTTGATCTAATACTCTTGGTGGTTAACTACTTCACATTGAAGCTCTTTGAAATTTTCAAAGATTTCTATTATCACCTCATTAAGTAGAACCAAATATAATATCTACTTAAATCGTCGGTAAATAAAGTGAAATAGCCATTACCATCTCTGGTTGTATTTGTTATTGGACCACACATATTTTATGTAATGAGGCCAATAACTCACTAGTTCGATTTCCTTTTCAACAAAAAAGGGCACGAATCACCTTGCCTTGAATACAAGATTCGCACACACCATAAGATTCAAAATCAAATGTTTTAGATGTGCTAAACAATCCAGAATTAAGATTAGATTTGGGTCACCAATTTTGAGCCTTTTTCAATCTATATGACAAGAAATTTCTAATTTAGGTCCAGAATATAGTTATCTTTGATTGGTATGGGATAACCATTGACCAAGTATAGGCATAAATAGATACAACGCTTGTTCCATTCACAAAAGTGAAACACTTGTGTCGTACACTAAAGTGGATACTATATTCTTTATTTAGAGGTAATAAACATAATAACGTTTATTAAAGTATACCTTTAAATCCAAAACTAGATTGATCACATTATAACTTTTATATGTCTCTATAGAAATAAAACTACAATAGTTCTATTTCCCTTGTAGGTCGACATTTAATCATAGTTAGTCGTCGCACGAATCATGATTATATGCATTGAATACATTGATGAAAACCATAATGGGTATCTAATACCCAAAATTTGCATTTTAGCAAAATAAATGTCGATCATATAGATATTATAAGTGAAAATAGTACACCCAATTTCTAACTCTTTAGAAAACTTGGGGCATATTCTTTTCTTGTGTCCTACACCACTGTAAGAATAGAATCATCAAAGGTTGGGTTTGACACCTTTCTTGGATTTTAACTTTACTATTCAAAATAGACTTGCCTTTTTCCCTCGCCTTGTGCCAACATCGTGTCAACCTACTCTTGAACCTCGTCATATTCTTAACAATTAAGAACAAAACATCTTTCCTAGAGTTCCCACTCACTTTCATGAATCTCTACTTAGATATGTAGATTAGAATTATTATGAAGACTATTCTTAATTTCATTCATGATTTTACCTTCAAAAAGGATAAACCTTTCGTGAAGTGGCTACGGTATTTGGTTATTCACGATTTCAAATAAATCGATTAACCGAGTCATCCCAACTTATTTGGCCTCTTTTGAGGTAAGACTCGATAAGGAGCATTATGACGTCATACCAAAAATAATAAATATTTTATTTTGAGCAAAAAGATTGATGCACCATTGTAATAAGAAGACGTCACAAAAAAAAAATTTAAAACGTTTTTGACTAAATGTGACTCATTTGTATACTCTTCATAAGAGACATTTGCAGTGGTAAATATGAGGATAAAAAAGAAAAATCCATTTTGTCATTAGCTACGGTGGTTTAAACGGAGATCGCAATGAAAATGCTACCGTATAAAATAATGGAAACCCTTTCCACGATTGAACGGATTTACAAATTCATAGAAGGATAAAATATTTGTCATTTGCGCGTATAAAATAAATCTCAACGAAAAATAAACATTCATTGCTTATATTTAATTTACTTGTAAAACAATTTTAAACAAGTCACTCATATAATGACCCCTCACGAAATTATATAAATGATTCCAAGACCCATCTTTAGACAAAAATAGTCATCGTATGCTACCTTTATCTAAAACTGGTAAGTCAATACTTGACTAATTCTACCCTTAGAACTCTTGTTTGACGGATTTCAACTAAATCCATCTCCTAGTCCCAAGATAACGCTTATCTCGTTGAGTCCAATCCAATTTTGGCTTGTGATCGCATCACCCTACTTACCCGAGGTAAAAAGGGACCCACGAGCGTGGTAGCCCTAATGAACACGGGGTTCATAGGTGCTTCAATTGGTAAGGCTAAATCTCAATTTTTTTTTGAAGTTATGTGAGAGGTCTTGTCAATTTAGTTATTAATTCCCTATAAGCGAACTAAGTCGGTGAATTTTGAATAACTTTGAATTGACAATCGAGAAATAAAAATGCATGTTGGCGATTTTGGCATGAGCAAAAACATAAAGCAAGAAAATAATAAATTCTAGTATGGCCACCTAGCTAATCCAATTAACTAGACGATTACAAAATCGGAAACCAACTCCTTGGCCCCTTGCCTCTTCACGGTACATGCTCCAAAAAATGCACCGTCTTTTGGAACACCGACTTCGGAAATCTCCGTCTTCAGAATAATTAATTACAAAATATACAAATAAAATTCCTATTATACATTTGATCTAGAAAATGAAATTAAATTATTACAAACGGCGATACGAGATCGCAAATAAAATTACAACCGAATCCGTATTCCCTTATATTACAGGTAACACCAATTAAAATAATCTAGGCCATACTAGGTACAACTTGCAGTAAATTTAAACAAATGACATTCATTCATTTAACCATAACAACATAAATAAAATGATGGAAAAATATGCCAAAATCGCCCTTAACACTTATCATACTCATTCAAGCTCGGTTTTATGGATTTTATCGATTTTTAACCATTAAAAATCACTAGTCAACACTTAAATCGTATTTAAGCTTAAACTAATTATCTAAACTGATTTAGAACTCAAAATTAGTCCCCACTAACTTTGTTTGTATTTAATTAGTTCGAATTGATCGTATTTGCTAAATAAAGAGGTTTAATCATAACATTTATGAAATAAACCCAAAATAAAATATAAAAATCATAAAAATTTGAAACCAAAAATTTAGTACATTCTGGAACATTTCCAGGAACTATAAAAACCAGAAAAAATTGCCCAAAAATTTTGAATAAATTTTATGAACAAATAACATAGTATTCAACAGCTTTATCAAATAAAAACCATTAAATATAGTAAAATAGTGAAACAAATTATAAAATTTCACCAAGATGATATAAATCAGATTATAAAATGTAAAAAAAAATTAAGACCATAAAAGGACGTTTCAAGTTTATGATCATAATAATCTCACTTTATTGACTTTTATCTCATAAAAAACAATAATCATGCAAACCTTAATTAAAAGTCACGAAATTTTACATACAGTATGTACAACATGCATGTGAGACGATATCAAAATTTCATTGCCAGAATCAACATGCAACTATTTTTAGTTAACTTTTAACATAAAACATGCATATTAACATGATTTAAAGGCCATAAATCAAAATAAATAGCAAATCAATCCCTAAAATCACCAAATTTGACAACAACCATTTTGAGGTCAGTAGGTATGCATGCAAATCAAAAATTTTGTGCAAACTAATTTTTAACACAAATTTTCAATTTTACCCAAGTTATCGTATAACTCGATTTTAATTGTTAAAATCGACATGCATGTAACAATTGAGCTCTGATAGTACATGAAAGTCCTAGACCTCTAATTAGACTCCTCTAATTAGTTTATTAAGTTACATTAACTTAATGATTTAGGATCTAGTTATCATGCATGCAAATATAAAAACATAAAATAAAAGATAAGACGAAAATATCCTTACATTGGAATTTTCGGATCAATATGGGCACAATAAGAACTCCTTCTTATTGTTCTTGAGCATGAAATTAATGGATGATCCTCCATAAAACAACCTCCAAAGTAGAAGGTCTCCTTCTTGTTGCACCCAAGATTAAACCCAAATAATCTTACCTTATTATTAACTAGATAATAAGTAAGACAAATACTAATAATATTGTTGTATTACTACACTAGTAATATGATATGAATATTAGTATGTATGTGAGAGTTTAGAGAGAAGTTGAGGATTTTAGAGAGATATCTAAAACAAGTGGAAAAAGAGCAAATGAATTGAACAACCAAAATGCCCTTATGTAGGCACATGGCCGGTCAAGTAGCTCAAAAATGAGCCAATGTTTTGCTTATTTTAATCACATGCAAAGTGGTAGAGTGTAGAACATAAAAATGATCATGTTCATGTCATAACATGTCATAATCAATATGTTGTAGAGTGTTACAAGAAATGAACAAACATTATTGCTTACACTACATGGAATCCGGCCTCCACTAGAGTACTATGGTCCATTTTGATTTTTGATATTTGTCCCACAAATACTTATAATCATATGTTTAATTATCTTATATAATTAAGTGTTAATTTGATCATATAACAATTATATGACATAAATTAATAAACAATATGTACTTAACTTTTAAGTGATATTTTACCATTATATCAATATATAATGGATCCCACAATGCCCAGTTAATTTATTTTACAACTCCTTGTAAATATAATTAACTAATTACCCCTACCTCAAAATATATGCATTACCTCAACTAATTTAATGAATTAACATTTAATCACTAAATTAAGTCTTATTTAATCGTATTAAAATAAGACGTAAAATTTATTCAGTCAGTTATCGTATAAATGACTAATAAACTTAAGTGGAATGAGCTCCTACCTCAATTTCCAATAAATAACTCTCGTACGTACAAATATATGTAAACCCCTAATTAAACTGTATCGTATAAAAATAATAAGTATTCTATTTGGGTCTCATCCTATAGGTGTGACCTAAAGGGATTAGTTGATCACCGCCGTCATACGACAATTACGTCAAACTCTAGTCAGCCGAGCGTTACCGATTTACGTTAATCAACTAACGGGGAGTATCAAAATATACTAATCATGCCACGTATATTCCAAATGAGATTTATTATATAAATGCACTATTGTGGAGGACACTTACTCCAACAATCTCCCACTTGTCTGATACAAGTTGTGCATGTAGTAACACTATTGCGGATGACTCCTACTCCAACAATATCTCTCACTTGTCTCGACAAGTTGTGTGTTACCGATTCTCTTGTCTCTTTTGTGTCACATCCTCCCACTCATTGCAAGGTGTCTTACAGGTCGCACTTGCAATTGAAAAATATAAATACCATGAAGATCCACATACCATAGGGAAGACGGATGGAGGGGCTGTTTTATGTTGGTTCCTTTTTCAGTTTGGAGGTGATGATGTTGAAACGTTTGAACATAATGCCTGAAAGATTAATCGGTTTTTCAGAGGCAATGTGGTAAATGAGGTATTGCTGGGCAATGAAGATCTTTCCACGGTCACCGGATGGAAAGATAGACCGATAAAGGAGATTGAACAGAAGATGATGGTGAGCCGAGAGAAATTTGGGCTCAACAGTATAACAATCTTTGGCTTTCGGGTTAGTAAATCTGGCAATATCGATGGGTGAAACGTAAGGTAAAACAGGCCAGGTTTTATCATTGGGAATGAGATCATACCCGGAATGGGGAATGGAGAGAATAGATGCTAACTGAGCTTGAGTCAGTGTAAGGGTCATGCCATTTATTTGGGCCGTGAGACTTTTGAAATAGGTCGCGACTCGAACCGACGCAAAGAACTGAATCACTTCACTTACAAACACAGGTTCCTCCCTTTTTAGCAGATCTTGCCATCCTTGAGTTACAATGGCTTCTTTGAACTCGAAGAACGCAAGAGAAGAGTGGTATAGATTCGGGTCATACACACGAGGTGTGTGAATGGCCTCTTTTGTGAGCAGCCGAAGACAATTTTTAAAGATGGTGGGAGGAAGATCAAGAGCAGTGAGTTGAGCGCAAACCTTCGTAAGGTTCCATTTCATTGTCATGGAGACCGGATCCTCAGGAGACAAATAACTCGGTTTAGGTGTTTCAGCAGTAGATCTGGCCTTCTTTTTGGAAGGTTCTTTGTCGGAAGAGACACAAGCATCCTTGTCGGAAGGTAGATCGGAGACGGTTTTGTGAGATTCATCATCCTTTTCAGAGATTTCACCGGTTGCAGTTTCTTCTTCAATGTTAGGCAAAGATGCAGGTGCTTGCCCTTTTCTTTTGGGGTTGCGGGTCGACCAGGTAGGTTTAGGAGAAACCTTAGAACTTTGGACATTTTGACCGTCACTAAGGGAACTTTTTCCAGATAGATCTGTATTGCCGGCGTCCTCGTCATCAAGGATGATGTGGCCGGAGGAGACGCCGGAGGAGGAGAGCACCTTTTTGGTAGTGGCTATAGTTTTCTGGCGGGCCATGGATACAACCGGGTCAAGGACGGGATCGGGTGATGTGAGAGGTGGTAGGACGGTTAGTGGTGTGGGATTGATCGGGTTTTCAAGAGAGGGGTTTGGGTTTTCAGAGAGGATGTCGATGGTCTCATCAATGGTGGATTGCGGGTGTGAGAGGGTAGAAGATGAAGTGGGTGGATTTGACATCTTAAGGGGTTTGATGGGTATTTTGGTATTGAGAGATGTTTTTACCATGGTAAGGTTAATTTAAGAGAGTAAGAGAAGGGAAGGTGAAGAGATGGGGACACCGGTTGGGGATAGGGTAATTTAGGGGACAATTGTCTTTAGTTAGGTGGGTGTGTATTAACTAAGTGGTGGTTTTGTCGGTTGACTCATTATTAAGAGCATAGGTGTGCTGAAATCATATAATACCTCATGACATGAGCATATTAGAATAAAGACGAGTGTTCTTAAATACCAATTCTCGTCAATCATGCAAGATATTAGATAGACACACAAGAATTACATAGAATTAATTAGACCAATTTCTAAACGAAGTTTCTCAAATTGTTCTCTTGCTAGTGGTTTTGTAAAAATATCCGCTATTTGATCTTCGGTTTTGCAAAATATAAGCTTAATATGTCCTTTCTCTACGTGATCACGAAGAAAGTGGTGACGAATCTCAATATGCTTAGTCCTACAGTGTTGAATGAGATTTTTGGAAATCTTTATAGCACTAGTAGTATCACACATAATAGGAATAGAGTCATAAATCCTACCAAAATCTTAAAGTTGTTGACGTACCCAAAGAAGTTGTGAGCAACAATGAGCGGCACTAACATATTCGCTTCCGGCCGTTGAAAGAGCTACCGTATTTTGTTTCTTTGAACCCCATGAAACGAGACAAGGTCCAAGGAACGTGGCAATCCCGGAGGTGCTCTTTCGGTCCATCGTACATCCCGCAAAGTCGGCATCGGAAAATCCTACAAGATCAACGGGACAATATAACGGATACCACAAGTGGAGATGTTGGGTTCCAATCAAATATCGAAGAATTCGTTTGACGGCTTTGAAATGGGATTCTTTCGGATTTGATTGGAACCGAGCACATAAACAAACGCTAAAGAGAATGTCGGGACGAATAGCGGTTAAGTAAAGAAGAGATCCAATCATACCTCTATACACCTTGTCACTTAAATTTTTCCCATTTTCATCCTTGTCCAACTTGGACGTAGATACCATAGGTGTAGAGTATGATTTAGTATCCGTCAACCCGAATTTCTTAAGCATTTCCTTAATATACTTTTGTTGATGAATTAGAATTCCTTCTTTTGTTTGTTTAATTTGAAGTCCAAGAAAGAATCCTAGTTCACCCATCATGCTCATCTCGAATTTCGATTTCAATAATTCGGAAAAATATACACAAAGAAGCTCATTAGTTGCACCAAAAATAATGTCATCGACATAAACTTGCACAATCAACAGTCCATCAGACTGTGACTTTATGAACATGGTTTTGTCCACGGATCCTCTTCTAAACCCGTTTTCAAGGAGGAATTTTGACAATCTATCATACCAACCACGAGGTGCTTGTTTTAAACCGTAAAGAGCTTTGTCCAACTTGAAAACGTGATTAGGAAAATCATTATCCATAAATCCTGGAGGTTACTCGACAAAGACATCCTCTTCCAAATAGCCATTTAGAAAAGCGGTTTTAACATCCATTTGGAAGAGCTTAATGCCCTTGTGAGCCGCAAAAGAAATGAGTAATCGTATGGCCTCAAGTCTAGCTACCAGTGAATTGGTTTCATCATAGTCTATACCCTCTTGTTGGTTGTAGCCTTGCACCACTAGTCTAGCCTTGTTCCTTACGATTTCTCCGGAATCATCAAGCTTGTTTCGAAAGATCACCTAGTACCAATGACGGTACGATTAGGTGGCCTAGGGACCAAGTGTCACACCTCATTTCTCTTGAATTGATTAAGTTCTTCTTGCATTGCAATTACCCAGTCAGCAACAGTCAGAGCGACTGTTACATTGGCAGGTTCAATTTGAGAGAGAAATGCGTTGTATGCACAGAAGTTCTTGACAGAGGCTCTTGTCCTTACTCCATATCTGATGTCACTTGTCAAATTTGACAAAGGGTGTGAGTTTTGATGTTTTCACTTCCTTGGCACGAAGGGGGTTTCTTCCCTTTCAACAGCCACGGTATGAGTGACTGTTACTTCCTGGTCAGATGTTAGTTCTTCATTACAGTTGGAGGACTCTGCCTGCTCAACAGTCACTGGGACTGTTGCAATCTGGGAGGGAGAAGCAGCAGCATAATTACTGTTGATTCCCCCTGAGTTGATGTCGTCAGTAACAGGTAACAGTCCCTCAGTCTGTTGTTGATCAGTGTTATTCGAATTGTTCAAAGCTTCTTCTTGATTAATCACAAACTTCTTTCGCACAAGCCCAATCTCGAATTCATCATCTTCCTCATCGATTTGTACCTGTTCAAAGAGACTAGATTCATCAAAAATGACATGTACTATTTCTTCAATCAACATAGTTCTCTTGTTATAAACTTTATAAGCCTTGCTATGATTTGAGTAACCAATAAAAACCGCTTCATCACTACGTGGATCGAATTTACCCAAATTATCTTTGCCATTATTGTGAACAAAACATTTGCTACCAAAGCATCTAAAGTATGAAATGTTGGGCTTCCTTCCACGTAGTAATTCATATGGTGTTTTATTGAGTAAACTTCTTATCATGACTCGATTATGAATATAGCAAGCGGTATTTACCGCTTCGGCCCAAAAGTTTCGAGGAAGCTTACTACACATTAACATGGTTCTAGCCATGCCCTCAAGAGTTCTATTCATGCATTCAACAACGCCATTTTGTTGAGGAGTTCTTGGGGCGGAGAAATTATGATAAACTCCATTGTCATCACAATAAGCACCAAATGATGAGTTTTCAAATTCGGTTCCATGATCGGTTCGAATGGAAACAAGATTAAATCAAGTTTGTTTTGAATTCTTTTTAACCAAATTAAAAACTCATCAAATGCTTAACTCAAGAATAATGCCCAAACGAATCTAGTATAATCATCAATAATGACACAAACATAGCGACTCCCTCCTCTACTACGAGTTCTCATGGGTCCACATAAGTCAATGTGCAAGAGTTGTAGTGGACGAGATGTACTCACAACCTTTTTCGATTTGAAGGAACTTCTAACATGTTTGCATTTGGCACATTCATCACAAATTTTATCAAGATCAAATTTTATGTTAGGAAATCCTTCAACCAAATCAAGTCTCTTGAGAGTATTAAGAGTCTTAGTACTTACATGTCCAAATCGTTTATGCCACAACCAAGGGTCATTTTTCATAACACTCATACAAGACATGGTATGTCCAGATAAAGTGTTTAAATTGGTTAGGTAGACGTCTTTCACTCGTCTACCTTCAAGTATTACCTCATGGGTTGTGGCATCAATGATTCAACAAAGACTAGCACTAAATTCAACCAAGTTACCACGATCACATAATTGAGAGATGCTAAGGAGATTATGCTTCAAACCTTTGACAAGCCGCACATTGTCGACACAAAGTAACGATGACTTACCAACCTTCCCAATGCCTATTACTTCACCTTTTTTTTTTGTCACCAAACGTTACCGTGCCACCATCATAAGCTTCAAGTGAGAGAAATTGGCTTTTGTCTCCCTTCATGTGACGAGAACATCTACTATCCAAGTACCAATTGCGGCCGCCTCTTACCAAGCCCTACAAGAGATTAGACTTTTAAGTTTACAAGAGATTAGACTTTAAGTTTAGGAACCCAAATCATTTTGGGTACCTTCTTATAATCAACTTGTTTAAGGAGATCTTTCCGAATCCATATTTGCTTTACAACTTTAACATTTCTCTCAATGTCATTATGTCTCTTTTTGAAAGCATTAAAGACATGACCAGTTTTTCCACAATAGTTGCAAATGATGTATTCGGGAAGACCAACATACTTCCTTCTTCGGAAATCAGTTTTGCTGGGATCTGGTTTCTGAATATAACAGTGCGACTGACTGTTCATTTGAAACCGAGACCAGCAACTATATCACATCTTTTGGATTGACTAGTTAGAAAATTTAAAACATTTTGACTTCCTTACCATTTTTTAGAGACATGTTTAGCTTCGTTAAGTTCCTTGGTAAATTTCTCAATTTTAACCGAAAGTAACTTGTTTCTTTCATTGGAGATGTCAAGATAATTTTTCATCATGACAAACTTAGATTTTAAGTCAATGATGGTGTTGATTTTATGCTCAATGTCAATCTTAAGGTTGGAGATGCAAAAGTTCAATTGAGTGACTTTAAGGTCGGAGGAGCAATTCTTGTGATTGTCATGTTGGATTTTCAACGAGGTTTTCATGAAGAATTCTAATTTCCCTTTGAAGGCATTAGTGTCAGCCTTGAGTTGATCATTCTCAGTGGTTAAAGTTTTGACGAGCTCATGAGAGGAAGAGCTTTGCTTTTCAATGTCAGAGGCAACAGACAGTGGAACTGTGAGTTTCAGACTTTCAACTTCTTCTTCAAGCTCGACTATCTCAGTTTTAGACAGCTCAAGATCTTTGATGAGATCATCATGCTCCTTTGAAATTTTTGAGATTTGAAAAACTAAGGAGTTGTAAATCTCTTCAAGTTCAGAGAGGATAGAGCGAGAGCTAGAAGTTTTAAGGGAATCAAGTTCATTTGTCAGTGTTTTGTTTAATTTTCTTAATCTTTTAAATTCAGCTTCAACTTCAGAAGTAACAGTCGCGGTGTCTGTGACATTCAACTCCTGTTTTAGAAGAACGTTTTCTTGAGCGATCTCCTCTATTTGCTCTTGCATGACATCTAATTTCTCAGTTTGGTTACGACACTTGTCAAACAGTTTATCAAGTAACTTGCACACCTTGTCTTTGGAGTAAGTTCTAACCTTGGCCTTAAGATATTTTACCTCATTATCGGAATCGGAATCAGATTCATCCAGATGTGCCATGAGACACCTAAGAGACTCATTCCTAGAAAGCTTATGTGTTTTATTTTTGAGATTGTTTGTGAAACACATTTTAGCCTCTAGTTGCTCCTCGATGGTTTCATCGTCCTCGGAGTCGGACATGCCCCAAATGGCGGACATGACTTTATGCTTAAGTTCTCTCTTAGCCGTGTCTCTTCTATCCTTAGATTTGATGTCATTCCATTTTGGGCATTCTTTAATTAGATGACCTTTGTCACCACAATTGAAACATCCCATAGCAGAATTGGGTCGTCTCTTAGGAAAGCGTTTTCTAGCGTTGTTCACTTTGAAATTTTTGAATCCTTGGCTATTGACCATCCCAACAAGGTTTCTTGAAAACATGGCAAATTCATCTTCCTCGTCACTTGAGGCGGATTTAAGAGCAAGTCCTTTTCCCTTTGAGGTCTCACTTGGAGCATTGTCGAGATTTAACTCGTGTGCTATTAGGGACCCCATTAGTTCATGAAAGGTTAAGGTGGTTAGGTCTCTAGCCTATTCAATAGCGGTGACTTTTGGTTGCCACTTAGCGCTAAGACTACGAAGAATTTTTTGAATGATGTCCTCGAACTCGAAGATTCTTCCTAGACTTTTTAGCTCATTAATTATGCAAGAAAAGCGAGAGGCCAAGCTATTGATGGACTCATCCTTCAACATATGGAACATCTCATATTTTTTTATGAGAATGTCTATACGTTGTTTCTTAACTTATATGGTTCCCTCATGTGCGAGTTCCAGGACGTCCCATATTTGTTTAGCCGTCGTACAACCGGATATACGACTCACTTCCTCCTCACCAACACATCGTTGAAGAATAGTCATGGCTTTAGAATTTTTCTCGGCCAATTTAAAATCATTTTCATTGTAATCTTTTTCAAGTTTGACCGTAGAATATCCCGTCATCATGTCCTTATCTTCAATAATGAGTGGTCCATCTTTAATGATTTTCCAACATTGGTAATCAATACTTTTGATGTAGTGTTCCATTTTGAGTTTCCACAATCCAAAATTCTCACCGGTAAAGACTGGGATCTTAGAGTGTTTTGAGGAATCCATAGGCCTAGAATCAAACTCAAAGGCGATTAGCCTGGATCAAGAGCACGAGGCTCTGATGCCAATTGAAGGGTTTGGATTCCAAGTACCTAAGAGAGAAAGGGGGTTTGGATTCCGATGTGCCTCAAGGGCTCCCGTAAATGCCTTAGAGGCTCCCGCTAGTGGTTGTATGTTTCTTTCATTGGAAACACACTAGTCTCGGATAGATTTACAAATTTTAGATACAAACAATCATATTATGAAATTTAGAGGGTAGAGCTATGTCTGATCTCTTCCAGTGATTCTTCATCGTAGCAACACATTGTTTCGATTTTTTAGCTACAAGATCCCAAGCCCGGACAGTGCTGTCATCACTTGCCGAGAAAAGCTATAAAATTGCATGCCAAAGCAATGTTACAAAATTCATAAAAGGAATCAAGCGCGCAAATTATAGCAGAATTGAGAAAAATAAGTGATTTTACAATGAGGTTATTGGGATCAGGATGGAACAGAATGAAAGTAACAATCCCTGTATGCCCCTCAAAATAATGTGAAGGGTTTGGATTCCAAGTATCTAAGAGTGGGAGGGGGTGAATGAGGTACCACTTTAAAATTTTCAACTTAATCTTTATTGTTTAAAGAAAGTTGATTGTTATTGAGAGGATTAAATGGATACACGAAATGAACTGCGTTATCAAGAGTGTATTACTAAAATAGAAAGTTGCTGTAAACTGAATGTCACAGTAAGTCTAACTGTTACTTGTTCGTTTTAGCAGTAAAGGCTGTAGAACGAAGGTGACAGTATTCGAGACTGTTGCTTTAGAATGTAATACGAAATAAACGAGTATAGCAAAGTACAGCGGAAATTAAATACTCGAAAGATTAACACAAGAGTTTTGAATTGGTTCAGCCAATTAAAAGGTCTACGTCCAATCTTCTTCTTATTGATTCAATTAAGTAATCTACTCCGACTACCTAAGACCCTTACAATAAAAAAAGAACCAACAACCTACTCTGGTTGCGAAATGAGTTTAAGACTACTCCGTCTCAAACTCGACTCTTTATCTAAGAAAGTTACAAGATCAAATTCCCTGATTTTGTTCTTGTGAAAAGAGCGAAGGCGAATTCATTAAGATCTAACTATTCTAGATAAAAGAGTACAATACTTAAGGCAACAGTTGTCATGTCTGTGACTTTTGAAGACTTTGAAGAACTTTTACAAAGATTAAAAGCTTAAAACTTTGAAGGCAATTTGCAAGGAAATGTGTGTGTTTTTCTCAGGAAAGTCTTGAGCAAATTTGCGATGAGTGCTTTCTTATTTATAGAGAAGAAGATGATTTGAAATGATTACAGAATTTCTTTGACAGAGTCAACTCTCAAGGAAAGGAACAAAAGAGTTGTAATATTTAGAAGGTAGTGCACATGTTATAAACATCAAAGTGTGAATCGAAATGTGCAGCTAGACCTTCAACTTTTATGATTTTCCTAAAGAAACAAACATGTTAGGACAAGTGGATTTAGAAAGAAAGGCAAAGAGCCAAGCTACCCTTTTTGCAAATAAGGAGTAGTCTTATGCCTTTAAAGGAAAATGTTTTGGAAAGATTCCCCTACCTTCTTGTTTTCATTCAAACCTTTTCATTCAATATTTCAAAACATTTGAAGATCATTCTCAGGTAAAATCGATTGAAATGTGAAGATTTGAAATCAATCTATAAAAGAGACAACATACATGGGCAACAGTAACGTGCACTGTTGCTGACCTGTTGAGGCAACAGTCGTATGTACTGTTGCAGTTGCAAGTATAGCATTCTTCTACCTTTACAACAGTGACTCATTACAACTCGATCTAGTCAGGCACCAACACATCAAGATCTTGATTGACTCTTGCTTGGAGGAGATTCATCATATTCCTGAAATCTCAACTTAGAAGCACATGTTAGTTAGGCATGTCATCATCAACAAAACTAGCTCAACATAATGTGTGCAAAATCCAGCGTCTACGTCCCATACATGCACTTTTCCGTCAGCCCTGGCAGTCGCAAGCAATCGACCAGACGCATCAAAAGCCATTGCCGGCACTGAACCCGAACCAATATTCTAAATCAATATTACAAAAACCGTTATTTTTTCACAATATACAATACTTAGTTGTAACTTGTTTTAACTTGTTTTAATTGTTTTGATACATTTACGCGTGTAGTCAAAGTTGACGTCCAAACGTACTTGTAAGTTGTAACGAAATATAGAAGAATACGAATAATTAGCTTACCTTCCAAGAGTGTATAGAGGTGAGTGAAGAAAGGTCCCAAACCATAATTTGGCAACTGTGACTAGCAGAGAA
Organism: Heliosperma pusillum; assembly: GCA_022085475.1. Taxonomy (NCBI): domain Eukaryota; kingdom Viridiplantae; phylum Streptophyta; class Magnoliopsida; order Caryophyllales; family Caryophyllaceae; genus Heliosperma; species Heliosperma pusillum. The sequence continues at coordinate 64,207 of JAIUZE010070036.1, forward strand.
AAGGAATGCACTGTCAGGGGAGATAGCGAGAGCAGTAACATCTTCAGAATCGCCCTCGAGGGTGGCTTTGACAGAGGCATATATAGGCGTTAGAGTGATCGACAATTTTAATGGTGCTTTTGCAGGCGCATGCTATGAACGGGCCATCAGTTGACACAACCACTGTTCGACCACTGTAAAAATTTTACAGGAATTTATTACATTTGTAGCTTTTCTTCAGGGTTGCAGTTACGTCAGCCATGTTTGTGTTTACTCTTGAGGTTCTGCTAGTTTTCGAGTCGGTTAATATTGTGTAAGACGGTTTTACTGAAAACCTAAATAAAAAGTCATATTAATACTGAAGGGGACTTATTTGCTTTGAAATTTCATCCAAGGTAGGCGATCAAGTCTATGCTTAATTGCTTATACGTACGTAAATTATGAGAAGGCCCCGGTTGATACTTTGTCAAATTGATGGAACCCTAAAGAGACGATTGTGGGAAACGCTATCGACCAGAAACCAAAAGTGCTCTTGATTCGCTTACTAATGAACATGATAAGGCTTAGACCTGGTAAAGGGGTCAACTAGGTTTGGTTTGGGTCGGATTTGCGTCAGGCCGGGTTATTTTCAAGTTCGTGTCATTTTCGGGTCAATTATTTATCAAGTTATTCATAGATAATAATCCGTTTACAACAATTAACATTCGGGTCAGGTTATAGTAGGTCGGGTTAATTAGGGTTTTGGGCCAAGCTCAGGTCTTGAGTTCAGGTATCAGATCGGGTTAATTTTGCCAAGTTAAACTTGTAAGGCCGGGTAAGATGATGAGGTCCGCTTACATTTTCTTTTGATATGGGCTAGGGGTCATGATTTCCCACTAGGTAGAAGTGTAGAACGATGAAGGGAATGTGAGACGTATAGGCCTAATTGGGAAGTTTGTTTGCCTTGATACAAATACTTCTTCCGCCGTGAACCGCTCTGTTGTAAGGGTCGGGTCTGGCTTTTTCCATTCATGGAATCATGGTCTGAACCGACTCACCCGTGGTTAGGCGTAGGGGCTAGGACAGGCGGGGCCACAAATCTTTGCTTGAACCGGCCCTGTCGGGGAAACGGCCCGGACTTATATGCGAGATCACGGGCAGGCATAAACATGGCCCATGAGCCGGACCAGGCTAGGTCGCTCAAATAGCCAACTCTACCATCAACCAAATAATTTTACGATTTACAGAAAGTATAATTTATGTTTTGGGGTGACAGCAACCAAACAACACTGATGACTTGGGTGAGAATATCTTATTTCAAGTCAAGTAACCATATTTAAAAGAAAGACTATGACTTTTGACATTTACTTTCATACCTATGAGTCGCGACACTGGCTTCTCAACTGCTCTAGGACAATTACACAACCAATGATGAAGGATAAGGAATAATCTTTTGGCTTTACATGGATAATTGTCAAGTTGGGAGTAATTAAAATTTCTAATCAACAAACTTATATCTAGATGTCACGCATTCACATCTATAATGTAGATGTCAGCTAGCTTAACAAGTAAAGTCATGAGAGCTGATACTCGTGACCTGAGTTCAAACCCGGGAGCAACATATCCGCCTTTATGGCTCCTTTAAACCCAAAAAAACCCACACACCTATAATATTTAGGTGTGATTGACTAATTGGTTAGTTGATTCCATTTGTGGTGTTCTTAATATTGCCCTTATTAATTTAGTTAGTAAGTTAGTTCATTTAATCTAACTCGGTGGCAATTGTGGCAAATGCACGAACGGTATATAAGCAGGTGTCGGGATACCGGATAGCGATACAACCTTCTTTTTTCTTTACGTTCGATCCAATTCTAATCTCGAAAATGTATTAGTTATACAGTTTACATATACTATTGGCCTACCGAGTATAAATTTGTAGGGAGACTCGTAAAAGAAAATTTCTGGGTCCGTCAATGTTTGACCTCTCATTCAACCGTGATGAAACATGGTTGTATTATTTTTTAAAATATAAACTACCTTTCTAAAAAACAAATAATAACAGTAGTTTCGTTGAAAGATCAGGTACACAGCGCAATAATCCTTACAAATAAAGGCACTACATGGAATACTTAACAAACAAAACAGAGTGAACAATGAACAAACAAACAACATTCACAGTATCATTTTTTGCAACTTATCTCTTCTTCTTTTCATACAATCTAATTGATGCACAACCAATTTCTCAATTTCCCAATAATTCTTCATCACCCTTTTGCTATAAAGATGACAGTATCGCGTTACTCGGATTTAAAGATTCCTTCACCATGGATGACTTTGGTTTAACTTTGTCATGGAACAAAGACACTGATTGCTGCAAATGGCTAGGAATAACTTGCCATGAAACGTCTCATCGTGTAACATCAGTCGACCTCAGCAGTGGCGGTATCATGGGCGCCATTGGAGATAATAGTACCCTCTTTCTCCTTTCTCATCTCGAGTCTCTTAATCTAGCCTTTAATTACTTTGCAGGGTCTCGAATCTCGCCTAATTTTGGCCAGTTTTCATATATGAAACATCTTAACCTCTCTGGCTCAGGTTTCGTCGGTGAAGTCCCTCAGGAGTTGGGAAAGCTTTCGAAACTTGAAACACTTGATCTTTTGGCTAATAGCATAACAATGCCGAGTTTTGACATGATTATAAACAATATGACAGGGTTAAGAAGGTTAGATCTTGGATTTACTACTTTTGATTCAGTAGTATTTCCGTCACTTACTAACTTAACCTCGTTAGAGTATCTTGCATTGTTTAGTTGTGAATTAGCAGAGGAAATACCTTTTAGTATACTCAACTTACCCCGCTTAGAGCACCTCGACGTTGGAGCTAATCTCGCTATTTATTCCAATTTCGCGTTATCTAATTGGAGTAGCCCATTAACTTACCTCAGTCTTGTTTCTGTGAATTTCTCGTCACAAATACCCTCGTCACCTGGTCGAGCCCCGTACAAACTCCTAAGGGTACTACATTTATCATACTGCAATTTTCAAGGGGAAATTCCTTCTTGGATTTGGAGAATTCCGAAATTGGAAGAATTGAGGATAGGCAACAACCAATTTATTGGTAATCCGATTAAGTTCTTTCAAGATATTACAAGCCCTAAACTTATAATTCTCGATCTGCTATCAAACAGTTTCTCAGGAAACATTAGTTTGTACTACATTTTCAAAAGACTTCCAAATCTCATATTCCTTAGCTTGTCACATAATAATGTTACTGTTTCGACACGAGCCAATAATGATACTAATTTGAGCACGTGGCCAGTGATATTTGGACTAGCACTTTCTTCTTGCAACTTAAATGAAATACCACACCTCCTAAAAAACCAATCGATACTGACCTACCTCGACTTATCAAATAACAACATCCATGGCGAAATCCCCAAATGGCTGTTGCAAGAAGGGAAAGATAGTTTACAAGCATTAGATCTTTCTGAGAACTTTTTGACAGGGAGCTTAGAAAGCGTTCCGTGGACAGGGTTGTGGTTCATCGACCTGTCCTCGAATATGCTACATGGTTCACTCCCAATCCCACCAACTACTGTTGTTTGGTTTGCTACCGCCAACAATAACTTTTCCGGTCCAATCAATCCCTCAATATGCGATATAAATTTCCTGCGATTACTTGATTTGTCTAATAATAGTTTAGGGGGACAGTTTCCCAAGTGTTTAGGGAACATGAGCTTTAATCTAATGGTCCTGAACTTAGGGTCAAATAACATTGTTGGGACACTGCCTACAAACTTCACCAAATGCTCTTTTTTACAGTACCTAGACTTGAGTAACAACGGGTTGGAAGGGCCGGTCTCACGGTCTCTAGCCGGGTGCACGAATTTACAGCATGTTAATCTTAGAAACAACAAGCTTAAGGATGAGTTCCCTCTTTGGTTGCACAATCTCCCTGAAATCCAAGTCCTTGATTTGAGCTACAATCGTTTACATGGCTCAATTTCACACAAAATCAAAAACCCATTTCCAATGTTACAAATTGTTGACCTTTCGAGCAATAGATTTAACGGTGAAATACCAGCAAATTACATCAAGGGTTTCAAGGGAATGATGAACATGACAGTAGAAGGACGACATTACATGGGTTCGGGTGTAAATAGCATGTTTCGTGACAGTTATACATACTCCACGGTAATATCTATTGGTGGAGTTCAAAGGAAATATGAAAAAATCATTACTACTCTTGCAACTTTGGATGTATCAAACAACGGTTTTATTGGCGAGATTCCTGACTGTATAGGAGATTTAGTCATGATTCACAGTCTTAACCTGTCACACAACAAGATTACGGGTAAAATCCCATCCTCGATTGGTAATTTGAAGATGATAAACTCCTTAGACCTTTCAGCAAACAACCTTAATGGCCAAATTCCTCAAGAGTTAGCAAGTTTAACATCTATGGGTGTTTTCAACGTATCAAACAACCAACTAGTAGGAAAAATACCCAGTTCAAACAATTTTAACACATTTCAAGCCAATTCATATGCGCAAAATAGTGGGTTATGCGGGTTTCCATTGCGCGAATGTGGGCAAAATCAGTCCGGCTCTTCGAGGACAAAACAGGAGCATGAAGGATCTTCAAGCAGAGGTTTTTTGAGTTTGTCACCTTGGGAAATAATGTCAATAGGGTATGGAGGTGGGACCTTGGTGGGCCTTGCATGGGGATGTTACATGCTGTTGTCGGGTAACCCGTTTTGGGTAACTAAATGGGCTTTCTTCATTGAGACATATGTTATTGAGTTTGTGAACAAGATTATAAAGCGTCGTAGAAGGGCTGCTAGATTGAAGGCTGCAACTAAATTTCCATGGCATGGATAGCTTTCTACTACTCTATTGTATTTTAAATTTTTTTCTTAGTGTAAGTTGATCTACATGTAAGTATAATGTTTCATATTCACCCCCGAACTACTCGTTAAAATGAAGGTATTATATGATAAGTATCGCAGCGGAAAGAATAAACACAAAAGATAGTGGATTGGAGAGCTAGACCTATAGCTCGAATATCAACGAGTTCAAGACAAAACCTATTGACTCGAAACTCAAAAACACAAGAGACTCGTCAATTGTCGAATAAAAATTGTGCTCAACAATTAGTCGAAAAACACAAGGTTTTGATTGAATTTTGTGATAAAACTTGGATGATTATTCCAATGCAAACAAGGTCATATATGTTGTACAACGAAGCACCAAGGGTTGCTTTAAACAACCTTATTAAAACAAGTAATTAAAATGTTTATTAAAGAGCTAAACTCCTTGGATTACTCTTGATAAATGCTTCCTTTTATTGTCATACTTCCATTTGATAAAGACTGTCAAAATATCCCGTCTTAACTAGAGCTGGAACACGTAATCAGACTCACGAACTGGGCTCGCACAACCAGGCCAATATCGCACAAAGTGCCCAAGTCCGTCCTAGCCAAAGAACCCATGCTACTCATAACCGTATCATCCCCTCCCCTTTGAAACGGAGTTGACCTCAATTCAAGAAGACCGTCATCATCAAGATAAGGGGAAAGATCACCCACATTAAAGGTCGCGTGGACACCACAATTACCCGGCAACTCAATTTTATATGCATTGTCATTGACACGATCAATTACCTTGTAAGGTCCCTCGGCTCGTGGCATAAGTTTATTCTTCCTTTTACTCGGAAAGTGCTCCTTCCTCAAATTCACCCATACTAATTAAATGGCCCTTTGGAAGACCCGAGGCTGCCTATGCTTGTTCGACTTGCGTTGGTAACTAGCATTGACGGCCTCAATACGGCCATGTACTTGCTTATGCAACTTTATCATCGATTTCAGTTTGGATTCGGCATCCTTATGGACGAACTCGTCCTTTGGAAACAGAATCAAATCCAGCGACATATACGGATTAATCCCATATAACACCTCAAAAGGAGAATGACCCGTCGTATAGGTAGGTGATCGATTATAAGCAAATTTGGCATGAGCGAGCTTAATATCCCAATCCTTTTGAGCACGACTGACCAACCCACGCAACAATACACCCAAAGTTCGATTAGTAACCTCCGTTTGCCCATCCGTTTGAGGATGATGAGATGTGCTAAACAAAAGTTTGGTACCCACCTTTCTCCATAGTGTATGCCAAAAATAACTCAAAAATTTAGAGTCACGATCCGACACAATCGTCTTGGGAATGCCATGGAGACGAACAATTTCTCGAAAATACAAATCCGCCATGTTGCTAGCGTCGTCAGTTTTATGACACGCAATAAAATGAGCCATTTTGGAGAATCTATCCACCACCACTAGGATTGAGTCCTTACCTCATTGAGTGCGCGGAAGTGCCACGATGAAGTCCATGGACACATCTTCCCAAGGGTGAGTTAGAACTGGAAGTAGAGTATAAAGACCCGGCTTGAAAGAACTCTTCGCCATTTTGCACGTCACACATTTCGCAATAATGCAAGTTACGTCCCCAAGCATTTTCGGCCAAAAGAAGTGTTCCCTCAACACCTCGACAATCTTCACAACACCAAAGTGGCCGGCTAAACCACCCCCATGAGCCTCGCGAACCAATAACTCCTGAATTGGGTGTCTTGGTACACAAAGTCGATTTCCTTTGAAAAGAATTTCGTCTTGAATTAGGAACTCGCCATGGGCGCCAGATTCGCACTTAGCAAATAATTCTCCAAATTCCTTATCATTTAAATAACATAGCTTCAAAATTTCGAAGCCCAACAGACGAGCCTCCAACACGTCCAGCAACGTGTACCTGCGAGAAAGAGCATCGACAACGACATTGCTTTTGCCATACTTATACTTTGATGAGAAGTGGAAGGATTGCAAAAACTCAACCCACTTAGCATGACGCGGACTCAATTTTTGCTGCCCATTAATGTACTTTAACGACTCATGATCCGAGTGTAAAATAAAATGATTGGGACGTAAATAATGACTCCAATGATTAAGAGCCCAAACTATTGCATAAAATTCTTTATCATATGTGCAATAATTCAAACGTGCACCATTCAATTTTTCAAAGAAAAAAGCTACTGGTCGTTTAGCTTGAATTAAAACCGCCCTAATTCCCACACCGCTAGCATCGCATTCAACCACGAACGGTCGGGAGAAATCGGGAAGAGCTAGAATAGGAGCAGCGCACAATCGATCTTTAATCAATTCAAATGCGGACTGGGCTTCTTTATTCCAAACAAATGCACCCTTTTTTAAGCAGTTAGTGATCAGACTAGTAACGGAACTGAAATCACGAATAAAACGTCTATAAAAGGAAGCCAAACCGTGAAAGGAACGAACCTCACTAACCGTGCTAGGAGTGGGCCAAGTTTTGATGGCTTCGATTTTGGTAGGGTCGACGGACACCCCCATCTTTCGAGACCACGTAACCCAAAAATACCACCCGGTCGACGAGAAAAGTGCACTTCTCCTTTTTCCCATATAATTTTTGAGCAAGCAGAACATCAAAAACCTGTCTTACGTGTAACAAGTGCTCCTCCACGCCTTTACTGTATACTAGAATGTCGTCGAGGTAAACCACTACGAAGTAACCAAGGAATGGTTTGAGAACTTCATTCATGAGCGGCATAAATGTACTCGGGGCATTAGTGAGTCCAAAAGGCATGACGGTCCACTCATAAAGCCCATACTTCGTTTTAAAGGCCGTCTTCCACTCATCTCCTTCACGCATACGAATATGTTGGTACCCGCTTCGTAAATCAATTTTCGAGAATACCTTGGACCCATGTAGTTCATCGAGCATGTCATCGAGCCTCGGAATTGGGAACCGGAATTTAATTGTGATGTTGTTTACTGCTCTCGAATCAACACACATCCGCCAAGTACCGCCCTTCTTTGGAACGAGCAAAACTGGTACGGCACACGGACTCATGCTCTCCCGAACATACCCACGCTCCACCAATTCGTCAATTTGTTTTTGGAGCTCCTTCGTCTCCTCCGGGTTGCACCGATACGCTGCTTTATTCGGCAATGGGGCTCCCGACAAAAGATCAATTTGATGTTCGATTCCCCTAATTGGCGGTAGATCTGGTGGCAATTCATCGGGAAAAACCTCATGGTATTCAATTAACAATTTATTATTTAAGAAACTCGAATAAGAACCTACCTTCGTGACCAATTCGTCTTTAGCCATTAACAAATAAATTGTCTCCCCTTGATCGATAGCTTGCTCAATCTCTTGTTCCCTGACCAACATCACAAGACCCTCATATTTCTTCTTTTTCGTGCTCATAGAACAGACATCGCTGGCTGACATGGGTTTTAAAATAATTCTTTTGCCCTTGTCTCTTAACTCGTACTCATTACTTCTCCCTCGATGGATTACGTCCCTATCAAACTGCCAGGGTCGGCCCAACAGTACATGACACGCATCCATAGGGATCAAGTCACACAACACTTCATCAGCGTAAGAGCCCATTGATAAGCCTACTCGAACTTGCTTCGTCACTTTCACCTTGTTACCGTCATTCAACCAGTGAAGTGAATATGGTTTAGGATGTGACAAGGTAGCCAATCCTAATTTTGAAACCATATCGGTGGAAGCCACGTTCGTGCAACTACCTCCGTCGATAATCACACTGCACCATTTATCATTGACTTGGCATTTGGTATGGAACAATTGTTCTCGCTGATCCGAGTCAATAGATTCAGGCTGAACCTGGAACGAACGGAGAACCAAAAGAGTATCTGAAGGGTTTGGATTCCAAGTACCTAAGAGGGGGAGGGGGTGAATTAGGTACTACTTTAAAATTTCAACTTAATCTTTATTGTTTAAATAAAGTTGATTGTCATTGAGAAGAATAAATGAATATACCAAATGAACTGAGTTATCAAGAGTGTATTACTGAATTAGAAAGTTGCTGTAAACTGAATGTCACAGTAAGTATGATTGTTACTTGTTCGTCTTAGCAGATGAAGTAAAGGCTACAGAACGAAGGTGACAGTATTCAAGACTGATGCTTATTAAGAATGTAATACAAAATAAACGAGTAAAGTAAAGTACAACGGAAATTAAGTAGTCGAAAGATCAACACAAGAGTTTTGAATTGGTTCAGCCAATTAAAACGCCTATGTCGAGTCTTCTTCTTATTGATTCAATTAAGTAATCTACTCCGACTACCTAAGACCCTTACAATAAAAAGGACCAACAACTTACTCCGGTTGCGAAATGAGTTTAAGAGTACTCCGTCTCAAACTAGACTCTTTATCTAAGAAAGTTACAAGACCAAATTCCCTGATTTTGTTCTTGTGAAAAGAACGAAAGCGAATTCATTAAGATCTAACTATTCTAGATAAAAGAGTACAATACTTAAGGCAACAATTGTCATGTCTGAGACTTTTGAAGACTTTGAAGAAATTTTGCAAAGATTAAAAGCTTAAAACTTTGAGGACAATTTGCAATGAAATGTGTTTGTTTTCTTAGGAAAGTCTTGAAGAAATGAGAGAGGAGTGCTCTCTATTTATAGGGGAGGAAATGATTTGAAAATGATTAAAGAAAAGCCATGAGAAAGTCCACTCTCAAGCATGTGAGCAAAATGAATGTTCTTTGAATAAAGTTTTCATAAGTGACAAAATGTCAAGGACAAGAGGATAAGTGGGCTGCTCAATAGGTCAGAAAAACGTTATACCCTTTGATTTTTCAAGGGTGAAAATCATAAGGTGACAAACACTTTTAGGAGACAAGCCAAGCTTTGCTTTTTTGAGAAAAGTTTGTCTATGCAATTTTGAGGAATAAACTCTATCAAAGGATTCCTTCTTATCATTTTCCAAACAAGTTACAAATCATTTCAAAATGGTTCAAACTCTTTTCAAGGTAAAAAGACGATTTGAGATTATCAGCTCAAAAGACTTTGAAAAGTTTCAGACATGTGCAACAGTCGTCCTCACTATTACACTGAACATATGAGGTTACGGTTGCATGGACTGTTGCAATTGTAAATATCATACTCTTCTATCTTTACAATTTGGATGACTCTTTACAACTCGATTTTTCTTGGGCATTCAACACTTCATCAACTCTTGCTTGGAGATTAGCCTCGCTTGGAGATTCATAATTTTCTTGAAAACTTAACTAAGAGGCACATATTAATTAGGCATGTCATCATCAACAAACTAGCTCAACAAATTCCCCCTTTGATGATGACAAGCCTTAAGAACACATAAATCTAAAATTAAGTTCCCCCTAAGAAAGTCAGTCCAAAGCAAATGCTTTCAATGATTGCACATATAGTAAAGTGACGATAATAAGCATATGACAAACAAAATCAAGAGAGTTAGATAGCAAGATAATTCTACTAGGTCAACAAGCAAGAGTTAATACAAACAAAATCAAGAGAGGTAGGAAGGGTTAAAACACAGTCACTCGCCATTTGAGCCTTCCTCCGAGCCCTCATTATCACTTGTAATACCAAACTTATCCTTGATAATGTTGGAGACAATGTCGACTTCCCCCTTTGTAGAGTCCGCTAGTTGTTGAAGAGCATCAAACTTTGTACTAACCCAAGTCCTCAAACTCTGAATTTCAGCTAAGATAGCCCCACACATTTCCTCATTGATCCCACCTTTGCTAGATGACCCAAACAAAGCATCTTTATCCTTAGCATACTTCACATCCTCCAGTTTCCCCCTAGTTTCTTTGAGCATCATTTTTCCCAGATTTCCCGCGGTCATGACATCATAAAGACCGAGAGAGCCGACGGTTTTATCTACCAACACTCCCTTGGCTTTGAGAGCCAAGGAGAGCCAGAGACCGTATGGGAGACGAAGGAGGTCCTTTCGTGGGAAATTCTGTTTCTGGATTTTTGTGGCTGTGACGGAGATTCTGTTGCACATTATGCGGAGAAGGTTGATTTTTTTTGTGAGTGGTGAGGTGATAGATAAGATATTGTTTGGCTATGGAAAGCTTGTCGTGGTCGTTGGAGGGGTAAATGGTTCGACAAATAAGGTTAAAGAGAAGACGATGTTGGGTGAGAAGTTGTTTGGACACGAGTGTAGTGCAGACTTTGGTTTTGGGAATCAGAGTTTTAGCCACATCAAGAGGGGCATCATACGACGGGCCAGACTTTATCAGAGGGTTTTTTTTATCATATCCCTCATCTGTTACTCTGAGAATATCGGCAAGGAAGGCAGGAGTAAATGGAGAGAGACTTACCATTAACTCGGGCAGAGAGTATCAAAGAGTCAGACACTCGGACTGTGGCATAGAATTGGATGATTTCACTCACATAAACCAGATGCTGTGCTTCAAGCAGATTTCCTCATCCTTGAGCATCAAGGGCTTCGCCAAAGGAGGTAAAAGCGGGAGAGGAAGAGTACCATGCATTCGTATAGAGCTGCGGGGTATGGATGACGGCCTTTTTCGAGTAGGAGTTCACAGTTAGCCAGAAGAGATGGTTGTAGATCCAGTTTGAGGAGTTGTTGCTTAATGACCTTGTTTTAATATTTATCGGTAACGGGAATTGGGTTATTAGGAGAGAGATAGGCCCATTTCTGTCTTTCTTCTTTCCCATTGGCACGCTTGAGGACCGGCTCATCTTCCTCAAGGTTGGTTTTGTCACCGGTGCCCATAACATCGTTACCAACGTCATCATCATCATTATCGACATCTTCGATTATGACCGGCATGGACCCAGATTTGTCGCGCTTACGAGTGACCGACTTTCGAGCAGGTGCCGGAATCTTACCTTTTCCCTTTTTTTTAGAGTTTGATTCCGGTGAGATTCCATCGGGGTTTACCCCCATCATCTTCAGGAGCTTCAGTAACAAGTGAAGATGCGGTCAAAGAAGTCTCAGAGCAAGATTTTTTCTGTCTTGGGGAAGGGACAAGTGTTGGTAGTACACAAATGGGTTCGGCAATGATGGGTTCATCTGATCTGAAACAGGCGTGGGTTGAGGGGATGAGGGACATGGTTCTTTTGTTTCGGGACCGGTTGAGGTGGGAGGAGAGGTGTAGATGGTTGAGGCTGAAGGTGGGGTTGGAGATGTGGACATGATGTGTTTGGGTGATTTGATGTGAAGGGTAGTGTTAAATGAGGTTTTGACCATAGTAAGGCCACTTTGTAAGGGGTAGGTTTTATGAGGGTAAGAATGTGGGTAAGTTTGAGGGGTTGTGTCGGTTGGGAGAGGAGGGGATAAGGTGGGTAAGTTTGATGGGCATCTTTAATTCGGGTAGGTGAAAAAGAAAGGGGATAGGTGGCAGTAATTTGAACACATGATAGTTAAATATTGAATATGCAATTAAGTGCAAAAATGTGCAGGAAAATCATGGTAAATTGAAACACATGTGAATTATAATAAAGAAGAGTATACATGCCAATTCTCGTCAATCATGCAAGGGATTAGACACATACACACGAATCACATACAATTAATTAAACCAATTTCTAACCAAAGTTTTTCAAATTGTTCTCTTTGAACTCCATGAGACGAGACAAGGTTTCGTAAAAATATCCGCTATTTGATCTTCGGTTTTGCAAAAAATAAGCTTAATATGTCCTTTCTCTACGTGATCACGAAGAAAATGATGACGAATCTCAATATGCTTAGTCCTAGAGTGTTGAATGGGATTTTTGGAAATGTTTATGGCACTAGTATTATCACACATAATAGGAATAGAGTCATAAATCATACCAAAATCTTTAAGTTGTTGTCGTACCCAAAGAAGTTGTGAGCAACAATGAGCGGCACTAACATATTCGCTTTCGGCCGTTGAGAGAGCTACCGTATTTTGTTTCTTTGAACTCCATGAGACGAGATAAGGTCCAAGGAACGTGGCAATCCCGGAGGTTCTCTTTCGGTCTACGGTACATCCCGCAAAGTCGACATCGGAAAATTCTACAAGATCAAAGGGACAATACAACGGATACCACAAGTGGAGATGTTGGGTTCCAATCAAATATCGAAGAATTCGTTTGACGGCTTTGAAATGGGATTCTTTCGGATTTGATTGGAACCGAGCACATAAAAAAACGCTAAAGAGAATGTCGGGACGACTAGCGGTTAAATAAAGAAGAGATCCAATCATACCTCTATTCACCTTGTCACTTACATTGTTACCATTTTCATCCTTGTCCAACTTGGACGTAGATACCATAGGTGTAGAGTATTATTTAGCATCCGTCAACCCCAATTTCTTAAGCATTTCTTTAATATACTTTTGTTGATGAATTAGAATTCCTTCTTTTGTTTGTTTAATTTGAAGTCCAAGAAAGAATCCTAGTTCACCCATCATGCTCATCTCGAATTCCGATTTCATTAATTCGGAAAAGTACACACAAAGAAGCTCATTAGTTGCACCAAAGATAATGTCATCGACATATACTTGCAAAATCAACAGTCCTTCAGACTGTGACTTTATGAACAAGGTTTTGTCCACGGATCATTTTCTAAACCCGTTTTCAAGTAGGAACTTTGACAATCTATCATACCAAGCACGAGGTGCTTGTTTTAAACCGTAAAGAGCTTTGTCCAACTTGAAAACGTGATTAGGAAAATCGTTATCCAAAATGCCCGGGGGTTGCTCAACAAAAACATCTTCTTCCAAATAGCCATTTAGAAAAGTGGTTTTAATATCCATTTGGAAGAGTTTAATGCCTTTGTGAGCCGCAAAAGCAATGAGTAATCGTATGGCCTCAAGTCTAGCTATCGGTGCATAGGTTTCATCATAGTCAATGCCCTCTTGCTGGTTATAACCTTGCACCATGATAGGCTATCGCACACCTATGCAAAGATAAATACCCGAGATACAAACGAATGTAGTAATAGGGGTCGAACACAAGGAGACGGGAGTTGCTAGCAAGTTGTTATGGAGTGAATTCTATCAAAGTCGGTTATCGATTGGTTTGGTTGGGTTTATGAAACAACAATAATAATAAAGGAAGAGTCTAGGGAGTTCGGGTCACACATGCAAATTATGTAAATGCTCAAGTCAAACTAGGAAATTGATAATAACGATAATTATTTAGGTTAAAGACACCCACCTCTCGATATTAGTGTCAACCATAGATCGGGTCCTAACGAACTCTCGCTATGGCTAGGTCGATCTACTAACACATGCTTAGTCTAATTCAATTTCGTGCCTCTCGACATATAGAAAGAATTAACGAATATAATCAAGGATTGTGATCAATAATCAAAGACTAACAATACAATGCAAGCATGTGATAGAAACAACTATTTGATATCATAACATCTCATTTCAACAATTGCAAATATTATTTATGCATGGCTTCCCTAATTCCCTAGACAAAGTAACTACTCTTGCATAATGATAACTAATCTAATAACAAATAATAAAGTAAACATGATAACTAACTAATAATGGAAATGACAAAGGAAATAACAAAACAATACAAGAAATAGATATACCTCAACAAAGGAAATGAAACTTGGAATGAAGAACACAATGGAACCAATTAACTTACAAATGAACTTGTAATATAAATTGAAATACTTAAAGGAATTATTTGTAACAACTAATGGAAACTAAATTATTCTAAACCTAAACTAATGACTAATGACATTGTGTAAAAGAGTGTTTTTAGAGTGTAAAATGATGTACAAGATGAAGAGAGAGATCCTCCTAAGTGTCGAGGTCCCTCTCCTTTATATAGGGAGAGGGACTTGAAACGGAAGATTTCACAGAGACCAAACCCCGATCGGGGAATGGAAACCCCGATCTGGGTTTCAGTAACCCGGTAATATTTGCTTAATTGCTCCATTTAATGCTTTAGGAATCCTAAGCTATGCCTTTAAGGACCTTAATTCTCCGGTTAATTGCATAGTTTTGGGATCCCTTGAGCATCCAAAGGAGCATCCTATGTTGAGTTGTGGACTCCTTGCATTGGGCTTCATTTTTGGTTTCTCATTTGCATTTTAATCCATTTCACAAATCTTCATGCTTGGCTTATCATTCTCCATTCTCACCTTCCATGGTCCATCTTGCTTCCATTAGCTTGTTGGACTTAGGTGCTTGCTATTGTGCTAGGAAAAAGCCTTTAAATGCTTAGATTCCTACAAAATGTAACAAACACAAGCAATACACCTAGAACACGTAATTAGCTCACAAATATACTAAACAAAGTATAATAATCATGTAAAATCGAGCTAAACTAGGGAGTTAAACTATATATAAAATGGACTCATCACACCACTAGTCTAGCCTTGTTCCTTACGATTTCTCCGGAATCATCAAGCTTGTTGCGAAAGACCCACCTAGTACCAATGACGGTACGATTAGGTGACCTAGGGACCAAGTGCCATACCTCATTTATCTTGAATTGATTAAGTTCTTCTTGTATTGCAATTACCCAGTCAGCATCAGTCAGAGCGACTGTGACATTGGCGGGTTCAATCTAAGAGAGAAATGCATTGTGTGCACAGAAGTTGTTGAGAGAGGCTCTTGTTCTTACTCCAGATCTGATGTCACTTGTAAAATTTGACAAAGGGTGTGAGCTTTGATATTTCCACTTCCTTGGCACGAAGGGGGTTTCTTGCCTTTCATCAGCAACAGTGGGAGCAACTGTTACTTCCTGGTCAAATGTCACTTCTTAATCAGATTTGAAGGATTCTGTCTGTTCAACAGTCAGTGGGACTGTTACAATCTGGGAGTGAGAAGCAGCAGCAGAGTTACTGTTGATTCCCCCTGAGTTGGTGTCGTTAGTTGAAGAGTTAAGAACGATTAACACCTAAGAGGGGGAGGGGGTGAATTAGGTGTACTTTTAAAAATTTCTACTTAACTTGGTTATTTGATAACACAAGCAAGAACAATTAAGTACGAAACTTGATAAGCTTAATTGAATTTAAGTTCACAAGAAGTAACCGTAGGTCTGAGTCACAGTATGAAGGACTGTGACACAGACAAAGCAGCGAGATATGCAATACGTCACAGTATGGAAGACTGTGGCGCAGGCAAAATAACGAGATGAGTAGTAAGTAAATAATAAGCAACGGAATGTGAAAGTAAATGAACAAACAATACGATATTTTTAAATTGGTTCAGCTTCTACTCCGAAGCCTACGTCCAACGTTATTTTATTGCTTGTTTAGAAAATTTACTCAAAATTACTAAACCCCTTACAATGAAAATAACTCCCCAACCAACCCCGGTTGCACTCAAACTTAAAGCTACTCCGCTTCAAGAGTTTATGTGTTCTATCTCACAGGTTTACAGAGTCTTTAATCTCAATCGTTCACTTAATGAACATGGAGATCACAATTAAGACCTAAACATGAGATCATGGAACAAACTTAGATGTCACAGTGCAGCGAACTGATACACGGAGAATTACAGCTCTTTTGAAAAACGATTTTGAAGACTTTAAAACTTAAAAACAATTTTGCAAACACTTGAAAACAAAGCTTTAAACTCAGAAATAATTTGCAAAAGTTTCTCAATAAATGCTCTTAAAAGTCTTAACAATAAATGAGAAATAAGGAGGTTATTTATAGAAGAAAAAGTATGTGAAAGATTCTAATCATATTTTAAAAGTGATAATCAGATTTGTATAGAAATCTTTCCATAAAGCAAATAATATCTTCCATAAAATTTTATAGGAGATAAATCTTTTCATAACAAATTTGGGAAATATTATCTTCCATAAATCTTTAGGAAATAAAACATTATCTTCCATAAATCTTGGGAAATAATATTTAAATAAGATTAGCTTTAATATCCAAATACACTCCTCTTGTTTTTCTAATTTAGAGTAAGTCAATCTTTTGAAAATAAGATTTATTTATAAAGATCAACACTTTTGATATTTTCGAAAATTCTCCTTTCATTGTATCAGAAACCACAGTGACTTGCACTGTTGCACGGTTTTGCAGTCACTTGACAAACTAAGAATGTTACACTACCTCGTTTACAACATTTGACTTAGGCTAAGGCTTTCTTCATCTTTGATCATCCTTGCTTGCACCATCCTTGAGAAATAATTGAGAGCTTCAAATGCTATAAATCATAACTAAGAAGCAAACCATTAAATGACAATGAAACTTGGCATCATCAACCAAGTGTGGTTCTAACAAATTCCCCCTTTGATGATGGCAAGTTTTAATAATGTGTGAAGTTCCCCCTTAGCCCATGATTGTCGAACTTTAAGCATTCAATATAAGACATAATTAAACATGATCAAGGTTTGAAGGGTCAATCTACATTAGCCTAAGTAGAGCATCCAATCATGAGGCAAAACAAGTTACGGTGAACGCTAGCCTAAGAGTTAAAGGATCACACACTTACACAGTTAAAATACTTCCCCCTCTTGACATCATCAAGAGAAGAACAACACAATTGACGCACACAGTTGACGTAGTTCAACACCACACAAAGCATATGTTCAAAGGATAAAACAAGTAAGGTTTGTAAAAGAATTTATTAAACATCAAGCCAACATGGATTAAGATCAGGAATATGGAGGCTATGAAGGGTTTTATGGTTAATGATAGCTGAAAAGGTAGCAGATGCAACAGCCACGTGCACTGTGGCATAAAACAGAATCGTCTTTTCCTCAATTTCATCAAGATCCATGACAACAATACTCTTCTTCCTTTAATACCTCTGCTTTTTTGAAGGCTTTGAGTTAGAAACTCTTGTCATTTTCTTAATTTGAAGCAAACTTCAAAAAGGTTGGGTTATCATCATTTTTATGGACTACACACAACCCCAACATTTTGTTCATTTCCTTTTCTTGGTTCAATCACAATTTCCTCTTTGATATCTACTTTCTTTTGAAATTTCTCAACCTCTTTTTCAACCTCCACCTCAATTTCTTTTTCTTTTTCTTTTTCTTTCCAATTTTTTTTTTTTTTTTTTTCTGTTTTGATACAGTGGCCTTGACTGTGGCAGATTTGAAGGACATGCTACATCGAATTTTTTGAACAAATGTACTTCCTAACTTTTGGATTTGGCAGCGGATTTGGCAGGAGAAGACATTCATTTCTTTGATCGAACTCGTTTATTTGAATCATAAGAACTTTGAAGGCTTTTGAGTTCTCGGTTTGTGGTGGTTGTAGGAGGCATTTTGAGTGGTTTTGGTTTTGACGGTTTACTTTGAGAGGGTTAATATTGTGATGAATGTGTTGAGTGGCTCAATGCAAAATCAATTCAAATGCAAGCATACTTATTCATATTCTTGGACCATATTTTTGCATGTAGTGAACTAAGCTACAACTAGAATAATCATATGAATGTTCTCAACTCTAGTCAATCATTTAGGAAAATAAAATAACTAGAATCACATGTCACCCAATAAACCAATTTCCAACCGAAGTTTTACGAATTGTTCTCTTTCTAGCGGTTTTGTAAAAATGTCTGCAACTTGATTTTCGGTTCTACAAAAACTAAGGCAAATATTTCCTTTCTCGACTTGATCACGTAAAAAATGATGCCTTATCTCGATATGTTTAGTTCGTGAATGTTGTATGGGATTCTTTGAAATGTTAATTGCACTAGTGTTATCACAAAATATAGGAGTTGTTTCGAAGATAATACCGTAGTCATGCAATTGTTGTCGAACCCAAAGAATCTGCGTGCAACAGAGCGCTGCACTGATGTATTCACTTTCAGCCGTGGATAGTGCAACGGTGTTTTGCTTCTTGGAGGCCCATGAGATGAGGCAAGGACCCAAGAAAGTGGCAATACCCGAAGTGCTCTTCCTATCCACCACACAACCCGCGTAGTCCGCATCGGAAAAACCTACAAGATCAAGATCATAATAAGATGGATACCAAAGAAATAGGTTTTGTGTTCCAACCAAGTACCTAAAAATCCTTTTAACGGCTTTGAAATGTGATTCCTTAGGATTTGATTGGAAGCGGGCACACAAGCATACACTAAATTGTATGTCGGGGCGACTAGCGGTTAAATAAAGTAATGAACCAATCATACCTCGATACACGGTTGTACTAACATTCTTACCATTTTCGTCTTTGTCGAGTTTGATGTTAGAAGCCATAGGTGTAGCATAAGGTTTAGCATTAGTCAACCCAAACTTACTTAGCATTTCTTTCAAATACTTTTGTTGATGGATCATTATTCCCTTCTCACTTTGCTTGATTTGAAGACCAAGGAAAAATCCAAGCTCTCCCATCATGCTCATTTCAAACTCAGATTTCATTAGATCCGAAAAGTAATTATAAAGAACTTCATTTGTTGCCCCAAAGATAATGTCATCGACATATACTTGCACAAGCAACAGTTCATCACACTGTGACTTAATAAACAATGTTTTATCAACCGAACCACGTAAGAAACCATTTTCCAATAAAAATTTTGAAAGCCTATCATACCAAGCTCTAGGAGCCTGTTTTAAACCATAAAGTGCTTTATCAAGTTTGAAAACGTGGTTAGGAGATTCATTGTCTAAAAAGCCCGGTGGTTGTTCAACAAAAACTTCTTCCTCAAGATAACCATTTAGGAAAGCGGTTTTTACATCCATTTGAAAAAGTTTTATGCCAACATGAGATGCAAAAGCTATAAGCATTCGTATGGCTTCAAGCCTAGCTACTGGTGCATAGGTTTCATCATAATCAATTCCTTCTTGTTGGTTAAAACCTTGCACCACTAGTCTAGCTTTATTCCTTACGATTTCTCCGGAATCATCAAGCTTATTGCGAAAGACCCATCTCGTACCAATTACAGTACGATGAGAGGGCCTAGGGACAAGATGTCATACCTTGTTTCTTTCGAATTGGTTTAATTTCTCTTGCATGGCTGTCACCCAACATGTATCAGTGAGAGCTACTGTGACATTGGCAGGTTCAATTTGAGAGAGGAATGCATTGAAGGCACAAAAGTTTTGGAGCGATGATCTGGTTTTCATTCCAGAATTTAGATCACTGGTTAGATTTGAGAGAGGGTGAGAGCTTTGGTGTTTCCATTTTTTTAGGACAAGAGTGTTTGAGGCTTCGTTTGGTTCTGGTGTCACAGTGGGCGTCACTGTTGCATCCAGATTGTTTTGTGAGGATGATTCTGGAATAGTTTCTGTTTGAGTAAGCTGCTCACTTGCATTCTCATTCCCCCTGGATGAGCTAGCATCATCTTGAAATGAGAGAGGATTAGTTCCCCCTGAATTTTGGCCAGCTTCATCATGCAACAGTGGCTCCGACTGTTGCTCAGCCTCATCAACTACTTGATCCATATTATGACGTATCATCCCAATTTCGAAATCATCATCGTCCTCTTCTTCATCAACATGTTCATTTAAGACAAAGAGACTAGATTCGTCAAATATTACATGAACGCTTTCTTCCATTTTCATAGTTCTCTTATTGTAAACTTTGTAAGCTTTACTACGGTCCGAGTAGCCAACAAAAACTCCTTCATCACTACGAGCATCAAATTTGCCAAGGTTATCTTTACCATTGTTGTGAATGAAGCATTTACTACCAAAGCACTTTACATGTGAGATGTTAGGTTTTCTACCTCGTAGTAACTCATAAGGGGTTTTGTTAATGATTTTTCTTATCATGACTCGATTGTAGATGTAACAAGAAGTGTTAACAGCTTCGGCCCAAAAGTTCCTCGGCACTTTAGAACTAATAAGCATGGTCCTAGTCATATTTTCAAGAGTTCGGTTCATTCGTTCCACAACCCCATTTTGTTGGGGAGTTCTAGTGGCTGAAAAGTTATGACTAACACCATGCTCATCACAATAATTCTCAAATGATGAATTTTCAAATTCGGTTCCATGGTCGGATCTCAAAGAGACAAGTTTCAAACCAAATTTATTTTGGACCTTTTTCAACCAAATTAAAAATTCATCAAATGCTTGATCTTTAGAACTTAAGAAAAGTAGCCAAACATACCTTGAAAAATCATCCACAATGACACAAATATAGCGACTTCCACCTCTACTTACAATGCGCATGGGTCCACATAAATCGATGTGAATAAGCTCAAGAGGACGAGAAGTGCTAACAAACGTTTTGGATTTAAAGGAGCATTTTACCTGTTTTCCCTTAACACAATCATCACATAGTGATTTAAATTCAAATTTTATGTTAGGAATGCCATCTACGAGATCAAGTTTCTTGAGAGTATTTAGTGTTCTAGCATTAACATGACCTAACCGTTTATGCCAAAGCCAAGGGTCATTCTTTTGGACACTCATGCATGATAAGGTTTGACCAGACAACGAACATAAATTAGTCATGTAAACATCTTTAACACGTTTTCCTTCAAGAACGAGTTCTCTAGTTTTTCCATCAAGAATTCTACATTCACTAGCATAAAACTCAACAATATTACCACGATCACATAGTTGTGAGATACTTAAGAGATTGTGTTTCAAACCTTTGACAAGCAACACTTTGTCGACACATAGTGACTTTGACTCACCAACTTTTCCAATACCAATGATTTCACCTCTTTTGTTGTCACCGAAAGTCACCATGCCACCATCGTAGGCTTCTAGCGAGAGGAATTGGGTTTCATTTCCCGTCATGTGACGAGAGCATCCACTGTTTAAGTACCAATTGTTGCTGCCCCTCACTAATGCCTATAAGAGATCAAAAAGTTAGTTTAGGAACCCAAATAAATTTGGGTCCCTTCTTGAGACTTGTTTGCTTTACTAAGTCTTTCTTAATCCAAACTTGTTTAGTTACTTTAGTGCTCCTTTTTAAGTCAAGGACTCTCTTTTCACAACCATTAAACACATGACCCGTCTTGCCACAATAGTTACAAATAATATATTCAGGAAGGCCAACATATTTTCTTTTTCGAAAGTCAGTCTTGCTTGGGTCTCGGTTTCGAATGCAACAGTGAGTGTTACTGTTGCGCTTGAAACCAAGTCCAGCATTCTTTTCAAGCTTTTCGTATTCTTGTGATTGTTTTAAAAGGAATTCTAAAACATTCTGGCTTCCTTCCCACTTTTGATAAAACAATTTAGCCTCGGCTAATTCTTTTTGTAAAATTTCAATTTGAGCAAGAAGGTCATCGTTTGATTTTTGTGCAAGATCTAAGGCACTTTTTACATGACTTGACTCAACATTTAACATTTCAGCAATTTGCACAAGATCTTCTTTTCGACTTTCACATGTTGTTAGATTCATTAGAAGTTGGTCTCGTTCCTTGGTTAAGGAGGACACATGTTTAGTAAGTGACTCGATTTCCTTGTTAGACTCAGATGTCACAGTGGCTGTATCTGTGACATGTACCAGTTCAGCCTTTTTACTCAAGATCAGATTATGTTTTTTAAGCTTTTTAATTTCTTTCTCGAGACAAGATGATGAACCAACTTGTTTAACTTCATTTAGACACTCTTTTAAATTGATATTTTCCTCCGCTAATGTCCTCTATTTCGATTTGCATGGCATCTAGCTTATCGTTTTGGACACGACACTTATCAATAAATTGGTCTAAAAGAAGACAAACTTTGTTTTTTGAGAAAGATCTAACCTTTTTCTTGAGATCATTTACCTCATTGTCAGAATCTGAATCGGAATCAACAGAGTGAGCCATAAGACATTTGATTGATTCTTTCTTTGATGACTTTGGAGCATCTTGATTGAAACGCGAGGAAAGACACAATTTGGCATCTAATTCTTCCTCAAGGATATCATCCTCATCGGAATCAGACATGCCCCAAATAGCTGACATAACTTTGTTTTTGTATTGATTTTTGGCAAAGTCACGTTTTTCTTTAGACTTGATGTCATCCCACTTTGGACATTCTTTGATTTGGTGACCATTGTCACCACATTTAAAGCAACCAATAGTGGAGTTTGTTTTTTTCTTTGGAAAACGTCTTTTGCTAGTATTGTTGCTAAACCTTTTAGAGTTACGACCATTAATCATTCCAACAATGTTTTTAGTGAACATTGCAAACTCGTCATCCTCATCCTCCTCATCACTTGAGAGAGCATTAAGAGCGAGCCCTTTCCCTTTGGAGCTTTCACTAGAACGCTTCATGAGAGTTAACTCATGAGCCATAAGAGAGCCCATTAGTTCATTAAGGGTGAGAGTAGATAGGTCTTTAGCTTCCTCAATAGCCGTAACCTTTGGTTGCCACTTTTCAGTTAAGCTACGAAGGATTTTACGAACTAGATCCTCGGATTCAAAATTTCTTCCTAGACTTTTAAGGTCATTGACAATACTAGAAAAACGTGAAGACAAACTATTGATTGACTCATCTCTTGTCATGTTGAACATCTCATATTGTTGCATGAGAAGGTCAACACGATATTTTTTAACTTGTGACGTTCCCTCATAAGCAAGGCTTAAGGTGTCCCAAATCTCTTTGGCTGTGGTACATCCGGATATCCGGTTAATCTCTTTTTCACCAATGCCATATTGAAGGATAGACATGGCTTTAGAGTTTTTCTCGACCTTTCTATAATCAGCCTCGACATATTTATCCTCATCTTTTGGAACACTAACACCATCTTTATCAGTGACCGTAATTTTGAGGGGACCCTTTTGAATGATCAACCAACATTCATAGTTAGCACTTTTGACATAGTGCTCCATGCGGTGTTTCCACCAGGCATAGTTTTCTCCCTTGAAGATGGGATACTTAGTGTGTTTTGAATCGTCCATAACTAAAGGATCAACTCTTTGGTATTAACCAAAATCAAGAGCACGAGGCTCTGATACCAATTGAAGAGTTAAGAACGATTAACACCTAAGAGGGGGAGGGGGTGAATTAGGTGTACTTTTAAAAATTTCTACTTAACTTGGTTATTTGATAACACAAGCAAGAACAATTAAGTACAAGACTTGAGAAGCTTAATTGAATTTAAGTTCACAAGAAGTAACCGTAGATCTGAGTCACAGTATGAAGGACTGTGACACAGACAAAGCAGCGAGATATGCAATACGTCACAGTATGGAAGACTGTGGCGCAGGCAAAATAACGAGATGAGTAGTAAGTAAATAATAAGCAACGGAATGTGAAAGTAAATGAACAAACAAGACGATATTTTTAAATTGGTTCAGCTTCTACTCCGAAGCCTACGTCCAACGTTATTTTATTGCTTGTTTAGAAATTTACTCAAACTTACTAAACCCCTTACAATGAAAATAACTCCCCAACCAACCCCGGTTGCACTCAAACTTAAAGCTACTCCGCTTCAAGAGTTTATGTGTTCTATCTCACAGGTTTACAGAGTCTTTAATCTCAATCGTTCACTTAATGAACATGGAGATCACAATTAAGACCTAAACACGAGATCATGGAACAAACTTAGATGTCACAGTGCAGCGAACTGATACACGGAGAATTACAGCTCTTTTGAAAAACGATTTGAAGACTTTAAAACTTAAAAACAGTTTTGCAAACACTTGAAAACAAAGCTTTAAACTCAGAAATAATTTGCAAAAGTTTCTCAATAAATGCTCTTAAAAGTCTTGGGAATAAATGAGAAATAAGGAGGTTATTTATAGAAGAAAAATTGTGTGAAAGATTCTAATCATATTTCAAAAGTGATAATCAGATTTGTATAGAAATCTTTCCATAAAGCAAATAATATCTTCCATAAAATTTTATAGGAGATAAATCTTTTCATAACAAATTTGGGAAATATTATCTTCCATAAATCTTTAGGAAATAAAATATTATCTTCCATAAATCTTGGGAAATAATATTTCAATAAGATTAGCTTTAACATCCAAATACACTCCTCTTGTTTTTCTAATTTAGAGTAAGTCAATCTTTTGAAAATAAGATTTATTTATAAAGATCAACACTTTTGATATTTTCGAAAATTCTCCTTTCATTGTATCAGAAACCACAGTGACTTGCACTGTTGCATGGTTTTGCAGTCACTTGACAAACTAAGAATGTTACACTACCTCGTTTACAACATTTGACTACTTAGGCTAAGGCTTTCTTCATCTTTGATCATCCTTGCTTGCACCATCCTTGAAAAATAATTGAGAGCTTCAAATGCTATAAATCAAAACTAAGAAGCAAACCATTAAATGACAATGAAACTTGGCATCATCAACCAAGTGTGGTTCTAACACTGAGCATTTGGCCATCCTTCCTGACAATATAGGTTTCCTCACGATAGATTTTATGGGTTGGTTGGATTTGACTATAATAGGAGTGACACTCGTGCTAAGAACAAAAGCTTAGTACACGACACAATTAGAGCTAAAACATTTTTTTTAAGCAAGCTATACCACATTATGCGTTTAGTAGACTTTTATTTACATAATAAACTGGATGTTGTTGACCTTTAATTCCCTTGACCAAGATTACACTAACTGCGGTTTTAGTGACAAAGTTATATATTGACAATGGTTCTCCTTTATCTGGCTTGTCCAGTAAAGGTGGAGAAGAGAGGTAGAGTTCCAAATGTTTGAAGCCTGTCTCATGCTCCACATGAACTGCTTATTCTTTCTCAGCTCAGCTCAGATCAGTTCAGTTTAGTTTAGTCAATTACAGTCAAAAAACATAGGGCCTTACTCCCTTTGTTCCTATTAATAGTTTACATTTGTTTTACTTTTGCCTCACGGGATGAAGCAAACGTATACTAGTCAACGGGACCGAGGTATTATATGATATTTAAATTATTAAATTGTTATATAAGTATATTATAACAGTTTTGGATTGCCAGCAGCCCTATTACTTGATGTTTAGGGTAGCAAAAAGAGTCCCAAACTGTTCTGTATGGAGTGAAAGGTTTTCCTCGGAGGCGAATCGTATCATAAAACAAAGCTTTGTAGTCGTCCTTCACTAGGAGAGCATGTGCTTGAGATCTACCTCCCACCACTTGAAGTACAAGGTCCCTACAATTGATAATACCAGTCCAAAACCATGAAGAAGCAGCACTTAAGGTGAAATCCCAAAGAGTAGTACTACCCTTCAGAATGTAGGTCTCAACCCATTTGACCCATATTGTGTCTGTTCGAAGAAAAAGTTTTCTAAGCCAAATGAGCATTAAAACTTTGTTCCAGAAAGATCGTAGCTATAATGCTGTAGCTATAATGCTGTCACATAATAGTTGATTAAAGTGCATTTAATTTAAAAACAAATCTCTTGGGAGCATTGGCGGACCGGGGGTGCGCACAGCACCGCACGTGCACCCCCTCGGTTTGTGGAAATATTTTTTTAAAATAAAAATCCAAGTTCTTATAGGATATATACTATTAGCGCCTTTAATTAAACAAATAAGTAATGATGGTCTAATGGATAAGACCTCTACATTTGGGGGAAATAGTGAGAGTTCGAATCCCACTAGGCTTTTTTTATTATAATTTCTTTCCCATCTAAAGTCTCTTGCCTAGTTCCGTGGCCCATTTCTTTGTTTTCGTTCACCCGGTGTTATCATTCATTCCCTTCTAAGTTCTAAAGTCTTTTTCATTTCCATTTTGTTTTTTCTTTTCATTCACTTGCTATTGTTATGATATTAATTACCCATAATTATTATGTAAGACGGGTTTACGCTAAATTAGTGTAAACCGCCTTATAATTTTTCCTAAATACCCTCTCATAATTTCACCAAGTTACCATGTGATAATGAATAATGGCTAATTCATAGAAGACAAAATAATTGAATGAAAAAGTAAAAAAAAAATACTTTTCATTTCATTATGGTGTGATTCTTTTTGCTACAGAAAATTTGTTTTGTTTACATAGATGATTGTGAGAAAATGATTTATTAAGAAGAAGGTTTATAAATCAGGAATAAGAATTGTCATGCATTAATCGATCTGTAAGAAAATGCGATGTAATTTTTTGTAAGTGTGCACTCCCATTACTTAAGCTCTGGGTCCGCCACTGCTTGGAAGGCAAAAGCTATCCCAACTCTTAAAAACAAATCTTCGATGTCCTGCTTTCACTCCCCATAAGAAGTCTTTACGAAGTTTATGAATATTTAACAATCCCTTTCACAAATTCTTATTTTAGACCGAGGTATCCGTCTTAAGCTTAAGACGGATACCATATTCTCTCACAAAATACCCATCAAGGGTGAGTGGAGAGCACATGGGGGGAGCTCACCTTGTCCCCTCTATCCATTTTCTCTCACAAAATACTCGTTGTAAGATCCGACCCGTCTTAAGCAAGACCTACTGATCCCTTTAGGCAACAACAGACTAGACCCCCAGAAGTTTTGAACCAAAGATAACCGAGATTATAAGCTGAATCTTACCGGCATAGCTGAGCAAGCTATTAGCTCAGTGGCTAATCAGCTTTTTAATTCTGTCCAAAAGAGGTGCAAACATTGGAGTTGTAATCATGGTGTAAACATAAATTATAGGATCTTGATTATAACGATAATTACTGAAAAGTACTTACGTGGTGCAGCCATCAGATCTGATAATAAATCACTTGAGAAAGATAAAGAATAAACCCTTATTGCTTTGCCTTCTCCTACCTTCCTTATTCTCTAATTCACTTTCTTTCTGTGTGTTGCTGATATGAATGAATTAGGTTAAAGCACAAACAGGTGTACTTATATAGAGAGGTGGCAGGAGGGGCTTTATGGAATAAGTAGTTAGTTATGTAAATAGCCTGTAACTATTTACCATAATCAACTTAAACTAGGACTCCTAATAAAAATCCGAAACAATATATTTAACCATTATTTAATTAAGGCAACTAATATCAGTAATTAGGTCCACACAATAGAGAATTAAATATTAATATAATAATAATTCTTACATTCTCCCACTTGGACCATATTACTGATTAAAACATAATGTCACTCTTAATTATAACATAAGGCGCGTAGACGGTTAAATGAATACATAATGGGTTTATCTTAATTACCCTGATCATCCCTGAACAACTGGTTGAGTCATGGCGGAGACACTACTATAAAAGAGAAGTGGTCCTTCCATGTACTACGGACCAATCACTTAGAATAATCAGTCTGTACAAGGAGCAAACATAATCCCCAAATAATGTCCTTGAGGAAAAGGACTAATTCTGTTAATCGTGCAACAATAATGTATACAATAACAATAATACGATACAGAAAAGTGTTCGGAAATCATCATCATAATAAAACATAAATCGATTAATCAAAACATAAGTGTCATTATTACAAAGCACTAGCATGATCCAAACATAAACGAAAAGCCTTAATGATTATCCTCCAGACCCATATCAATAGCATGCTTCAAAAATGTCTTTGGAGGTAATCCCTTAGTTAAAGGATCTGCTATATTAGCACTAGTCATAATGTGCTCAATTGACACAGTGTTTTTCCGAACTTCCTCCTTAACTGACAAGTATTTCATTTCCATGTGCTTTATTCCTTTAGAATACTTGTCATTCTTCGAAAAGAAGACAGTTGCGGTATTATTACAATAAATTCTCAATGGCCTTGCAACAGAATTCATAATGCTAAGCCCTGTAGGAGAATTCCGCAATCATAAAGCTTGAATAGTAGCCTCAAAGCACGCTACAAATTCAACTTCCATAGTGGATGAGACAATAATTGTTTGTTTAGCACTTTTCCAGGAGATTGCTCCCCCAGCTAAAACAAACACATAACCAAAAGTGCTTTTCCTTGAGTCCACGCATCCACCAAAATCTGAGTCAGCATATCCAATAACCCATTTCAGGATTGGACTGATATCGACTCAACATACCTACTGCAAAACTTATGTCAGGTCTTGTACAGACCTGCGCATACATTAAGCTTCCAACCAGAGATGCATAATGAAAGTTTTTCATGGTATTTCGTTCTAGCTCAATCTTAGAATACATACTTAAGTTGAACTTATCCCCTTTCTGAATAGGAACATCATTGGGATTACATTTTACCATGTTGAATCTTTCTAAAACTTTACCGATATAGACTTTCTGAGACAACCCTAATGTCCTTTGTGATCTGTCTCGAGATATTTCCACCCGGATCACATAGGACGCCTCTCCCATATCTTTCATCTCAAAGTTGTTTGATAGGAAATCTTTAGTTTGACGTAATAGTCCCAAATCACTGCTTGCTATAAGTATGTCATCGACATATAGGACCAAAAATGCAAACTTACTCCCACTGATCTTCAGGTATATACACTGATCAACAGTGTTTTCTTGAAACCCAAAGGAGGTAATGGTATTATGGAGCTTAATATACCATTGTCGAGAAGCTTGCTTATTAATATACAGACCTTTTCCTCTTTGTCATCAATAATGAAGCCTTCAGGCTGAGCCATGTAGACTTCTTCTTCAAAACTCCCATTCAAGAATGCCGTTTTCACATCCATTTGATGTAGCTCTAAATCAAAATGAGCTACAAAAGCTAAAATGATCCGTAATGAATCCTTCTTAGAAACTGGAGAGAAGGTTTCATTATAATCAATGCCTTCTTTCTGATTAAAGCCTTTAGCTACCAGTCTGGCTTTATGTCGTTCAATATTACCTGAGGAGTCGCGCTTGGTCTTAAAGACCCACTTGCAGCCGACAGCCTTATGACCTACTGGTAAATTGACCAACTCCCAGACCTCATTCTTAGCCATAGACTCCATCTCATCTTTCATGGCATTAATCCATTTATCGGAATCATCACAATTCATAGCTTGTGAAAACGTAACCGGATCATTATCAATACTAATGTCAAATTCACATTGTTGTAGATATACATAGTCATCTGAAGTAGTTGGCTTTCTAGGTCTTGTGGACCTTCTTAATACTATTTCATTGGCTGTATCAACAACTTCAGTGGCAATGTTATCATTCGGGAGTGGAGGGTCATCAACGTTAGGTTCCACAATATTGACTGGGTCAACATTATTATTATGTGGAACATCATCAATTGAAATTGGGGGCAAGGAAGCTGGAATTGCCACCCTAACTTCATTGACTATGACATCCCTTACCTGATCACTCCCACTAACTTCGCCATTCTCAAGGAATTTGGCATTTCCGGTTTCTACAATTCTTGTTCTGTGTGTAGGACAGTAAAACCTATACCCTTTAGACTTTTCTGGATAACCGATAAATAACTCATTAATGGTTCTTTGATCGAGTTTCCTTTCATGTGGATTATAAATGCGTGCCTCTGCTGGGCATCCTCATACATGTAAATGTTGAAGACTCGGTTTCCACCCTTTCCACAGTTCAAATGGGGTCTTTGAAACTGCCTTACTGGGAACCCGGTTTCCAACATACACAGCAGTCATAAGGGCATGCATCCACAACTTCATGGGTAAGTTGGTATTACTCATCATTGTCCTTACAGCCTCTAATAGGGTTCGGTTACGCCTCTCAGCTACACCATTCATCCATGGAGAACCAGAAGTTGTGTACTGAGGGACAATACCCAAACTTTCAAGGAGTTTTGCAAAGGGACCAGGATGTTGTCCTGATTCATCATATTTGCCATAATATTCACCACCTCTATCTAACCTTATGATTTTCACTTTCTTTCCCAATTGCCTTTCCACCTCCTTAATGTAAAACTCTAAAGCGTTTACTGATTGAGATCTTTCATGCAAAAGGTAAAGATAACAATAACGTGAATAATTATCAATAAATGTGATGAAATATTTCTCTCCGCTCATGGAGGGAACATCAAATGGACCACAAATGTCTGTATGTATAATTTCTAATAACGCAGTGCTTCTTGTGGACCCTTTCTTGGTGTGTTTGGTTTGCTTACCTTTAATGCATTCCACACACGTCCCAAAATACGTAAAATCAAGAGAAGGTAACATATTGTTTTTAACTAATATGTTCATTATTTCTCTTGAAATATGGGCCAAACGTTTATGCCACAAGAAGAAGGAACTTTCATTAGAGCCTGTATCTAGCCACCATGTATTAGAAGGAATTTCATCATAATTTGATTCGAAGCATACTAAAGCCAAAAGCTTACCCTTCTTTTCGAATCAATTCTCACGCTTTATGCAGTCTTGCTGAAAGTGCCCAGGGTTTCTTACAGAAAAGGCAACTTTACTGCTTCTTAATTTCCTTCTTTATGCCAGTTGCAGACGGTTTATCAGAAGGGCTTAACTTAATGCCCTTTCTGTTTCTAAACTTACCTTTAGATTTCCCGCTTACATGATGCACATGATGTGCCTGGGAATAAGTTCAGACATAAGCCTTCCAGCTACCGCTTTCTCGGTAGTCTGAAAGCGTTCCTTAATGATTTCCATGTACTTACTGGCTGTAGTACAGCCTATCTCCGAAATGGAGGACTTAATGTTTAGTGCAGTGGTAATTCGTAAGAACTTTAAGCAAAGACTGTCATGTTATTGAGAGAGCTTTGCAACGGTACTGCATTATGAATAATGCTCAGAACATTAGGCTTTGAGTTTATCACACAATAGCAATTATGACTAAGACTTGAGACTTAAATGAGTAACTCATAAACATTCATTAAGCAAGTGCAGTATCTGTGGACAACCTACGCATGCTTAATTACATAATCAAGTATACTCTCTTTAATGAGTGTTTCACTTTAATGTCAGGTTACCTGTGGGTAAAACCTTAATACAAGTTATTTCACCCCATTAGATGCTTAGTCGGATATTCACTGCATAATTTGAGTCCACTGTGGTGAACATCAACATAATGTGAATGCCCAATTTAATTACATTAAGAGATCTGATCGCGTACGAGATGAAATCACTGTGGTGAATTCCAACTTGTCATAATGCGAAGGTCTCCTTTAATCAATACTTAAGATATAATTAATATTCAATAAGAATGTATGTTTAGTCGGATATTCACTGCATAATTTGAGTCCACTGTGGTGAACATCAACATAATGTGAATGCCTAATTTAATTACATTATGAGATCTGATCGCGTACGAGATGAAATCACTGTGGTGAATTTCAACTTGTCATAATGCGAATGTCTCCTTTAATCAATACATAAGATATAATTAACTTTTAATAAAAATGTATGCTTAGTCGGATATTCACTGCATAATTTGAGTCCACTGTGGTGAACATCAACATGATGTGAATGCCCAATTACATTATGAGATCTGATCGCGTACGAGGTGAAATCACTGTGGTGAATTTCAACTCATCATAATGCGAAGGTTTCCTTTAAGCATAATAACATAATATTATGCGAGCATACAATGAAAACGAACAATAAGTATTGAAACAGCACGGGAAGACCTCAACTGAGTAAAACATCAGCTCGATCGAGTAGAAAATAAACTTAAACACCTCGATCGAGAACAACTTTAGCTCGATCGAGAAGAAAATAAAGAAGAACCCCTCGATCGAGTACAGCTTTAGCTCGATCGAGTACAAGGCAAAACAAGACCCCTCGATCGAGTAAACAATAGCTCGATCGAGCAGGATCAAAATCATAAGGGCTCGATTGAGTAGAACATTAGCTCGATCGATCCGAATTATAAGCATAAGGGCTCGATCGAGTAGAACATTAGCTCGATCGAGCAACATCATTATTAAACAAGGCATCTCGATCGAGAAAGATTTTAGCACGATCGAGAACAAGGCAAAAGGGAACCACTCGATCGAGTACACCATCAGCTCGATCGAGCAGAAGCAAAGCAGGAAACACTCGATCGAGTAAGCAGTTAGCTCGATCGAGCAGAAGCATAAACAAAACGCCTCGATCGAGTGAGCATTAGCTCGATCGAGTAGGCAAGAAATCATATGGCATTCATACGCATAATAAACATAATAATCATTCAAATCGAATTAGGCAGCGCAAAACATCATCATAAATAATCATCATAGATAAAATAAAACGAAATAATTCGATTAGGCAGCGGAAACGATCATCATAACAGGATACACTATCAATCATGAGGATATACAATAATTTATGAATGAATGTTACAACATCATGATTAAAACATTAAATTCAATCATAAAAACATAATTAGAACATTAATCAGAATTACAACTATAATCACAACCATGCTCTGATACCACATGTAAACATAAATTATAGGATCTTGATTATAACGATAATTACTGAAAAGTACTTACGTGGTGCAGCCATCAGATCTGATAATAAATCACTTGAGAAAGATAAAGAATAAACCCTTATTGCTTTGCCTTCTCCTACCTTCCTTATTCTCTAATTCACTTTCTTTCTGTGTGTTGCTGATATGAATGAATTAGGTTAAAGCACAAACATGTGTACTTATATAGAGAGGTGGCAGGAGGGGCTTTATGGAATAAGTAGTCAGTTATGTAAATAGCCTGTAACTATTTACCATAATCAACTTAAACTAGGACTCCTAATAAAAACCCGAAACAATATATTTAACCATTATTTAATTAAGGCAACTAATATCAGTAATTAGGTCCACACAATAGAGAATTAAATATTAATATAATAATAATTCTTACACATGGAACTAAACAAGGGGATAATGCCAAGGTATTTAATAATAATATTTATCATCATTAATAATAATAATAATAATAATAATATATTTATTAATATAATTGTAATAACATTTTTTATTTACTATAAGTTAAGTTAAGTTAAATTCAGTTCAGTTCAGATCAACTCAGTTCAGATCAGATCAGTTCAGTTTAGTTCAGCCAATTTCAGTTGAAAAGCATAGGGTCTTACTCCCTTTGTCCATGTTAATAGTTTACATTTGTTTAGTTTTGCCTCACGGAATAAGGAAAATGTTTACTATTCAAAGTGACCGAGGTACGATGTGATATTTTTAGATAGCGTATTATAATACTCCCTCCTAGTCACTCATTTCTTCCCCTTTTCTTTTTACACAAAAATTAAGGAAAAAAATTTGGACCACACAAAACACACTACCTTACATACAAATGAATTTAGACCACACAAAACACACAACCCCACATCCAAAAAGGGAAAGAGGGAAGAAAATCCGACTTACCCAATAAGGAAAGAGGGAAGAAATGACCGACTAGGAGGGAGTATATTTTAACAATACAGAGATAAGCACGAAATTTGACGTATTTTATAACGAGGACAAAGTTAATGGGGCTATTTACGTGAAATTAAACATATGTTCCCTCGTGTTGTTTGAATCATTTAGTTGTATTTGATATTTAAAATGAGGAGAAAATAAATCGATCAATGTGGTTAATTCTGTAAAATAAAATAATTATATGAAAAAAGTAATTTAAATTAGAAATAAATGAAAATATTCATGAATTATTATTTTATGTAATTTGTATAATTATACAGAGTTCTATTAGACTTTTTTGCTCTAACAAAGCACAAAATTAGTCGCATTATTATAGAGGGAATGGGATTTCAAACCCAAAATCTATTTTTTATAATATGTTCGTATTAGTTACTAGATTAACACATTTTCTATAATAATTAGAAGATTGAAAGGATGAGACTCAGACATATCACATACATGAGCTGAGATGGAGTAGTTTGTCACGGTATGGCACAAAAGTTTTGATTGGATGGCGACTTGAAGAAAAGGGAAGATCCGTAGAGTGATCCGTGGAAAGGGATTGGACGCAAGAGTGTGCGAATTTTTTTTCCAAAATTCAAAGAGCTAATGATACTATTTGTACTATCACAAATGCTCCTCTGCCACCGTCGCATGGTACGACCAGTTGACAGTGATCACTTTTTGAAAAATATTGACCACTCTTTGATAAATAGTGACCATTTTTAGGACTAAAAATGTCTTTTTTTTAAGGTGATCACTACTTCCAAAACGTCGTCATTATTAACCAAAAAGTGATCACATTTTGCAAAAAAGCATGCTAAAGTTATTGTTGTAGTATATATCATATCATTCAAGTATTTGTGCATGAATTAACCAACGTCTTGTTATATGTTCACACATCTCCCTACTACTAAAAGATTAAGTCATATTAAAAAAATTTCAGCTCAATATTGTGGACTCTCAGTTGGGCCCATTATTTTGGAGAGCTTTCTAATTGCTTAAGTTAATTGTTGAAAAGTCAGTCAGGGCCCACATATATTGATAATTCCTAAATTATTGCAACTTGCTTGATTGTAATCTTTGCAAAAAACGGGTAAATTTTGTGAAATCACTGCTTAAATATTGCAACTTCTTAAATTATTATCTTTGCTAATAATATTGTGCACATATTTACACAAAAATATGTGCTAAAGTTTAAAATGTGCTGCAAATTTCATATATTTACACAAATTTACAGAAATTGTAATTATATCCATATTCAATTTTATATATATTAACTTAACTTTTAAAAGTTATAATATCGTAATTAATACTTTTATTTATCACCAAATATCCATCCCGACATCGTCATCACAAATCTGAAAAAATATTAGGCCACATTACTAATTCATCGTGATATTAAGTTAGTTCTAAATTTATAATAATAATAATAGTAATAATAATAATAATAATAATAATAATAATAATAATAATAATAATAATAATAATAATAATCTATAAGAGATATTATTTTCTATTATGTACATATCTTATCATTAATCTACTTGCTATAAGAAATATTTTTATCTGCTTCCTTAAATGTATTTTATACTCTTACTTTCTATAAGGTATATAAGGAATATTATTAAAGCTCGATCTCAATTATTTCGCAAATTCCCACATTGATCTATAAGAGATATTATTTTCTATTATGTACACACAAATAAAAGATTGCACAAATCATACAGTAGCAATTTCTACACTCTTTGCGAAGTTTAAAATCAATATGAAATTATCTGCTTCCTAAAATATACATATATACCTTATTATATATAATCACAATTATTACCATCTTACAATAATTTATTTACTTGTGTCTCATAAAAAAATATATTTAATATCATATAACACCATATCAAAAGGTCAAACATTTTATGCAAACGATATACACGAAAACCCCATATGTAGATGAAGTTCTCAGAAATACCGTGCTTTCTATACTAGTATCCTATAAAATGATTAAGTGGCCTGCAAGAAATGAAAAATTGTGATCTAAGTATAATCTGAGGATTACATTTTACGTCTTTACGGGTATAGATTCCGTGCATTGCATTGTTTATGTAGAAACCACATTTTATGTTCGTGCGATGCGCGTATCTACATTAATGTCATTTTCATAAACTTTTCTATAACAATTAACTTCTAAAAATAAACTTTTGAAATTTTAAAACTCTAACAAAATATAATTTCTAAGAAAATAATAATGAAATATTGATTCACCTTCTATTTTAACCAAATTTACACGTAGTTTCTATATTTTTCCGATGTGGGACAATTTTTCTATTTATACGTAGTATATTCACCAGATAAGTTTAAGATAGAATATTTTGTGTGAATATTTGATTGATTATTCCATTAAGCAATAGGGATATAAATACAAAGCATGGGGATACCCAAGAGATGGAAATACAAAGAGACAGGAAAGCAAAGGGCCTAATTCGGCCTAATCCCCCCCCCCCCCCTCAAACTGGAGCGTGTAAGTCAAGAACGCCCAGTTTGCGAAGGATAAAAATAAATTGCGCCGATCCTAAAGCTTTGGTAAAAATGTCGGCGATTTGAGAGCGGGTATCAACATGAGATGTAGTTACTAGACCAGCAGTGATAACATCTTTGATGAAGTGACAATCGACTTCAATATGCTTCGTTCGTTCATGAAAAAACGGATTTTGAGCGATGTGAATAGCTGACTGACTATCACAAAAAATGTTCATGGGCCGAGGAATACGCCCAAACTAGAGAGTAGGCCCATAAGCCATTTTAACTCTCATAGGTCGGCAACCATGGAACGATACTCAACTTCTGCGTAGGAAAGAGAGACAGTCTGTTGCTTTTTTGTTTTCCATGACACAGGTAAGTCACCGAGAAAGACTACCCAACCCGAGACAAACCGTCGAGTTAAGGGGCACCCCGCATAATCAGAATCGCACCATCCAGAAATAGATAAGGCACTATTAGAACATAACAGGATGCCCTGACCTGGTGTACCCTTCAAATATCGCACCACACAAAACGCAGCATCCAAATGTTCTTTGCGTGATTGATTAAGAAACTGAGATAAAACATGCACGACATAGGCGAGGTCGGGTCGCGTGACAGCAAGATACACGAGCCGCCCCACAAGTCGCCTATAGGTCTCGACGTTATAGACGAGCTCACCCGTAGCCATGCCTAACTGATGATGTTGTTCGATAGGTGTGGCTACGGACTTGGCACCAAGCAAACCGAGTTTAGAAACAATATTGAGGGCATACTTTCGTTGATTAAGAAAAATACCTTCGGAATTACGGGCCACCACAATACCCAGAAAATATTTCAAAGGACCTAGATCTTTCATATGAAAGCAATTACTGATATTAGCTTTGAACGAAGCAATCGCTTTCGTATCAGTGCTGGCAATAACAAAATCGTCTACGTAAACCAAGACGTGAATGCAAACGTCGTTGTTGTCCTAGGTGAAAAAAGAATAATCAGAGTATGATTGCACAAAACCATAGGTACGGAGAGCAGAACCAAGTTCGGCAAACCAACATCGGGGAGCTTGTCGAAGCCCATATAAAGATTTGCGCAACCGACAGACCTTGCCTTCTTCCCCTTTTGCTAAAACCCGGTGGTAAGCACATGTAAACTTACTCGGATAGATCGCCATGTAAGTAGGAGTTATGGATATCCATCTAATGAAGTTCCCATTTTTGAATAGCGGCCACATCAAGAAGAGTACGTATTGTGACCATCTTGACAAAAGGAGCAAAAGTCTCACCAAAATCAATGCCTTCAACTTGGTGATTTCCGAAAATGACCAGCCGAGCCTTATAATGTTCAATCTCGCCATTTGATTTATACTTGATTTTATAAACCCAACGACACCCAAGAGCTTTCTTATCAGCCGGGAGATCCGTTAATTCCCAAGTGCCATTGCTTTCAAGAGCAGAAATTTCATTTTGCATAGCTTGGCACTATTTAGGATCAGAAATAGAAGCACGGATTGAAGGAGGTGTTGGAGTAAATGTCCTCAACAACAGTGCGATCACATAATTAAATCTCAATAATAAGAATACAAAGGGATGATGAATATTATAGTCAACTGGTCAACATAAATCGGTAATGATTGGCTCAATTGAGTTTGACGTTACTGTCGTATGAAGGTGGTGATCAGTTGATCCCTTGAGGTCACACCTAAAGGACAATCCCCTAATTATGTACATTAACTAATTGTATAGCGATACAGATTAATTAATCCCTTAAATTGAACCAAGTTTATATTGTAAGTAAGAAATATATCTTATTGTAATATGATTAAATAAGATTCATTTTAGTAATTTAATTGTTATATTACTAAGAATACATTATGTTTATGAAACATTTGAGATAAGCAAAATTGGTTGATTATAATTACAAATTGTTGTGGATTATATTAACCAAATATGAGATGACCCATTTTATTTACATGTAATTATAAAATGTGACTTAAAATGTTAAGTCTACTTTATTTGTTATGAAATTACATTTAAATTAGTTAAATGTACATTTATAAGCAAAGATTACATGTTACATGTCACATGTCATATTTGTGACAAATGACAAATTGCAAAAAAAAATGGACACCCATTTTAAGTGGGGTGCACCGGTTTTGTAGTGTGTTTTAGGGTGATTAGTTTTTGTGTGTTATTCTAATTGAGAATTAGACACAATCATATACTAGACTAATACCTACACTCAACCTAATACCTTGTAAAGAACAAGTGAAAGGGACAACACCACACCCATGTGATGGGTGGGTGGCCGGTCATAGCTACCAAAATAAGAAGGATTATTTCCTTCTTATTCAACACACAATCTCATTTCATTTTTGCATGCAATCTCCACTTCTCTCTAAAATCACTTTCTTACTCTAAAACTCAAGAAGTTTTCACACAATTTAGAGTTCATATTCTAATAAAATTACTAGTGTAGTAATAGAGTTATTAGATTTATTTTAAAGGGTTACTACTAATGATACTAGTGTAGTATTTTAGTAGAGATAAAAAGGGTTGTCTTGGGTGCTACTAATAGGAGTGTTCTTCTACTAAGAACTTGGATTTCATCCTCATATTCATAGCTCAAGAACAATATTTGAAAGGAGTTCAAATATTGTGCTCATATTACTTCATAATCAATGTAAGAAATTGTTCTTTCCTTATCTTTTGTTATGCATGCATAAGGTCCATATAGTTTAAGAGTAAACTATAAATAATATGATATTAGAAATGTCTAATATCGAGTTTAAGAAACTTACAGGAGGTTCAAATCCTTATGTAATTGCTGCAAGAAAATGTCGATGGTTTGCAAAAAATTTATTGCAATTAATATAATTAGAAATGGCATAGGGTGTACGTGAGGTGTGGGATCATGAGTGGTATCAACAACGAAATCACGGAGCTTGGTAGACAGAAATTTTGAGGCGATGTCCACGTCCAAGTGATTCGGGTGTACCCGTATCTATGCCTTCCAACGTGCCCATATCGTTATCACACATACCAACGTCATTATGAGCGTCAGAGTCATCCCTATTAGAGGAAAGATCCTCATCACCGTGACCCACGTTAGAGTGTGGTGAGTGGGGTGCTGGAATAACATCCTCTTCACCCACTAGTGGAGGAGTGGACTGTTCAGGACTCTCGAGAGTGACAGAAGGCTAAGGCATTGATCGTGCTTGTCGCGAGCCCGATACAAAGATAAATTACCCAGACTAGGCTAATAACAAATTAATGTAATTAGGGAAGTAGGGGTCGATCCTCAGGGAGATGGTGTTTCCTATGGAATGTGAAATGTCTCGCAATTGGGTTTTATCTAACGACTTTCTGGGTTTTGAGGTTTTGAATTCTAAACTAATATAAAGCATAAATAAAAACAAAATAAAAGCAAACTAAAATGAAAACAATAAAGCAAATGATGAATTAACAATAATGAGAAGCATCTAGGGAAGTAGGTTCACACATGTAGATTGACATATTGATGAAATTGGATTTAGGACATGCAAATAATTCATTGTGAGTTCGTAAGAATGATGTGTTCATTACAATCATAGATCAGATGGTATAGCAGGCATTTAGGCGATTTACTAGGTCTTAATCTACCATGTCATGCTTTGTCTATTCAATTCACGTATCTCTACTTTGGAAAAGAATTCCATTTTAGTCGATGATTTCCGGCCAGAAATCGTTAACTATCGTTATAGTCCAAACATGCATAGACAAAATGTTTTAAAAGCACAATTTCTTTTATCCAATTAACATCTTTTAATCAATCTAACATGGCTACCCCACACCCTAGAAAGGTGACTTGTAACACCCCACATTTGTTGAAGAGGTCCATTGATAAGTTTAAATGACTAGTGCTTAAAGGGAATGTAAGTACTACTCATATCAACAAAGTGCACTTTCTTTTCTGGTTGTCCATGCAAAAGAACTCAAAAG
Organism: Heliosperma pusillum; assembly: GCA_022085475.1. Lineage (NCBI taxonomy): Eukaryota > Viridiplantae > Streptophyta > Magnoliopsida > Caryophyllales > Caryophyllaceae > Heliosperma > Heliosperma pusillum. Next base: position 104,508 of record JAIUZE010070036.1, read on the forward strand.
TTAAGTGTGCTTGACTGAGAGTAGTCTTAGGATGGGTGACCTCCTGGGAAGGTTCCCGAGATGTGCATGAGAGAGGACAAAATGCGCTGGAAAAGACCCGTGTTGATCTGTGGGCTATGTACACAACCTGAAGAGCTATCATGAGTGACCGCTCCCGACCCAAGGTTTGGGCCGGGGTGTTACATGACTACTCACTCATGATAATGTCTAAATCTAAGATGATATTAACAATGAAGACTAGGATAGACATGTTTTAAGACCTCTCTATGTGGCGATAATAACGACGCTAATTGACAATCTAGGAAATGAAACGACAATTATAACAACATGAAAATGAATCTAAGATAATATGTAAAGAGAATAACAATCAAAATGGAAAACAATAAATACATTAAACGAAAGATAAAGTAGGAATACCTATATGACGATCAATGACGATAATGACAACAATAATAGAAAATCCTTGCACATAATAATCGATCCACCAATTACAACGCTTGAATCACACAAAGGAGATTACAAGGATGAAATTCTTATTGATCTAAGCTAAAGGACAGAAATAAACTAAGAACTAAAGACTAAAGAAGAAGAAAATGAGAGAAAATGAGAGAAGGGAGGCTAGTTCCCCCTCCTCCTAATCTAAGGAGAAATGTAGGAAGAGAAGAGAAGAGGATGTAGAGATGTGTTGAGAAGAGGGGCTGGAGCTCTCTTTATATAGCATTAGGGTTTCGTGGGGAAGGGGTCGAGCATTGAAATATAGGACAAAAATAGGAAGTTGAAGCATTTTGTGCGGAGCAGTGAACATCCCCGATCGGGTACACACTTACCCGATCGGGTAAGTTGTCATCCAGGTGCTTTTGACTAACGTTTCATCTCCCTTTGCTTTGACTTGACTTCCATCATCCCCCTTGACCTCTTGAGTCGGGTTTGTTGATAGGGTTTGATGTAAAGCGATGAATTCTTCCGCCTAATTGATCGATCTTCCGACAACTGCGACATCGTCTTTACTTCTTCTTTCTTCTGAATTGGTGAACCTTCTTGAAATGCCCTTCACTTGGTCAAGCTTGCTTCTTCAAATCGTCGGGTTCTAGGCAAATGCTCGGGAATATAGAAAAAGGGCGTAGAAACGTCACTTTCCCTACAAAACAGGTTAGAACATAGGAATTCGCCTAGAAGACGATATTAGCTCATAAAATGGCTTAACAAAGCACAAATGACATACAAAACCGAGCTAAAATGGGGATTAAAATCATACAAATATTCACTTATCAAACTCCCCCAAGCTAAACCTTTGCTTGTCCTCAAGCAAACATAACAAACAATACCAGGACAAGGTTGCAAGCGTTGGCTACTACACCATCAGGAAACAAATCTCAACATAAAGCTTTGGAAACATAATGAATCATAACCCAAAAACAACGTGGGCAAGAATGATACATAAACATGGCTGAGATTTACATAACGGCGTAGCACAAAGAATTTCACTATAGAATTTTCGGCTCTTGCATGATCTTTTGACAAATGGACTCTCACGGCACACTCGAACACTCATTGCATGTAAAAGGTGATTTCTTTATGTGTAAATGTTTTTGAGACACTCACCTATCTACGACTCATGAAAATGTGTCCGCAGTCTAATATGGTAAACAATTCAAAACACAAGTCAAAGATCACAATGCACATAGAAAAGAAGGCGAAAAAATAAGAAGAAGGCTTTGGGAAATGGGTGAAAGATGGACAAATAGTTATGGTCATGTGAAGGTTAGAATGAGCTAGCAACTGACCAATGATAAATGAATACTCAATCCAAACTTTCGATCAATTTCCCAGAAGACGGATAACGAAGCCAAAAGGAACGGATTGGCTTATTACATGCGAAACCCGAGAGTGAACTCCTTCTGAATATTGACTTGACATTTTGAGGAGATACTCACAACTTCTTCTATTTTTTTTCTTTTTCTTTTTTTTTCTTTTCATTTTTCTTTTTTTTTTTTTCTTTTTTTTTTTTTTTCTTTTTTTTCTTTTGAACATAACATCACTTCTTGAACATTTTCGTTCTCCCAAATTCACTTTGACAAATAAGAACAAATCTTCTCAAAAGAGCACCCATACACCATAGTCTAGCTACTAGCTTAAAAGGTAGACAATTTTTATATGCAGCTATTATTTTGTGAAACATTTGTATGAAGAGGCTAATTTGAGGTATAATTCAAAGTGAAAAAGGCTTCAAATCTTAGTGAATCATGGATGTAATGTTTATAGGAATGAAATGAGAACCATACTTATGCGTTTTGATATGACACACATCACAAGGAGAACTACACATACCTAGATGAGACTGGGTATAGATGTAGCAGCCTAAGGAGGTTCTACCTTACAATATATGTAACTTGCCAAGTGTCAAGATCAAGCGTACTCATCTATAGATTCATTCCATGCCTACTGTGTACAAGACTTCCCCATGTATGCACAATTCAATGAATATTGAATCATTATGCTTTTGAAAGCTCTAAGATTTGGGAAATGTAACATGATAGCATAGTAAACAAGCAGCAAAACATGAAAAGCATTCAATTATGTTCAGAAATTTTTAAATTTTCTCAAAAATCTTCTTTTTCTTTTATTCAAAATTTGAAAAATGATAAACTAAAATGCAAAATGGGAAAATGCAATCCCTCCCCCAAGCTAAACATCACATTGTCCTCAATGTGAGCACAAAGACAAAATATGCAATGAGATGCTTAATGGGGAAAAGGAAAAATGAAAGAAGAGTGAAGCTTACTAGTCAGCGTGGACTCCCCCAAGCTAGTCTTTTGGACTTGACAAGGAAGCTTTTTATAGATTCTTCAAAAACTCTTTCATCTGCAAAATAAATCCTAGCAATGAAAAAGGGAATACAAATAAAAATGCAAAAAGAAAAGGAACACGGGTTGCCTCCCGAGAAGCGCAATTTAAAAGTCTTGCTAGACTCCATTTCTTTCTTTGAAATCATCCTTTATCTTTAAGCTCACTATCATCCAAGCTCATCTTCATAGCGTTCTTTACATTCTCCATCCATACCAAGCTTTTCCCGGAATAGCCTCTTCTAGCACTTTTAGCAGTAGTGCTTTTAGTATGCTCACCTGCAAGATAATTAACACTAACCTGTGCCTCCAACGGATCCGTCAGTAAGGATCGAGGCATAGAAGAAACAATAGAAGAGTCATCAACATTAAGCACATAACAAGGGTCTTCTAACACGGGACCCTTAACGGTGGAATTTTTAATAAAGGTTACGTTGTCATCTCCCATCTCTAATGTCAACTTCCCATTCTTGACGTCAAAAACTGCACCAGTGGTGTGCAAAAAGGGTCTTCCCAAAATGATTGGGATTTTAGAGTCCTCGACCATGTCAAGTACTAGAAAGTCAACGGGAATGAAAAACTTACCAACTTTGACGGGCACATCTTCTAAAACACCCATAGGTTGTTTTAGAGAATGGTCCGCCATTTGCAAAGTAATATTAGTGCATTTCAAAGCACCCATGTTAAGTTTTTCAAACATAGAAAAGGGCATGACACTTACACTAGCACCTAGGTCGCAAAGGGCCTTATCAATGGTATACGTGCCTATAGTGCAAGGGATGGAGTAACTACCAGGGTCCTTAAGTTTAGGTGGAGACTTATTTTGCAAGAGTGCACTACACTCTTCAGTGAAAGCTACGGTCTTCATCTCATTGAAGGATCTCTTCTTTTTGAGGACTTCTTTCATAAACTTGGAATAGGAAGGAACTTGGGAAATCAATTCAATGAAAGGGACTGTTACCTTTAAGTTCTTGACGACGTCAAGGAACTTACCATACTTTGCCTCCTCCTTGTGCTTGGCTAATCTTTGGGGAAATGGGACTTTGATCTCAATAGGAATATCGGGCTCTTTCCCTTTTGACATGGGCACCCTGTCTTCAACATCAACAACCACGGGCTCATCATTATGCTTACCACTTCTCGAGGAAATGGCATTTACAGTTTCGTGAGGTTGGTAACATTGTGAAGGCAGCTGCCCTTGCTTTTGGTAGGTATTAGAAGAGGTAAATTGGGAAATTTTAGCTTCCATCAATTTGATGGCGGCATCCTTAGCTTGATCGCTCTCTTGGAATTTAGCTATCATGGTGTCTTGCCTTTGAGCCAATTGCAGCATCATGGCTTCAAGTTTACTTATACCATTGTCACTTTGTTGAGATGTAAAGGATTGAATTTGTTCTAGCTTTTGTGTGAGAAGGGCTACTTGAGCTTGTAAAAGTGTCAAAGTGGGGTCCTCTTGCTTAGATTTCGATGGTATGGAGCGGGAGTTTCTATATTGAGAATCGTGAATTGCCATGGATTCAATGGTAGTTTGAGCAATTTCAACATTGATTTGATCAAATCTTCCATTGTTAGCAGAATCCAGGATACGACGGGACTCTATATAACACCCATTATAGAATGTGATGGCAAGGAGCCATGAATCTATCCCATGATGAGGAAATTCTCTTTGCAAGTCCTTGTACCTCTCCCAGGCTTCATATAGGCTCTCATCATCCCCTTGTCGGAAACCAGTGATTTGACTTCTCAACAAAGCGGTCTTTTCTGGGGGAAAGTACTTTTGGTAGAAGGCAAGAGCTAAACTCTCCCAATCGGTGATTCCTAATGTAACCTTATCAAGGCTATGTATCCACAACTTTGCCTTACCCCTCAAAGAGAATGTGAAAAACATCTCTCTAATTTGCCCTTGGGTGACTCCAGTCTGTCTAATAGTGGAGCAATAGTCACAGAAGTTTTGGATGTGAAGGTTGAGATCTTCTGTGGCATTTCCACTAAATTGGCTTCTTTCTATAAGGTTAATGAAGGCAGGTTTGATTTCAAAGTTTTGGGCAACGATTTGGGGTGTAGCAATACCCCTTGGAAGTGTTTCTGCGGTGGGTTTGGAATGGTCTGAAAGTCGAACCATTTTATTTTGTGAAGATGAAGATGGAGTGTTGTTTGAAATTTGATTGGTTTTTGTGAATGGAGATGAGAATGGATCTTCTTCTCCTTCGAGATTAGATAAAATATCCGAGTATTTCTCACGAATACGATCTAAACTTGAAGTATCAGAAGCTTTTGAGATTTCGTTGAATAGCTTTTTTCTCCTACGCAGAGTTCTTTCTAGATCGGGGTCTAAAGAGATAGGGGTCCCTAGTTTAGAAGATCTGGGCATAAGATTGGAAAGCTAAGATGAAAAATCAAAAGAGGTCTAAAGAAATTTAGGTTCCTAAATACTAGACAAAACTAATTGTAAGAAAAATCACAAAAAGAGGAAAACTAAACCGTGCTCCCCGGCAACGGCGCTAAAATTTGATCGTGCTTGTCGCGAGCCTGATACAAAGATAAATTACCCAGACTAGGCTAATAACAAATTAATGTAATTAGGGAAGTAGGGGTCGATCCTCAGGGAGATGGTGTTTCCTATGGAATGTGAAATGTCTCGCAATTAGGTTTTATCTAACGATTTTCTGGGTTTTGAGGTTTTGAATTCTAAACTAATATAAAGCATAAATAAAAAAAATAAAAGCAAACTAAAATGAAAAAAATAAAGCAAATGATGAATTAACAATAATGAGAAGCATCTAGGGAAGTAGGTTCACACATGTAGATTGACATATTGATGAAATTGGATTTAGGACATGCAAATAATTCATTGTGAGTTCGTAAGAATGATGTGTTTATTACAATCATAGATCAGATGGTCTAGCAGACATTTAGGCGATTTACTAGGTCTTAATCTACCATGTCATGCTTTGTCTATTCAATTCACGTATCTCTACTTTGGAAAAGAATTCCATTTTAGTCGATGATTTCCGGCCAGAAATCGTTAACTATCGTTATAGTCCAAACATGCATAGACACAATGTTTTAAAAGCACAATTTCTTTTATCCAATTAACATCTTTTAATCAATCTAACATGGCTACCCCACACCCTAGAAAGGTGACTACTCACTCATGATAATGTCTAAATCTAAGATGATATTAACAATGAAGACTAGGATAGACATGTTTTAAGACTCTCTATGTGGCGATAATAACGACGCTAATTGACAATCTAGGAAATGAAACGATAATTATAACAACATGAAAATGAATCTAAGATAATATGTAAAGAGAATAACAATCAAATGGAAAACAATAAAGACATTAAACGAAAGATAAAGTAGGAATACCTATATGACGATCAATGACGATAATGACAACAATAGTGGAAAATCCTTGCACATAACAATTGATCCACCAATTACAACGCTTGAATCACACAAAGGAGATTACAAGGATGAAATTCTTATTGATCTAAGCTAAAGGACAGAAATAAACTAAGAACTAAAGACTAAAGAAGAAGAAAATGAGAGAAAATGAGAGAAGGGAGGCTAGTTCCCCCTCCTCCTAATCTAAGGAGAAATGTAGGAAGAGAAGAGAAGAGGATGTAGAGATGTGTTGAGAAGAGGGGCTGGAGCTCTCTTTATATAGCATTAGGGTTTCGTGGGGAAGGGGTCGAGCATTGAAATATAGGACAAAAATAGGAAGTTGAAGCATTTTGTGCGGAGCAGTGAACATCCCCGATCGGGTACACACTTACCCGATCGGGTAAGTTGTCATCCAGGTGCTTTTGACTAACGTTTCATCTCCCTTTGCTTTGACTTGACTTCCATCATCCCCCTTGACCTCTTGAGTCGGGTTTGTTGATAGGGTTTGATGTAAAGCGATGAATTCTTCCGCCTAATTGATCGATCTTCCGACAACTGCGACATCGTCTTTACTTCTTCTTTCTTCTGAATTGGTGAACCTTCTTGAAATGCCCTTCACTTGGTCAAGCTTGCTTCTTCAAATCGTCGGGTTCTAGGCAAATGCTCGGGAATATAGAAAAAGGGCGTAGAAACGTCACTTTCCCTACAAAACAGGTTAGAACATAGGAATTCGCCTAGAAGACGATATTAGCTCATAAAGTGGCTTAACAAAGGACAAATGACATACAAAACCGAGCTAAATTGGGGATTAAAATCATACAAATATTCACTTATCAGGCATAGAGGACGGAAAATAGGGAAAGGAGTGTTCATAAAAATGGACATCACGGGATACAAAAATGTCCCCAATCTCAAGAACGTAGACCTTCCAACCCTTTTTATTATAAGGATACCCGACAAAGAGGCATTTACGACTACGATGAGCGAATTTGTCGCCATGAGTCGTTTGGTTGTGAGCGAAGCATAAACACCCAAAAATACGAATATTATTATAAGATGGAGCTTTATTAAACAAGTGTTCATAAGGTGTTTTATTGTGAAGAACAAGAGACGGGGTACGGTTAATAAGATAAGCTGATGTCAAAACAGTCTCACCCCAAAAAGAAGTCGGCATATGAGCTTGAAAAAAAAGAGCACGAGCAACATTTAAGATATGGCGGTGTTTTTGCTCAATCCGACAATTTTGTTGTGGTGTACCGACGCAGAAGGTCTGAAAAAGAATGCCATTTTTCATACAATACTCAACCATAAATTTAAATGCACTCCCATTGTCGGATTGAACCTTTTTTACCCGTTTAGAAAATTGAGTGTCCACCATAGCTAAGAAATTCATAAACATGGGTGTGACTTCCGTCTTATAGAAGAGAAGAAAAACCCACATAGCCCGAGAACAGTCATCGACGATAGTCAAAATGTATTTTGCACCACAAGTAGAAGGAGTTCGATAAGGACCCCATAAGTCACAATAATGTGCAACTGTCTGAGGTTATTTATTTCAAAATGGGGTTCTTCTTCTTTCTCTTTGGAGCTTCTAATGACATGAATTCCATTCTTCGTGGTGGTCCTTAAAGCTTAGGTGGGAAAATGCTAGTGCTGAAAAGATGGACACCCCAGTTCAGGTATGAATTGGATAATGTAACAATTGTGCTTGTTTGGGTCCTCTTTCCTAACCTTGATCCTCATTTTGGTCTGCCTCTGCTTTAAGCAAAATTGCCAGCAAGATGGTAAGCCTTTGTATGTTGATCCTGTTAATACCCACAAGGAAGGACTTTATCTCTCGCGCGTATTTTTATTGAGGTTGATGTCTCCGCTAAACTCCCACAACTCCCACAAAATTTCCACGATAAGATTGGTTAACACAGAAAGAGGGAACAAGAACCATTGACTCACCCTACACTCTACAAAATGGATTCCTGTTCAAAGGAAACAAGCTCTGTGCTCCCAGAGGTTCTTATAGGAGTCTATTGATCAAGGAGGTGCATGGAAGTGGCTTTGGAGGACACTTTGGGGTTCAGAAGACTGTGGACATACTGCAGGATCAGTTTTACTGGCCTAAGATGATGGGAGAAGTCCAAATAGTGCTCAGAAGGTGTGGAGTTTGTAAAAAAGCCAAGAGTTCATTTCAAGCAGGACCTTACACTCCCCTACCAGTCCCATGTAGGCCTTGGGAAGATCTAAGCATGGATTTCATAGTAGCATTGCCTAGGACAACAAGAGGGAAAGATTCTATCATGGTAGTTGTGGATAGATTTAGCAAGATGGCACATTTCATTGCCTGTAAGAAGACTGAAGATGCTGTGAGTGTGGCAGAGCTGTATCTTAATGAGGTGGTGAGATTACATGGAGTTCCAAGGACTATTGTATCTGACAGAGACACAAAGTTTATGAGCCATTTCTGGAGAACATTGTGGAAGTTGCTTAACACAAGGTTATTGTTCAGCACCTCCCATCATCCTCAAACAGATGGACAAACTGAGGTGACTAACAAGACCTTAGGAAGGATCTTGAGGTGTATAGTCAGTAAATCTCTCAAAGACTGGGATTTAAAGCTGGCTCAAGCAGAGTTCTCTTTCAATAGAGCTCCATCAGCAGCCACATGCCACTCCCCCTTTGAAGTGGTCTATGGTACTAACCCCTTAATGCCTTTGAATTTGTCTAATATGTGCAGGTCAGAGATCCACTATGATGCCAAGAAGAGGGTGGAACAAATGTTGAAACTCCATGAATCAGTCAGAAAACAAATTGAGAAAACTAATGATCTATACAAAAAGAATGCCAAGGTTCCTAAGGTCAAGAAAGACTTTGCCCCAGGAGATTTAGTGTGGATCAACCTAAGGAAAGAAAGGTTTCCTTCCAAAAGAAAGAACAAGCTGAAGCCAAGAGCAGATGGTCCTTTTCAAGTCATAGAGAAGATAGGTCCTAATGCCTACAGGATTAATCTACCAGGAGAATATGTAGTTCATGGAACATTCAATGTTGGAGATCTTAGTCCCTTCTTTGAAGACTCTGAGGGAGAGGAAGACACAGGCTTGAGGTCAAGCCCTTTTCAACCTGGGGAGGCTGCAGCAGGAGCTCACCCAAGGGGCGTTGATGATCAAGCCACAAGCCAGACAAGCATGACCCCAAGACCCCCTCGGATGGAAGCTCGAGTCACAAGGTCCAAACAACAAGCCATGACAAGCCAAAATCAAGCCAGGCCAAGCCAAGATAGTCCAGGGCTCATCAAGCCATGCCAAGTGCCAACTCAGTCCACATTACCCACACAAGACATAAACAATGTCAGTCAGAACCAGGCAGACCAGTCAGCAAACCCAGCACCAATGAGGTACACCAGAGCATCCCAGCCACCCCTACCATGACCTACCATCAAGCCAACCCCCTAATCAACAAGTTTGTCCAGGATAACTGTTGGAGCAAGTGTCCTCCACAATAGTGCATTTATATTATAAATCTCATTTTGGAATATTAGTGGGATGACTAGTATTTTGATACTCCACGTCAGTTGATTAACGTAAATCGATAACGGTCAGCTGACTAGAGTTAGACGTTATTGTCGTATGACGGCGGTAATCAACTGACCCCTTTCGGTCACACCTATAGGATGAGGACCAAACAGAAATCTAATTATTTGTATACGATACACATTAATTAGTACTTTATATATATATTTGATATATGTTTAGTTACGAGAGTTAATTATTGGAAATTGAGTTATGAACTCATTCCGGATAAGTTTATTAGTCAATTATACGATAATTGACTGAATAAATTTTACGTCTTATTTTAATACGATTAAATAAGAGTTAATTTAATGATTAATAGTTAATTCATTAAATTAGTTGAGGTTATGCATATACTTTGAGGTAGAGGTGATTAGTTAATTATATTTACAAGGAGTTGTAAAATAAACTAACTAGGCATTGTGGGACCCATTATATATTGATATAATGATAAAATATCACTTAAAAGTTAAGTGTATATTATTTATTAATTTGAGTCATATAATTGTTATATGATCAAATTAACCCTTAATTATACAAGATAATTAAACATATGATTATAAGTATTTGTGGGACAAATATCAAAAATCAAAATGGACCACATGACACTAGTGGGTGCCGAAAATTGGTAGTGTACAACATGATGATTGTTGTTTCTTGTATTACACTACATCTTGTTATCATGTCATGTTTATGACACATGATCATAACCTTACTCACATCTACACTCAACCAATTTGCATGGGATTATTTTAAGCAAAAATAAGAGGCCACATAGGCCATGATGGCCGGACCATAGTGTCCTTAAAAGGACAACTTTGTTGTTCATTTTGGTTGCTTGTTCATTCTTATTTTGTTGCTTATCTCACTACAATTCCCCATCTCTCTAAAACCTCTCAAAAACTAATATTTTCCTATTACTAGAGTAGTAATAAAATATAATATTAGTTCATTTTTCACTTGTGTTTTCTAGTAAAAAACCAAGTGATTAGTTTGGGTTATCTCTTGGGTGCTTCTAAAAGGAGGTCTTCTAATTTGAAGATTACAAGGAGGATCATCTATTTCTTTCTAGCACAAGATCAACAAGAAAGGTGTTTCTTGTTGTGCCCATATAAACCGAAATTTCCCAATGTAAGGAAATTTCTTCTTACTTTTTATTATGCATTTTAATTTGCATGCATGTTACATAGATCTTTATTAAACACTAAATTAACAAGTAATTTAGTAACTAATTAGAGGAGTCTAATTAGGGTCTATGAACTTTCATGTGGTATCAGAGCTAGCTTGTAGCATGCATGTTGATTTTGAGCATTAAAATCGGGTTATACGATAACTTGAGTAAAATCGAAAATTTATGTTAAAAATGGTTTTCACGAAATTTTCTGATTTGCATGCATACCTACTGACCTCAAAATGTTTGTGGTCAAATTTGGTGAATTTACGAATTATTTTGCTATTTATTTATGATTTATGGCCTTTATAACCGAGTTAACATGCGGTTTTATGTTAAAAGTTAACTAAAAATAGTTGCATGTTGAATCTGGCCTCAAATTTTTAATATGTTCTCACATGCATGGTGTACATATTGTATGTAAATTTTCGTGACATTTAGTCATGTATTGCATGGTTATTGATTTTTATTGGATAAAAATTGATTTAAAGGAGTTATTTTGTTCTTAAAATTGAAACGAGAGTCCCAAGGAGCAACAAAACATCCAGGAAAGGCAGCAAGACAACCAGAGCAACAGATTTCCATTTCAGGAAAACTCCAAAAACTGCTTTATTGCTTTTTGTTCAGACTGTTTTGTGTCTTTGTGTCTGTATTAGTTAGTTGTTAAACTCGTCCTCTTGCGAGGTCCTTAATTAGTAGTTGTTGTAGTAGTTCAAGTCCAAAGCTGACCCTTAGATGGATTTTACATCCAAGGGTTCACATTGTATCAACCTCCCTATATAAGAAGGGTATTATGTATTGTTTTCAGTAGACTTTTATGAATGAATTAACTTTGAGAAATCCCTCAAATATTTCAAACTTGTGCTAAGAGCTATAGTTTGAGTCAAGCCTGATACATCTTCAAGGTGTCTGATCAATGTCTTGCTTTGTGAGTCAAGTTAAATATGTGCCTTGCTGTGATTAGCTTGCTTGCTGTTTGAGTCTAGTTTAGGGTGTTTGTGCTTTGCTGTAACACTTTAAACCTGTCTCAGAACTAGTCTTTGAGTCCCTTCTCTTGTGTCTTGCTGTAGGGGAGTTTCTCTAAGTCATATCCTTGAGTTTTCAGTTGAAACAATTCACCCTCTCTAAAACAACATCCATTTCTGCTTGAAATTGCTATCAGTTTGAGTAAGCCTAATCAAGCATCCCTTAAACTTGTGAACCTTAGTAGTTTACACTCCAAATGGTTTTCAGAGCTTTGGTTGAAAGTCTTAGTGAGTTCATTTTCCGTAACTACATTTAAAAACACAAAAACAACCCAATGAGTGAAGAGAGAATCACCAACTTAGAGACTATGGTAGAAGGCATAACCAGAACTGTCACACAACTCACAAGGGCTGTGAATGAGGCTCTTGATGACAATCTTGCCATAGGAGGAAGAGGCAGAGGACGTGGAAGAGGCCAAGGAGGAGGCAGAGGAAGGCCACCTGATGATGAAGAGTATCCAGACTCAGATGACTCAACAAGGAGCATGGCTTCCATCCACAGGCACATAGACAAGCATCTTAAGGTAGAAATCCCTGAGTTTTCTGGTAGTCTTAATCCTGATGATTTGTTAGAATGGTTAAGAGAAGTAGAAAGAATCTTTGAGTACAATGGATATAATGATTCTAAGTAGGGGAGAGCACGGATCGGATATCCGATCCGAAATAGGGTTCGGATCGGATATCCGTATCCGAAAATTGGAAAAATCAATATCCGATATCCGATCCGAATGACTTCGGATATCCGATATTTCGTATCCGAAATTTTCGGATCGGATAGCGCGGATATCCGATATCCAAACTTCTGAATTTTAGGTTTTTAAATTTATAGCAGAGCTGTTTTATAGCAATTGATTCATGACACCAAAAAGCAACTATCACCAGGCCAAACAGCTACAACCTCTAGCCTTTGCAATATCTTCAAGAAAGTCTCTAAGTATATTCAAACTTCAGATCCATAAACTGACAACCATGACCGAGCCATTGCAAGCGCCATCATGTAAAATGCAACAAGACACTCGAATTATTGAATACTTGGAAACAATGGGTCAAAACTAATCTGAATGGTTAGTGAAGAACTCGTTGCTAATGCACATTCTTTTTCATATATTATGGATCACAATACTACAATTAAGGTAAAATTAAAAGAGATGAAAATGGGTTTGATGAGATTGGCGGCCACTAAAGTTCAAGAAAAATGAAGACAGGAGATGAAGATGGTTGTTCAATTGAAACAAATATCTAGGTTAAAGCATGATGTATGTATTTATAGGTGGGCTATGTTTCATTAGGCCCAATATAGGTAAATTAGTGTATTTGTGGTTTCCGGTCCAAATTTAGTGGGTATACTTCTTAACTTTTTTGGCAAAAAAAGAGTAAAAAGCTATGCTTCGGATCGGATACGGATATCCGAAAATTTTAAACTAGTATCCGATATCCGATCCGTATCCGAAAGTTTCGGATCGGATATCCGATCCGAATGTTCTTTTCGGATCGGATATCCAATTTTTCGGATCGAATACGGATCGGATAACGGATCGGTTCAGATAATCGGATTTTTTTGCTCAGCCCTAATTCTAAGTCTTTTAAAGTAGCCATCCTTAAACTGAAAGGGTATGCTTCTCTTTGGTATGAAACCATGAAAGGGTTAAGGGCTAGGGAAGGGAAAGAACCCATCAAGTCTTGGACTAAACTGAAAAAGAAACTGCTAGACAAGTTTGTTGCTAAGGATTACACCCAGGATCTGTTTATTAAGTTGTCTAAGTTAAAACAAGGGGATAAACCTGTTGAATCCTACTTGAGAGAGTTTGAACAGCTCACATTGCAATGTGACATAAATGAGAAACCTGAGCAAAGGATTGCTAGGTACTTAGAAGGTCTAGATAAGAGCATTGGTAACAAGGTTAGGATGCAACCTCTGTGGTCATTTGATGATGTTGTTAACTTATCCTTGAGAATTGAAAAGATAGGAAAGACTAAATCTGTTACACCAAAACCTGTTAGATCTTTTCAAACCAGACCTTACAGTGAGTTGAGGACCATTGATACCCCTAAGACAGCACCCCCACCCACCTTAGACAAGGGAAAAGGCATCATGGGTCAGAAGCCAAGCACCTCAATGACTGAGAACAGAATTAGGTGTTTCCAATGTCAGGGTTATGGACATTTCAGGAAGGATTGCCCTTCTAAGAAGACCTTAACTATAATGGAGGTTGAGACTTGGGAAAAAGAAGGCCTAGTTGAGTATGAGAGGGATGAGCCTGAGGTTGAAGAAGTGGTGAGTGAGGAAGAAGAGCCTAGTCAGGAGGCAATAGTGGCACTCCCTGATACAAGCCACAACTTGGTTCTATGGAGGGTAATGCATTCACAACAGATACCTTTAGAGGAGGATCAAAGGTCCCTCATTTTCAGAAGTAGATGTACTATACAAGGGAGGGTTTGTAACCTTATTATAGATGGAGGTAGTTGTACCAATGTGGCCTCTGTTACTATGGTTGACAAGTTGAAGTTAAGTACTCAAGAGCACCCTCACCCCTATAAATTGAGATGGCTGAGTAAGGGAGCAGAGGTTAAGGTGGATAAGCAATGTATGGTCCCATTCTCCATTGGAAGTGTGTACAAAGATGAAGTACTGTATGATGTGGTTCCAATGGATGCCTGTCACTTATTATTAGGAAGGCCATGGGAGTTTGATAAAAGCTCCATACACCAAGGAAGAAGCAACACCTATTCGTTCAAGCATGGGAGCAGGAAGGTGACATTAGCCCCCTTGCCACCACATCAGAAGAGTTATGGGAGTCCCAGTATGGCTGAAGACTTTAGTGGAGTCTTGTTTCTATCTGAGTCAGCAATGGTCAAAGAGTGTAGTGAAGAGCAACCTATATTGATGATGCTATCAAAGGAAGTTCAGGAAGGGGAGTCTAAGGTAATCCCTGCAGAAGTTAAACCCCTCATTGATTAGTTCAAGGAAGTGTTCCCAGAGGAACTTCCTGATGGCTTACCCCCTTTAAGAGGAATTGAACACTAGATAAACCTTGTGCCAGGGTCTGTACTACCTAATAGACCAGCATATAGGTGTGATCCTAAGGCTACACAAGAGTTGCAGAAACAGGTTGGAGAGTTGATGAGCAAAGGTTTTGTAAGAGAGTCATTAAGTCCATGTGCTGTGCCTGCATTATTGGTTCCTAAGAAGGATGGGACTTGGAGGATGTGCATAGATAGCAGGGCTATCAATAACATCACAGTCAAGTACAGGTTCCCTATACCTAGACTTGATGACATGTTGGATGAGCTGAGTGGTTCAAGGTTCTTTTCTAAAATTGATTTGAGGCAAGGTTACCATCAATTGAGGATCAGGGAAGGAGATGAGTGGAAGACAGCCTTCAAAACAAAGCATGGCCTTCATGAGTGGCTTGTCATGCCCTTTGGTCTGTCAAATGCCCCAAGTACCTTCATGAGATTAATGACAGAAGTGCTTAGGCCTTGCCTAGGGAGATTTGTGGTGGTATACTTTAATGATATTCTCATCTACAACAAGAGCAAGGATGATCATTTGAGGCATCTTGAGACTGTGTTTGAAATACTTAAGGAGAGTAAGCTCTTTGGGAAGCTTGAGAAATGCACCTTTATGACTGAGGAAGTCAAGTTTCTAGGATATGTGGTGTCTGGTAGAGGCATTTCATTTGATCAAGACAAGATCATTGCAGTTCAGTCTTGGCCTGTTCCTAAGAATATCACAGAAGTGAGAGGGTTTCATGGCCTAGCATCTTTCTATAGGAGGTTCATTAAAAACTTTAGCACTATTGCAGCACCTCTCACTGAATGTATGAAGAAAGGAGAGTTCACTTGGACTGAGAATGCCTTGCAAGCTTTCAAATACATGAAGAAGCTCTTGTGCAGTGCACCTATCCTCAAATTACCTGATTTTAATTGCCTATTTGAGGTTGAATGTGATGCAAGTGGAGTGGGAATTGGAGCTGTCCTTATCCAAGAGAAGAAACCTGTAGCTTATTTAAGTGAAAAGCTAAGTGGAGCCAAGCTGAGCTATTCTACATATGATAAGGAGTTATATGCTCTTGTCAGGGCTCTAAGGCATTGGAGTCACTATCTGAAGCCCATGCCTTTTGTCTTACATTCTGATCATGAAGCATTGAAGTACATAAGAGGCCAGCATAAGCTCAGTCACAGGCATGCCAAATGGGTGGAGTTCCTCCAGTCATTCACCTTTTCTAGCAAATACAAAGAAGGAAAACAAAATGTGGTGGCTGATGCATTGTCTAGAAGGTACACTCTGCTATAAACCATGGAGCAAAGGGTTCTTGGCTTTGAGTTCATGAAGGATATGTATCAGGAAGATCCAGACTTTGCAGAAGATTGGTTAACACAGAAAGAGGGAACAAGAACCATTGACTCACCCTACACTCTACAAAATGGATTCCTGTTCAAAGGAAACAAGCTCTGTGTTCCCAGAGGTTCTTATAGGAGTCTATTGATCAAGTAGGTGCATGGAAGTGGCCTTGGAGGACACTTTGGGGTTCAGAAGACTGTGGACATACTGCAGGATCAGTTTTACTGGCCTTAGATGATGGGAGAAGTCCAAATAGTGCTCAGAAGGTGTGGAGTTTGTCAAAAAGCCAAGAGTTCATTTCAAGCAGGACCTTACACTCCCCTACCAGTCCCATGTAGGCCTTGGGAAGATCTAAGCATGGATTTCATAGTAGCATTGCCTAGGACAACAAGAGGGAAAGATTCTATCATGGTAGTTGTGGATGGATTTAGCAAGATGTCACATTTCATTGCCTGTAAGAAGACTGAAGATGCTGTGAGTGTGGCAGAGCTGTATCTTAATGAGGTGGTGAGGTTACATGGAGTTCCACGAACTATTGTATCTGACAGAGACACAAAGTTTATGAGCCATTTCTGGAGAACATTGTGGAAGTTGCTTAACACAAGGTTATTGTTCAGCACCTCCCATCATCCTCAAACAGATGGACAAACTGAGGTGACTAACAAGACCTTAGGAAGGATCTTGAGGTGTATAGTCAGTAAATCTCTCAAAGACTGGGATTTAAAGCTGGCTCAAGCAGAGTTCTCTTTCAATAGAGCTCCATCAGCAGCCACATGCCACTCCCCCTTTGAAGTGGTCTATGGTACTAACCCCTTAATGCCTTTGAGTTTGTCTAATATGTGCAGGTCAGAGATCCACTATGATGCCAAGAAGAGGGTGGAACAAATGCTGAAACTCCATGAATCAGTCAGAAAACAAATTGAGAAAACTAATGATCTATACAAAAAGAATGCCAAGGTTCCTAAGGTCAAAAAAGACTTTGCCCCAGGAGATTTAGTGTGGATCAACCGAAGGAAAGAAAGGTTTCCTTCCAAAAGAAAGAACAAGCTGGAGCCAAGAGCAGATGGTCCTTTTCAAGTCATAGAGAAGATAGGTCCTAATGCCTACATGATTGATCTACCAGGAGAATATGTAGTTCATGGAACATTCAATGTTGGAGATCTTAGTCCCTTCTTTGAAGACTCTGAGGGAGAGGAAGACACAGGCTTGAGGTCAAGCCCTTTTCAACCTGGGGAGGCTGCAGCAGGAGCTCACCCAAGGAGCATTGATGATCATGCCACAAGCCAGACAAGCATGACCCCAAGACCCCCTCAGATGGAAGCTCGAGTCACAAGGTCCAAACAACAAGCCATGACAAGCCAAAATCAAGCCAGGCCAAGCCAAGTCATTGAGGAAGATAGTCCAGGGCTCATCAAGCCATGCCAAGTGCCAACTCAATCCACATTACCCGCACAAGATAGAAACAATGTCAGTCAGAACCAGGCAGACCAGTCAGCAAACCCAGCACCAAAGAGGTACACCAGAGCATCCCAGCCACCCCCACCATGGCCTACCATTAAGCCAACCCCCTAATAAACAAGTTTGTCCAGGATAATCCCTTTTGAAGTCTAGCAAAAACTCAAGAAACAAGCAGCTCAAGCTAGAGTCCAATGAACATTAAAGCAGAGAAGGTACAAGTTCAGATTGTGGCTTTCCTTTTGTTTAAGTCAACTTGTCCTCATCCAAGGCAGGTTTATCTAAGTCCTAATAAGAGTAGAGAGTCCCAAGGAGCAACAAAACATCCAGGGAAGGCAGCAAGACAACCAGAGCAACAGATTTCCATTTCAGGAAAACTCCAAAAACTGCTTTATTGCTTTTTGTTCAGTCTGTTTTGTGTCTTTGTGTCTGTATTAGTTAGTTGTTAAACTTGTCCTCTTGTGAGGTCCTTAATTAGTAGCTTTTGTAGTAGTTCAAGTCCAAAGCTGACCCTTAGATGGAATTTACATCCAAGGGTTCACATTGTATCAACCTCCCTATATAAGAAGGGTATTATGTATTGTTTTCAGTAGACTTTTATGAATGAATTAACTTTGAGAAATCCCTCAAATATTTCAAACTTGTGCTAAGAGCTGTAGTTTGAGTCAAGCCTGATACATCTTCAAGGTGTCTGATCAGTGTCTTGCTTTGTGAGTCAAGTTAAATCTGTGCCTTGCTGTGATTAGCTTGCTTGCTGTTTGAGTCTAGTTTAGGGTGTTTGTGCTTTGCTGTAACACTTTAAACCTGTCTCAGAACTAGTCTTTGAGTCCCTTATCTTGTGCCTTTCTGTAGGGGAGTTTCTCTAAGTCATATCCTTGATTTTTCAGTTGAAACAATTCACCCTCTCTAAAACAACATCCATTTCAGCTTGAAATTGCTATCAGTTTGAGTAAGCCTAATCAAGCATCCCTTAAACTTGTGAACCTTAGTAGTTTACACTCCAACTAACGTACTTCCTCAATTGAGAAACATGGAATACATCATGAACTTTAGCCAAATTCGGGGGCAAGTCCAACTTGTAAGCAACGACACCAATCCTCTTCACAATATCAAAGGGTCCAATGTATTTCGGGCTCAATTTACCCTTTACATCAAACCTTTTAAAACCCTTCATCGGAGATACTTTCAAGAATACTTTATCACCAACTTCAAATTCTAACGGTCTTCTTCGGATATTGGCATAAGACTTTTGTCGATCTTGAGCGGCTTTCATTCTATCACGAATGACCTTCACATGATCAATGGTTTCAACAAGAACATCGGGACCTAAGTCACGAACATCACTCAATTGATTCCAAAATATAGAACTTCGACATTTTCTTACATAAAGAGCTTCATAAGGAGCCATCTTGATCGAGGCATGATAACTATTGTTGTAAGAAAACTCCACTAACGGTAGACTCTTTTCTCAACTAGATTGGAAGTCAAGTGCACAAGCCCTAAGCAAGTCTTCTAAAGTCTGAATAGTCCTCTTGGTCTGACCATCGGTAGCGGCATGGAATGCGGTACTCATCAACAATTTACTACCCATGGCTTCTTGTAAGGCCTTCCAAAATCTCGAACAAAACCTCGGATCTCGGTCGGATATAATCTCCTTGGGAACACCATGGTATCTAACAATCTCATCAACATAGGCTTTCGCTAGTTGATCTAAACTCCAAGTCTCTTTGATCGGGATAAATCTAGCACACTTGGTCAAACGATCAACGATATCCCAAACGGCATCTTTACTTCCAACGGTCCTTGGCAAAGCCATAACAAAATCCATAGAAATAGATTCCCACTTCCATAGTGGAATATCCAAAGGTTGTAGCAATCCACCGGGCCTCTTGTGTTCGATTTTCACTTGTTGGCAAGTAAGACATCTTCCAACATATGACACAACATCGCCTTTCAAATTCGGCCACCAAAACTGTAGCTTCAAGTCTTTATACATCTTATCACCTCCGGGGTGAATAGAATAAGGGGAAATGTGAGCTTCTTCAAGAACTCGCTTTCTCAAATCAAGAGCATTAGGCACAAACAAACGGCCATGGAAACGAAGAACACCTTTGTCATCAAACTTGAAGACTTTAGCTTTTCCTTCAAGAAGTTTGGCTTGAATAGACTTGTAGGTAGGATCATCAACTTGGTTTTCGCGGATCTCACGGAGGAAAACAGGTTCGACAGTCATAGCACCAACATAATCAAATCCACATTCCACAAATTCCAACTCCAACTTTCGAAACTCAATACAAAGATCATCGGGTAAAACTCGCATAGCATTCAATGTATGAGAAGATTTTCTACTAAGAGCATCGGCAACAACATTAGCTTTCCCTTCATGGTAAAGAACTCAAAATCATAATCATTCACCAATTCCAACCATCTTCTTTTCCTCATATTCAACTCTTTTTGAGTAAATATGTACTTCAAACTCTTGTGATCGGTGAATATACGGCAATGAACACCAATAAGGTAGTGTCTCCACACTTTCAAAGCATGAACAATGGCGGCCAATTCCAAATCATGAGTAGGATAGTTCACTTCATGAACTCTCAACTGTCTCGAAGCATAAGCCACCACTTTCCTACTTTGCATAAGTACACAACCCAATCCCATCTTGGAAGCATCACAATAGACATCAAAGTCTACTCCATCTTCAGGTAAAGTCAACACCGGAGCGGTAGTCAACCTTTTCTTTAACTCTTGAAAAGCGGTTTCATAAGCTTCATTCCATAGGAACTTGGTTTCTTTCTTCAACAATTGGGTCATTGGTCTAGCAAGCTTGGAGAAATCCTTGACAAATCTGCGGTAATAACCAGCTAAACCAAGGAAACTTCGGACTTCTCTAACGCCGGTCGGACTCTTCCAATCAACCACAGCTTCAATCTTTGAAGGATCTACCATCACACCTTCTTTAGAAATTACATGCCCAAGAAAGGACGCCTTAGGTAACCAAAATTCTCACTTGGAGAATTTGGCAAACCACTTTTGACGACGAAGAACACCCAAAATAGTCCTTAGATGAATAGCATGCTCTTCTTCGGTCTTGGAGAAAATAAGGATGTCGTCAATGAACACCACCACACACTTATCAAGGTACTCACTAAAAGTGCGGTTCATTTGATCCATGAAAATAGCGGGAGCATTTGTCAATCCAAATGGCATCACCTTGAACTCAAAGTGACCATACCTTGTACTAAAAGCGGTCTTCGGAATATCGGCATCACGAACAGGAATTTGCTGATAACCGGATCTCAAATCGATCTTGGAAAAAGTAGAAGCACCCTTTAGTTGATCAAACAAATCTTCAATTCTCGGTAAAGGATACCTATTATTGATTGTAATCCGGTTCAGCTCACGGTAATCAATACAAAGCCTCATGGAACCATCTTTCTTTTTCACAAAAAGAACGGGAGAACCCCAAGGCGAGGCACTTGGTCGAATGAAACCCTTCTCAATCATATCACCAAGTTGCTTCCTTAACTCTTTCAATTCGGTTGGAGCCATACGGTAAGAAGCTTTGGCTATGGGTCCGGAACCAGGTACAAGATCAATGGAAAACTCAACATCACGTTCGGGAGGAATCCCGGGCAAGTCTTCAGGGAATACATCCACAAATTCACGAACTATAGGCACATCTTCAATATTTGGCAAAGAGGTAGTTGTAGAAGTCACAATACACAAGTATGCTTGGTGACCCTTTCTTACCATACTCACCAATTTCATTGCGGAAATCAAAGACACACCCTTTCGGGGATGAGATCCCTTATGGGTTATTCTAACTCCTAAAGGACTCTTTAAATAGATCTTTTGATCTCTACACTCGAACCTAGCATGGTACAATGCTAACCAATCAATACCTAGAATTACATCGAACTCTCCTAGAGGAAACTTAAGGAGATTTGCCGGAAAGATAGTACCCGAAATAGAGATTGGGACATTTGGATAAAGAGTAGAACAAGAGATAATTTATCCGGATGGTAAGGATATGGGAGTATCCTCACTAGATGTAGGCTCGATTGTTAATTTATGAACATAAGTCGAAGACACAAAGGACATAGAAGCACCGGTATAAAAAAGAATAAGACACGGTTGTTCTAAAATTGAGAACATACCCGTTATTATCTCCGGATGAGCATCGGCTTCGGCTCGGCTTAGAACGAAGATAGAACCCTTAGGTTTGGCAATTGGAGGGGACAACTTTCGATCGGGGCAATCATCATAGCGGTGACCACCCTTTTGGCAAAAGAAGCAAACGTAAGGTCGGTTGGTACAAGTCACACCGGGGTGGTGTGGTTGTCTACAACGATTAGATAAGCGACCTTGAGCTTGAGCTTGAGCATATGGCCTATGAGCCACGTTAGAAGTAGCTCGGGGAATGAAAGGAGCGGGAGCTCTTGCACTTGCATTTGGAGGAGGATTGAATCTCCTCTTGTTGGCATAAGAGTTGGAGGAAGACGGAGTAAACAACCTCTTCCAATAGAAATTAGACCTAGGAGTGAAGGAAGGAGAGGGATTCTTCATCATTTCTTCCTCTTTGATAGCCCTCATAGAGTTTTCGGCCCATAGAGCATCATCGTACAACTCCCCAAAGGATGTAGAATTTCTTCTCACCTTGCTTTGGAGTAAAGCACTAAGCTTGTTGCGGTAGTAGAAAGCTCGGTCCTCGTCATCCTTTATGAGCCTCGGAGTGAAGTGAGCAAGCTTGTTGAACTCCGTGGTAAAGTCTTGTGCCGACAAGTCACCTTGCTTGAAGTCAATAAATTCCTTGAGCCTTTGTTGCTTGAGCTCCTTAGGATAAAATCGACCTTCAACTAGAGCTTTGAAACAAGCCCAATTGAAATCGTCTTCAAGTGTAGCGGTGGCACTAGTAATCGCCCACCAATTATCTGCTTCCCTTACAAGGAAGTGCTTGGCAATCCTTACCTTGTCCTCTTCCCGGACTTGGTATAAATCAAATTGCTTCTCCATCTCTCGAAACCATTACGATAGCTCGGTAGGGTTCGGCTCTCCACCATAAGGTATAATCTTGCTTCTAGCTATCTGGCTAGCCACCCAAGCGTAGCCTCCTTGGTGGTTATCTTCCCTACGAGGAGGGGCTTGCTCGGCATGAGCATTAGCCGAATCTTGTTGATTCTTCAACACTTGCGTAAGAGCTTCTAGCATAATGTTTTCTACTAGTCGAGGTCTAACCATCTTCATAAGAAACAAAAACAAAACAAGTTAATCCTAACACTTAGCATAAACAAATAGACTACCAAGTAAAATTCTTAACCTCTACCCATCTCTCATGTATTATTTCAAGGTCAAGTAGTTTATGTTTAGGGTTCACGTGTGTGCGTCGGGAGCATTTAAGCTCTGATACCAACTGTGACAACCCTCGCGAATGCGGAAATAAAACATAATAAGCATGTGATTTATATAGCGGAAAATACGGTGTTTTTAAATTTTTTTACATGCAAAGATAAAATACGAGGAATGTCAAATAATTACAAACTAAAATAGAATATACTACAAAGAGACAGAGTCTCTCAAAATGTTATCCAATATCAAAGTTATTAGCAAACTAGCTAAACAACGTCTAGAGGTGATTCATCCAGGCCAACGCCCGCTAGCTCACACCCGAACCCAAAATACCACAAGCAAAAAGCCATCCAATCAAGCAACCTGTTCATCCATGAAAAACATGAACGCCACAGTCAGTGGGGAGTAACTCCGGGTTCTCCCAGCCATATCACAATAAACGTACATAAACGGAAATACAAAAGTAGAAGCATGCATATATGAATATACATGTGAAATACGAGAAGGATAAATAGGCAATTCAATATATAAAGATAAGAGCGTATGAAGTACAAATCTGTAACCGTCATATTATAGAAAGACTCGGGGATGACACTCTTAGGCAACCATACACTCTCACTAGGGCTTACATCTCACCGTTAGCGGCATAGGTTTGATAAGATTGAGACTCGACAAACAAACCATGCCAAGTCATCCAACGATCACAAGTAATCAATCATATAATCATCCATTCAAACGTACAATACGTTGACGACATCTCTCACGGTAAATGACACGCACTAGCACCATGTACATGGCAAGTATGATTAAAATCGCATCCACGGGATGACATTTCCCTGAACGCATACACGATTCAATACATTTTGTATATGTAGACTAATTTCCTCCCGGTAGGACGACGATCATAATACGGTCCTAGTCTAAACCTGGCCAGACTCTCGGAATAGACATTTTCTGATTCGACATGCGATGACATTTCGCATTCAAGACTCAGTCATACATGGAAGCCGAGTACCCCAAATTCGATAGAACTTCACGAAAGAGGCGGAAAATAGCACAAGCATCATAACAAGCGGTACGCTACATGCAATGACACCACCTCGCAAGTATACAACATTTGACGGCCGGGTCGATCAACGCAAAGCGTTCGCCTCCCAACAACGTCGTCATATGCCCACTAACATATGCAATTAAGCAGTAAGGATACACTCCTCGTTTCGACATTCCAGCCTTACGAACGTGGAGGTAGCCAAGAGAATGAGAGTACAAAGCACATAACAAATAGTGCTTAAACCAATAACATGTGTAAAACCGACTCAAAGTGGGACATATAAAAAACCGTCACAAAACATGCGATACAAGCGAATGGAAAATCATATATTCGAAACATTAATATTCAAAGTCATTACGTAAATTTATACGATAAACGAACAATCGGAAATATTATAAATGAAAAACATAAGTAAAAAATACAAATGGAAAGTCAGCGTCTGCCAGCCGGTCAAGGGGACCGGCTGCCGGCTACCCGGCTGGCACCCATAGTAACAATTGAAAACAAACCAAAATGCAGCGTGTCCCAGCCAGTCAAAGGGACCGGCTTTCGGCTACCCGGCTGGGACCAATATTACTTGAGAAAATGAATGAAAACACAGGGGTGTCTCAGCCGGTCGGCCGGCTGAGACCAATATAGTTCCAAACTTTTACGTAATACCAATTATTATCCAGCCACTCCCCAGCCGGTCAGCTGAACGGCTGCCGGTCGGCCGGCTGGGGTCCATTATGCACGAAAATCACAATTTCACTAAGGTTCAACATACAACAATCATCAACTAACATCACAAATCATCAATTCTCATTATCAATTATCAACCAACAACAACTATCATCAACAACACAATTCCTATGATTACTAATTATATTCTAAATACGATTACTAACATAGAAAACACATTAAAACACGTAATGATATCGAGTAACCCTTCACCGTTACCTTTTCGCGTCTTCAATCCTCGTCGAGGTCCTCTTCTATCAAATAGTAATCCTTGTCGAGGTCTTGGAGGTCACCACCTACAATTAGATAATAAAAGATGAATATAATTCACCTTTCAGAAAGACGGATAAACTGAAAAGCGAGAAAGACGATAATTTTATTACCAATAAAGATAGAGGACGATGAGAGGGAAAGAATAAGACGAACTTTAGTGAATTTGAGTGAGAAACGAAGGTGTAGAGTCGATAAGGAGTTTGAGCAAGTATGGAGGTTATGGTTTTGGTGGTTACTTGGTGAGCAAGAAGAAGATGTTGAGTGTGAGGGAGTTTAGGGTTAAGGGAGTATAAGAAGGAGTACGTGGAAAAGGTCATGGAAAAAGCCCATAACGTCTTAAGACGTAACTTACTCGAAATCTCGCGCAAAGTCCAAAAAGGAACTCGAAAATTCTAAATTAGACACGGGAAAATTAATTCTAAACTAAAACTAAATTTCGCTGAAAAGTATCCGTAAAATATTTTTACTATAAAAATAGGGTACATTTGCGGGTGTTACAGTGTGTTTACAACTATGTAACCTTTTATGAAATATATCATGGTTTTGTTCAAGATGGACATTACATAGGTAACAATTAAATTTATTTTGATATTAGTCTTTTAAATTTCATATTAGTCTTTTAATATGGTAAAACACAATTTTTATGTTTACAATGATACATATTTGGACCTAGATGTGATTGCGAAGTTGGACAAATGCCTACCAACAAAAGTGTCAAGCAGAAATGTGACATGGAGAACAATCATACTGGAAAACACACAGTGAAGTTTTAATAAATCTTACATTTTCTAGGTTTTTCATTTAAAATTATAAATATAAATTATGATGGGTAATGAAAAGAAAGTTTTGTGCAGGCAGCAACAACTGAAATGTGCAATATTTGGTCAGTACCTTGATGATATCAAAAAAATTGAAACTCAATTTAAAAACAATAACAAGCCCACTTTGCTCTTAAGGCATGTTAAAACATCTGTTTATGAAGGTAAATCCCTAGAAAACAAACACATTTTTTTTAACTAAATTCAATTATATTTAAAAAAATATATAAAATCACATCATGTTAAAACTTAATTCTTTTTTGGTGTAGGTGAGTTTACGATTACAACAACTTGGGGAGCCACCAAACTCTTGGTCAACCCAGATATGGATGAGGTCCACGAATTCAATAACAAGTAAGACATCTAAAATTTAATGGCTACCTCAATAGTCATTTATTAATTTTACTAATTCAGTACAATTCAGTCACAATGAAGTCCATGCATTTTGTTCATTGAATTATAGTCAGATTATTTTATGGTCAACCATAAAACATATAATAACAATTTCAAAAAAATCACTAGAAATGCATATAAATCCAGAATAGTAGATATGCTATAACTACTGTTGTGTTAGTCATAAGTAACCAAAACGAGTTACCAAAATTAAAAACACAAAAAAATTCGAATTTTACTGTCAAGTTAGTTTACAGATTATTTATATGTGTACGCAATGATAATACGGGATCTGTATTATCTAATCAAAATTACCCTTACCGTATTTATTATAAATACAGAATGCCACAATCTGGTGAAGCATCAATCCTTTTGGGAGAAAACAGCAGTTTAGCTCCACAATCAACCATCCTCGCAAGTGCGAACATAATGACTTTAAGCGATATAGAAAAACTCACTAAAATAGGAACATATGTTACGCTGGCTACCATAGAGGAACTAGACACAAGGAAAGGGTGGTACTATTACTCATGTACTGAATGCAAAGGCAAACTAACTAAAAAAGAAGATGATCTTTGGTATTGCATTAAGCCAATCAACAATTGCAGCTTGAAAAACGTAGGCATCACATCACCATTAACAAAGTATGGCATCAACCTTTCACAAATTTAAAATTGTGTGCAAGACAGATAATAAAATAACTAACATTTCACAACTGGTTGTATAGGTATCAAGTTATATTTATGGTAACATACGAAAAAACTGCCTTAAATGAGTTTATTATTTGGGATGACGTGATGAAAGGCTTTATTGGGAAATCAGCACAACAGATACTTGATGAAGATGAGGTAGACCTTACTAATTTCAATTATTCAATTATTATCACACTATTTAATCAAAGTCCACTTATATACACAAACTAATAATGGTTTTTTAATTGTTACAGGCGTACAAGGACTACACACCTCCACATTTCAGCAAACTTATTGGGAAGGACTACGTTGTCAAGATTAAATTTACTACCTACAATGTAGAAAAGAACTCAATTAGCTATGGTGTTGTTGATATGTGTGATGACCCAATCACAATAGCAAAATGGAATGATCTACTTAATCTCAAGAAGGTTGGCTATACTTAGAACTCAATTAAAATGGTTCAATTTTAACATTTTTCAAATACTAAAGATGCAAACAAACAATTTCTGTCTGACAGTCAACCAAAATTCAAATATCCAATGGATCAACAATAAGCATCAGCAGAAGCCACGACTCATCAATGGTACATCTACAACTCATACATTTAATGTTTATCTTTCTATAGTCATTTTTTTCTACAACACAATTAATAACCCTACATCAAAATACTAGGAGCGAATCAGGCAGCTTATTGAGGACGAGCCTTTATCAGAATCAGAAGTTAAATCAACAACTACTGCAGAAGAGATAGCCGAAATAGAAGACAAGTCGTCAGCAACAAAAAAGGAAGAGATAAGGATGGGAAAAAGAAAAATGATGTAAACTTTCAAGTTGGTAGGCTTATTTAAGAGAGAGTTTTTTATGGTTGTTTTATTTACTTTCGAACTTCCCTTTTTTTGCATTATGCATTACGTTCTTTTAGAAATTTCACTTAAGAACCTTTGTAGAAGCCAATCAGCTCTACCGCATTTTATTAATGTCAAGTGAGCAATAGCAATTTGCATCAAAAAACTATAGACGAATTTGTAATTATCTCAAATCCAGGAAACAACTTCAGCCAACAAAACACAACACAGTCCGATATGCCAAGATAATAAAGACAAACCCAAAGATAATGGAGTTTTTAGAGTTGTGATAATATAGTATAGAAACAAAGACACCGGATTTAAATTACCACAACATTGACAACAAAAATAACCAGCAATGTAACCACATCAACTTTAAAACCAAACAACATAAAATAAGCTAATGACAGACAGCCTACTATCACCGCGTACAGTAAAAGTATGTGAATATACTGAATAACCATTATTTGTCCTTTCACACAAAAGACACAACAACAAACCTAAGTTCAAAAAAAATTAAGTGACAAATTTGAAGAAACGTATCAGTATGGCCTTAGTAATCAAGTATAATTTAAATCTACATGGTACAATATATCAGGCAAACTAATAGCCATCAATGTGATAAATTTGAAAGTAGAACCATACAAAATAATCCACTCGAATATGACTCACCCCATATAAATGTTTCATACAATGAAAAATATGTCACTATAATACGTTTATCAATTAAATAAGAATAACACACAACCTACCAGTGTTAAAAAGTGTATTATATTCAACAGCTTATTTATTTTACTCATTTAAGTTGTTATATAAATTAGTCTTAAATAAATAAGAAATAAGAAAGTCGAATATTTTGGATTAAAAAGCAAAATTTAAAGGCCATATATTATTTATACTATGCAGTCACATTAGATAATTAATATATCAATTCAAGTAGTGGGGGAAGTACTAGGCAGTAGTACCAAAAGCAGCAGTTACTACATAAAAACAAAAACAAAAAAAAACGTTCATTCTTCATTTTATCATTAACACTCAATCACCCACTTTACATTCCCTTTGAATTTCCAGATGTTACAACATTAATTCAAACACATATTGTTATTTTCTACACAAATCAAACATCAATCATTAAAAACAGTGTACAACAATTTATATCATGGAAGAGGGTTCATCTTCAAGAGCAACTGGAAACAAAAGGAAGCAATATGGAAGACACCTACAAAACAGTAAGTACTATAGTATTTCAACGCACTAAATATTGGATTTATTTGATGTCAAAGTATTTTAATTAGATAGTACAAATGGATGTGAAGTATTTTTCATTAGATAGCAAAGATAATTTATCTTTGTTAGTATTCCTGGCTAGGAGCTATCATTCATTGCAGTCTGAAAGGGAAATATTTTTTGTTCATCAAGTAGAAGGTAAGTTAAAAATTGCACAAGAATTATATAATAAACTTCAAAAAGACCATAATTACAAATGACTATTGTTTGACATAGAATTGTGTTCAATCTGGGAAAAAAGTTTGATACAACAATTTGCATAATGAAGCTCAATAATAACTCAGTTTTCAACATAAATACCAGGTCGGGTCTGTTTTGACCCATGGTGGTCGGGTTAGGGTTGACCCATGTGGCTTGGGTTAGGGTTGACCCATGTGGGTCGGGTTAGGGTTGACCCATCTGGGTCGGGTTAGGGTTTACACATGTAGGTCGGGTTAGGGTTTACACATGTGGGACGGGTCTGGTTCATGTGGGTCACATAAATACCACAAGTTAAATATTGAACACACATTATCTTCCAGAGATGCATAAATATATCAATTAAACTTAGCTTTTTTATATAAAAATTGCTCAACAACATGGCTCAAATCAGACTTTTTATAAAGAATTTTACAGATCTGGGTTTGTTTAGCTAATTGTGTTCATTTTACAGATATTTGGCATATTATCACATGTGTTAATTAAATATAACACTTTTATCAATAATTTTACAAATCTGACTTTTTCTAGACACAAAAGTTAATTAAACTTATTAGATTTAATTTAACGATGTATAAATTAACAATTACATCACCAAATACAAACATTCATAAATATCATATTTTTAATATGGTGTTTCCATTTTATAAAAAAAATATATGACTATCTTTTGGTAGTCTATTTTAAAAAGAGGAATCAATTATTGTAGAATTGAAATTAGTGACAATAACACAAATTAAAAAAGCTAAGTTGAAGCGGTATGAATATTGATAACAGAAAATGAATATTGATAACAGAAAATGACTATTGTTTGAGCATCAATTATTTTAAAACGATGATGATTTGTTGCATGTTCTAAAAATGAGCATAAATAACAGAAAATACCTACATAAAAACATAAAATACCTGCATATTGATCATCACTTAATTTATGTCGGAAGAGAGAGACGCGGAGGATGAGATGGACATAGAAAGGCGGAGGCATGAGAGCGGCAGAGAGAGGAGAAAGAAGAGAGAGGCGGAAGAAGAGAGAGGCAGAGAGAGTCAGACGAAGAGAGCGGCGGAAGAAGAGAGAGGCAGGGAGAGGAGTATGAAGAGAGAGGCAGTGAGATTAGGGTTTTCTTTGATGTCCAAATTGGATATAGTAGGGGATATATACAGAGGAGGGATAGGGTTTAGGTTTGGGTAAGGTTTTTGGGCCTGTCTAAGGTAGAAATCTATTAGGTTATGGGTAAGGAAAAGGGCCATTCCATTTTGGAGAGATGGACTGAATCGAATTTTGTAGGAGTTTTTAGGATTGTTTCGGGTATGGGTAGTCGGTTAGGGAACCGACTATTGCACATGACTGAATCGTGTATGGGTAAGGTTGATGGGCCTTTGGGAGTGATTCAGGTATGGGTAAGTTTATTGAGGTATATGTATTTGGTCATATGTTGTTTGGTGTATTAGCTTACATATATTACTCTTTTTTAAAAAATACATAAAATACAAAATTTAAAACTTAAAAGGGCATTAACCGTCTTAAGCTTAAGAAGGGTCAAAAGTTTCCACTTATTTTTCATAAAGAAAAATACTTTATTCCCCCACCAACAAGTTGGGTCTTTTAGTTATGTATTTGGCCCATCTTAAATGAAAATTATAGTTTAAGGAACATGTATCAGTTAAATATAGTTTTCATATGCAATTTTGGGTTTACGGTATAATTTCATAAAATAGTCAAAAGCTTTATTAATAACCATTACCTAAGTTATTTAATATCATTAATTTTCGAATTGATAATCAATAGTTTCAATCGTTCTACTTACGTGTGACGAGTATAGGTGATGCACTTCACTAAACAAGAACCGATATTAATAGGTTGCAGAATTCCCGGTCTCCGTTCTCTGACAATACAAACGATACTTCCCTCGATCACTATACTCATAATTACATTATTTTAAGGCGAGTTGATTAATTACGATTTTTTCGCAACTGTGTATAATTATATTTCTATTTACGTATTATAAATTGTAAATTTTTTTTAAGATTCCCTAATTTCAAGGCAAGTAATACGAAGGACTCTCGAGGAAGAAAACTCCATTACAATATCCCCAAGCAACCAAACTATTACTACGTCGTCACATACCTATACTTTTATTCTCACACCTAATCAATTACGGTCGCAAGTGGCAAGAGAAAAAAGGAAAAGGGTTTCAACAAAAAAACGTTCCCATGTTGTTAGTAATGTCGCTTCTAAAATGACTACCCCGACGACACCACTTAGCTCCACCCCAACAGGTATGTAACTATCTTTATTTGATAAATATAATACTCAATCATGATAGTTAACATTACAAGTGAGTGGCGTATTGAATAATGTGTTTTAGGAGGTATAAGTAATCCGTCTGACGTGGTTGAAAGATTGGTAAGAGATTTATCTGCTGAATTTGGAGAAACTTACAATGAAGTGATCCTTCTCAACCTCCAAATAACGAAGGACCAAGTGATCGTGTGATATTATCATCTATAGAACGTGGAGAAAGTTCACATACTCCTCCAAATGTGAACGTTAACTTGATTGACGATGGTAAGTAACTGTAATATAAGTTGTTTAATATTTGTCGTAACCACAAAAGGATATACTCCCTTTAATCACTTAGTTGACATAAGATTTATATATGGATACATTTACTTATACACACATTATTTGGGTTCCTCAGAGTGGGAAGGATATTGGGATATTGGAGATCCAGATTATACGTGTGAAAAATGTGGTGCCCTAATGTGGTTTGAGGAAAGAATAGGAAAAAGTCGTGGTACAAGACGACCCAAGTTCTCACTATGTTGTTCAAATGGTAAAGTTGTCCTTCCATTTTTACAACAACCACCTGAACTGTTAAAGTCTCTCTTAAGTAGGAAACATCGGTTTAGCAAGAATTTCATGGAAAATATCAGAGGTTATAATTCAATGTTTTCCTTTACTTCTATGGGTGGTAAGATTGATCATTCAATCAATCAAGGAAGAGGTCCTTACACGTTTCGGATGGGAGGTCAAAATATTCATCGTATAGGGACTTTATTGCCTTCGGAAGAGACACCCCCAAAATTTTGTCAATTGTATATATATGATACAAAAGAAGAAGTCTATAATCGAAAAAATGCCATCAGGTACTAACATTTCTATTTTATTTATTTATGCTTATTACATTTTCTCAAATGTCTTTTTAGTTTACCTTTTTATGAAAATATTAACTAAATGGTCATTGAGTGTATTTTAATTTAACATTTATATTTATGCAGTCCCAGTAATCCGCACAGGTTTAACGATGAACTTATACTGCTATTGAAACAAATGGTCGACGACAATAATGTTCTTGCAAAGTCGTTTAGGATGGCGAGGGATAGATTGTCTTCAAATGCAAATTGTGATGTCAGTATCAAACTTATTTCTAGAAGAGACACTGATGGAAGACCATATAACTGTCCAACTGTTCCGGAAGTTGCAGCTTTGATTGAGGGGGATATAGGTCCAAATTTGGAGAAGCGAGATATTATTGTGCATAAACGATGCGGTGGTTTGCAACGTATATCTGAGCTACACCCGTCCTACATGGCCCTTCAATATCCTCTTTTATTTCCATATAGGGAAGATGGTTATCGTCTCAAAATCCTCCACAGTCAAGCTTCTCTTGGGAGTAGTACTAGCAATAAACCGCGTGAGGAGTTAACCTGTAGAGAATGGTTTGCGTTCCATTTACAAGAAAGATCGCCATCAATTGAGTATCCAACCATATTATCATCTGGTAAAGAACTACATCAATTTAGTGTTGATGGATATATGATGGTTGAATCTCATAGGTTAAACTTTCTTCGATTTAACCAAGACCGACTTCGGGTGGACAATTACAAGAACCTTATAAATGCGGTCGAAAGAGGAGACATTGAGCCATCCTCTGCAGGTAGTCGATTTATTGTTCCTTCTTCTTTTCAAGGAGGTGAAGCGTTCATGAAAGTGAATTATCTTGATACGATGACTATTTGTAAGTGGTTTGGTTATCCCGATTTATTCATAACGTTCACCTGTAATCCAAAGTGGCCGAAGATTACTCGATTTGTCACTAAAAGGGGGAATGATAACAGAGGATCGTCCAGATATTTTGTGTCGCGTGTTCAAGATTAAGTTAGACGAGTTGATGATTGATTTAAAAGATCGACAAATTTTTGGAAGAGCTAACGCAGGTGAACGCTAATTTTTAGTCTCTAATTTAAGATTTTATTTACTATATATTGCAGTTTTAATACTTAAAATTATTCCATATTAGTTTTTTGTAGCTGTCTACACAGTTGAATTTCAAAAGCGCGGTCTTCCACACGCCTATATATTATTGTTCTTACACCGAGAGGACAAGTTCCCAGAAGCTAAAGATGTTGATAAAATCATTTCTGCTGAAATTCCTGACCCAGTTGAAGATCCACTCCTACATGCGGTTGTTTGTTCACATATGCTACATGGTCCTTGTGGAACTGCAAGCAAAAATTCACCGTGTATGGTCGGGGGAAAATGCTCAAAATTCTATCCTAAAGTGTGTACAGACAGAACAACTGTTGACAAAGATGGGTTTCCTATATATAAGCGGAGGAAAAACGGGATTGTAGTACATAAGAATGGAGTCCCAATGAGCAATGGTTATGTTATTCCATATAACCCTCAGTTGTTGTTGAAATATCGAGCTCATTCTAATGTGGAATGATATAACCAATCGCGAGCGATAAAGTACCTCTTCAAGTACATTAACAAGGGTCCCGATCGAGTTACGATGGAGTCATCATATACGCGTCGCAACGATCAGGACCCTGGACGATTAGATGAGATTAAGAGGTACTATGATTGTCGGTATCTCTCTGCATGCGAAGCAATATGGCGGATATTTGGTTTTCATATTCACTACAGGACACCTTCTGTAGAAAGGTTGCAGTACCACCTTCCTGATGAGCAAAGCATTGTGTTTGATGATGATACTTTCATTGACGAGGTCTTAGAGAATCCATCGGTTGGAGTGTCACAATTTCTAAATTGGATGAGCTGCAACAATAGTCCACTCCGTAAAATGCAAGTAGCCAAAAAATTGTTATATTCTCACTTCCCAACCAAATTTGTTTGGAACAAGAAAAAACGAATATGGACTCTTAGAGAAAAAGGGTTCACTATTGGGAGGTTGATTCACGTGCCACCGACTTGCGGAGAGCTATATTTTATGAGAATCATGTTAAACCACGTTAAGGGTCCTAAAATTTTTGAGGACATTAGGACCGTCAACCATATTCCCTATCCGACATATAGGGAAGCATGCTACGAAATGGGCTTAATTGGTGATCATAAAGAGTATATTGCCGCGATAGTAGAGGCAAGTGATTGGGGATCTGGGTCCTATCTTAGACATTTGTTTTCAACTTTATTATTATCATGCACTTTGGCTATGCCAAGTACAGTGTGGGAGAAAACCTGGAAGCTTTTATCTGAGGACATCCTTCACAGGCAGCGTAAAGTTCTAAAAAATCAAGGTATGTCTTTTAATTCACTCTTTATTGTTAGCGGTAAATCTTATAATAGTGCCTCTTATCGCGTTTTACGCAGTTGTTCATCCCTTTTAACATTGCAATACATATTACTTAGTAAATAACTACCGTACATATTACAATCTTTCGTAGGTCTACAACTAACCGACGAAGAGTTAC
This sequence comes from Heliosperma pusillum, assembly GCA_022085475.1. Lineage (NCBI taxonomy): Eukaryota > Viridiplantae > Streptophyta > Magnoliopsida > Caryophyllales > Caryophyllaceae > Heliosperma > Heliosperma pusillum. The sequence goes on from JAIUZE010070036.1 coordinate 139,641, forward strand.
AAAATTATGCATTGATAGATATAGAAAAATCTCTTTAGATAAATGGGAGTAGCCTAAATAGATTTGAAGACATGCCCTTACCAGATATGTCGTCGACGTCACATCATCAAAACACCTTAGTAATGGATGAGTTATCTTATGATAGACAATTATTATTTGAAGAACATGAGAGCAACTTATCTTCCATGACTGATGAGCAGAGGTTGGTTTACAATAACATTGTAGACGCTGTTTTAAAGAACAAAGGAGGGGTGTTCTTTGTATATGGCTACGGCGGCACGGGCAAGACGTTCATATGGAGAACTTTGTGTGCTGCTTTTAGATGCAAGAGTGATATTGGTTTAGCTGTTGCATCAAGTGGAATTGCAACAACCTTGATACCCGGTGGTAGAACCGCTCATTCTAGATTTGGGATTCCGCTCAGTGTGTCTGAGAACTCTACTTGCACTAGAATTAAACCAGGATGTGATTTAACTGAACTTATCATAAGGGCGAAACTCATAATCTGGGTCGAAGCGCCAATGACTCATAAACACACTTTTGAGGCTCTTGATAGAAGCTTAAAAGATGTAATGCGTGTTGTAGACGAGAGAAATGTCGACAAACCTTTTGGTGGAAAAGTTGTCGTCTTTGGGGGGGACTTTCGCCAAACTCTACCGGTTGTTCCTAAAGGAAGTAGAGCAGATATTGTCCATGCTTCTCGTTGTTCATTTTACTTGTGGGCTTCATGCAAGGTACTTTACACATTTTATTAACAATCAACTTTATCTTCTTATATGATTTTCTATTTTTCTTGAAATGTGTAAATATGATATTATTTACATTTTTAGGTGCTTAAATTGACCAAAAACATGCGCTTGCAAGTTGGAAGTTCAAGCAACAATGTCGATGATATAAGGAAGTTTTCGGAGTGGATCTTGGAGATTGGAGATGGGTTAGCAGGTGGTGACAATGACGGGGAGGTTGATCTAAAATTCCCTGACGAGTTACTAATTCAAAACGTCTCAATTCCCATCGCCTCATTTGTCGAAGTAACTTACCCTGCACTTCAAAGCCAGTTATGGAACCCGAAGTATTTGCAGGAAAGGGCCATCCTTGCCCCTACCCACGAGATTGTTGAGGTCGTGAACGACTACGTTTTGACTCTTATTTCCGAGGATGCAAAATTATATCTAAGTTCTGATGAAGTTAGCAAAGATGACACATCTGTGGGTGCACGTGACCTCCACTCTACCGAATTCCTTAACAGTATTAGATGCTCTGGTCTACCTAACCATCCGTTGCGGTTGAAGGTTGGTGCTGTTGTCATGCTACTTAGGAACATTGACCAATCACGCGGGTTATGTAATGGTAAAAGGCTCATCGTCACAAACTTAGGGACGCGCGTTATTAGATGTACGGTTTTAACTGGGAGTCACAAAGGTGATATGGTGCACATCGCTCGACTAACACTTACTCCTTCAAACTCGACCAAATTTCCAGTACGTTTTAATAGAAGGCAATTCCCTATAGCTGTTTGCTTTGCAATGACTATAAACAAGAGTCAGGGTCAATCTTTATCGCAGGTTAGCATCTACCTTCCAAGACCAGTTTTTAGTCATGGTCAACTCTATGTTGCGATTTCAAGGGTCACAAGGAAAGAAGGGCTTAAACTTTTGTTTTTTGATAGTAATAAGACTATCTCAAATACAACAACTAATGTTGTATACCATGAAATTTTTGAATATTTGTAATGTCAATTATATTTTATAATAATTGAAGTGATATTTTATAATAATTTGTATACATGTTTATTTGCATGTTTTCTTAAAATTATGTTACTATGTGTATCCGTTTATTTCTGACTCCATTTATTTAACAAGATTTAAAATGAATATTTGTCAAACCCGTGCAATTTTGCACGGGTTTAACACTAGTTATATATTGCAAAGCAAATATCATATAAACTCAAAATTAGAAGGAAAAAGAAGATATAATAAATAAACTCGAAATTAGAGAAAACAAAAAAAATAAGGAAATGGAAGGCATACATCATAGAATTAGGACGACCCCGTGAATTTGCTATTGTGGAGACACCATTTATATATAGGATGAGTGGTATTGTAGCTTCAAAATTGCTAAACGCAAAACCCAATTATACGGAGTAATATAGAGGCACAATTTGAGTAGGATTTATTTTCATATATTATAATATATTTAATCTATTTCTTAAATATAAAGTATCATATTTATGTTTATATTTAAATAATCGGGTAGTTTAAAAAACTTGGAGACTCAAATATTTTTCGATAAGTTCTTCTTTGAAGTATATAGATAGATAGATAGATAGATAGATGAGGTTGTGCTGATATCGAAATCAGTCTTTTAAAAGACGTAAATTTATTTATATTAATAATAATCATAGGCTAAAACTCGGTTGAATATTGATCCAAAAACCAATCTATTGCACGAGTGCCATAAGTTGTTGCTTTGTGGTGTAGTGACCCACAATCCCACTGTATTTTGTCCCTTGTATCGTAAGCATAATCCCCATTTTCTTCATTTCGTGAGGTGAGCTAGCTATTGTCCAAGGTGTCTTCATTTGTGTTCAATTCCATTACCACTCCCTCTGAAGTCTTATCCCCTTTCCCTTTCATGCTCTCTCGAATGATTTTGGTTTCTTCCAATCAATCCCTTTGTTGATTTAGTATTTTTCACGTAATTGCATGCAGTGATTATTAGTTAATGTGAAATGTGTGATCAACTTTCCTTTTTAATCGGGCTCCCTTGAACTTTCTTCTTTTTCTTCTAAATAATGTTTAAAGTAAAGAATTTATCAAAATGAGGTTGTATTTGAACATGTTAGAAGTAAGGCTAAGGCTAACAAATAACAATAATGTTGTCTAGATACATTGTATTAGTGAGATGCCTTCCAATGTCTCCTAGGAGAATCTCTCCACTAATGGCATGATTATAGCCATTAACTCCATGTTTATGGCACATGTTTATAGTGGTGGTTATGCCACTAACTTAGTGATTATTGTGCTAATTAATCACTTTGACCTTTTGGCTTTCCTTTCCTATCACTATAAATATGAGAAGTTTGCAGTCATTTGAAATACATCTCTTCCATATAATCTACTACTTCTCTTGGTAATTTTGAGCATACCATATGAGTTCCAACTCCTAATTGAGAACAACTTTCCTATCACTATAAATATGTGTGACCTTGGGCGATTTCGTTTCTCATTCAGTGGCCTCCATACCAAGACACAACAATATTTATTCTCTAAATATATTTCGCCCCTATAGTGACTCTATATTTCCAACAATTGAGAAACGAAATTTGTCACTATTATTATTGTTGTGTTCATTATTTCTTGTCATTGGAAGTATTTGTATTGCCAAAAAATATTATCTTCGTGTAAAAGTTTCTGTCCGAGGTGGGTGGGACATCACTTTTGTATTTTGGCCATAACTTGCTTTCTAGACCACGGTTGAGGCGTGTAATATGGCGTTGGAAAGCTAAGAAGAAGGGCGACAACTTTGTAGTTGAATCCGTGAGCAGATTCGGTCATCTATTATCCGTAAAATGGGCAGCAATGTGATGGTAGAGTGCTGAAAGTTTATGAAGATTTATGAAAGATTGGTATTATCTATGATTTTATTGCTTGATTCCATTCCTGTGATTAAGGTATGTTCTCGTGACTTTCCTTTAAAAATATTTATGTGAGATGAATATAAAGGTTTGGTCAATTATGCCTTAATGATTGGGTTGTTCTAGCTACTACTTTATTTGGTAAGACGCGATTAAATGTCATATCTATTATCTTGGTAAAATTATTTTTTATAATTGATTTCAAGAATGTGTAATTGAAATTGTTCCAAGATTTTGATTGACAAGTAGTTAGAAGGATTGAGTGTCCATAATGTTGTCATGCGTATAATATATTTATATTGTAAAATATTTTTCACACATTTGGATCGATCATTTATTTTTCATTATGAGATGAATAAAAATAAATACTTGGTGATGAACCATATGTGGGGGTTAAATATTTTGGGTTTCAATTGATATATTATATCTTTGACATATTTGTATGACAAACAATTGAGAATTGTTATTTGTCAAAACTTCATAAAAGTAGTTTATGGAGATTATAAATTATCTTGTACGATTATATGATGATATGTAAAAGTTGGGATGATTAATTAAATGAACAAGGCGTATAGCTTATTTGAACAATTGTGTTTGTCACTAATTTGTGGCGTGACAACATGTGGGGGAAGACGTTCAACTTATCATTTAATACAATTATTCATGGAGTTTAGAGTTGATACTTGATACCTTATATATAATATGTGAAGAGTATAAGCATATATATCTAAGAAATATATTGTGTGTTGAGTACATATAATAAGATGATTATATGTTTTATGCGTAATAAATTGATCCAAATATATTTTATTGGTTATGCTGATAGATAATGGTTGTGTAAGGTTCAATTATGTTATACTTGACATACACCACTCTATATGGTATTATGATGATTGGTTTCATGTGTAAGGAGAAGAATTTCCTTTGTAAAGTGTGGAATTGCAAAGAGAAAATATAAATGAAACAATAATCGAGATTTATTGTTCTTTAATATAAGAATGATGATGTATATTTGTTCTTTTAAATGACGTAAGAGTGAAGCTCTATATTAAAAAAAAAAGAACAATGTAGCTTATGAGTTATATGATAACATGTTTTGACTATTATGAGAAGTCTAACGTATATAATCGTCGTTAACTCAATCTAGCTTATGCGGTTAGTACAATCTGTTTGTGTGATCATTACCAAAATTGTTCGTTTGGTGAAACAACTAGATGCAATATTGTGAGTTGCACTATGTTGGATATCTAGAAGGATATTTGATTGAACATAAGGACATAAGGTAATGATTAAAGACAATATGAGATTTATAGTGAGTACATTTTCACCCTTATGCTGTTTTTATTATAAGTCTGTTGAGAAGACTATTAAAAGTTTATAACCTTGCTTATTGACATATTTTTGCTCTTAACCTTATAGGATAAGAGGCAAGGTGATTGTGAAGCAATTACTCAATTGTGGGGGTAATGTTTATATTAATATGATGCTTATTTCAACTTAATATTGCTAAAAATGATGTTTATAGTGAATTTAGGATTTACACATATTATGCAAATTTGAGAAAGTTGACTGAGAATAAAATGCCGACAAATGATTTTTGTGAAATTTGAAGTGGAGCATGTTATTTATAAAGTTAATGGACTAATGAAGAAATAAGTCCTAAAGTTGTAGGTCGAGGGGAATGAGGTTAAAGCCTATTGGTTGAGGAATTTGTGGTGGATACCGGAACTTGCTTCTGTGAAGGTGGTCTAACGAAGCCATAGAGAGACTCGCACTTGTGTACACAACCCATTCTTATGACATGTACACTATTTTGGATGGTTGAGCTTATAGCTCTTAATAGTCTTATAGCCCAATTTTGGGTGGTCCTTGTGAGACAGACTTGATGAGATCACCGTAATGATGGAGGTTGATATATTTCTCTTAATGAATCTATATCCCTATGTTTGGGTGGTCCTGTTGAGAAGGATTTGATGGATTCACCAACTACTATGTTAAGAGGTTGCGCCTTAGAGCTCTTAATGAATCTATATCCCTATGTTTGGGTGGTCCTGTTGAGAAGGACTTGATGGATTCACCGACTCTTAAGTTGAGAGGTTGAGCCTTAGAGCTCTTAATGATTCTATAGTTCATATGTGAGTGGTCTATGTGGAGATACTCTAGATGGAATCACCTAAGTGAGTGTGAAGGATTGGCCTCCTTCTATGAGAGTCTAGGCTATCTCTCTAGAGCACTCATGAGAACCCCAAGGTTCATTTGGCCATAAATTTGTTGGATTGTATCGCGGAACTCGTTTGGAACTTAAGGTAAGATATGTGAGTGAAATTTACCCCGGAGTCTAGGAGTTCAAGATTCGTTCACTCTCTAGATGATGAAAGAATTGTTTCATTTCACTAACGTATTAGTTCAAGTCGAAAGACACTACTACTTAAGTATCGATCCTTATTAATATGTTCATAATTCTTGTCTATCCTTTGCATTAGTGTGGGATTGTTGGAAGTAATGATAAGGCTAACAATGTTGTCTAGATACATTGTATTAGTGAGATGTCTTTCAATGCCTCGTAGGAGAATCTCTCCACTAATTGCATGATTATAGCCATTAACTCCATGTTTATGGCCCATGTTTATAGTGGTGGTTAAGCCACTAACTTAGTGATTATTGTGCTAATCAATCACTTTGACCTTTTGGCTTTCCTTTCCTATCACTATAAATATGAGAAGCTTGTAGTCATTTGAAATACATCTCTTCCATATAATCTACTACTTCTCTTGGTAATTTTGAGCATACCATATGAGTTCCAACTTCTAATTGTTTAGTACACAACTTTTAGGAGTGTTGTGTGACCTTGAGGGACAACGCCTATATCAATTTGTACCGTAGTCGGGGTGATTTCGTTTCTCATTCAGTGGCCTTCATACCACGACACAACAATATTTATTCTCTAAATATATTTCGCCCCTATAGTGACTCTATATTTCCAACAGAACACACTATTAAAATGGCTTAAATGGGTTGTTAAAATATTATACGTAATACTGTATATTTGGGACATACGAAGTATATTGGAGTATATCTTAGCTTTTAGTATTGTTTTTATGTATTATTTTGTTATCTAAAATATAGGATACATAGTAAAGAAGTTATTGACTAGGATTAGAGGACTTCTTGTAGATAAGAAAGGCTTCTATTACGTTGTTCATTATCAATAAAATAGGTTAAATTGCCTTCATCAAACTCACAGGTTATCATGGCATTAGAGCAAGTTTGATCATTCAAATCACAAACAGAAGTAAAATAATACGGTAGTGAATAGTGTCCAATAGAACCGTCTTCTCCAATGTATCTTCATCCTTCTGATAGTCAAAGTTTGAGGTTAAGTTAATCTATTTTTAATGGGGACAATTATGAATTGTGGGCTGACGCAGTTCGAAACGGCCTCGAAGCTAAAAGTAAATGGGTTCGTCCATGGGAACGTCAAGAAACATGCATCTGTACAAGTCAAGGAGATCGAAAGCTATGAGGTTGTGGCATGAAGACAGTTCACTGCGATGGTCAAATCATGGATGCGAAATGTCATCAACCCAAAGCTTCATTCAAGCATCACCTTATCCGCTATGGTGACGGAGATCTAGAATGAGATGAAAGAACGATTTTCAGCAGGAAGTGCTCCGGGTAGTGAAAGTAATAGAACAACAATGGGAGTAGTGAAATTATCAATATTAATGCGAATTAGTAAAATATAATTAATAGTGGGAGTAATAAATCGTTTCATAATTTATTATATAGTAATTTTAAAATGCGTCATAAGAAATTATATTAATGATAAATTTATGAGTTATGTAACTTTATAGTATATTTAATTAAAATAAATTTTAATGATAAATAGAGGTAGCCCGGCCGGGACTGGGCACCAATACTTAGTTAAGCCTACTTCTAGATAACCTAATATTTAGACTTCCTTCTTAAAACGCTTGTTGCTAGGGATGGCAATGGACCGAGTTGGATTGGGTTTTGCGAGATCCAAACCCGATCAACTTATTGGATCACCGATCCATATCCAAAACTTTAAAATCCATACTCGATCCACTATACTTTTTTCATAATCATACCCGCTCCAAATCCATACCCGATTTATCATATAACACAAAACCCGATCCAAAATTAAACTTGATTTGACTACATAAAAACCTCATCTTATAGGACAAAATTGAAATTTCTAGTTAATAAAAGTCTAAATTTTCAAAAATATTTGAATGGATCGGGTTTGGATTTGGTTCGGGTTTTCCAATAGTGGATTTGGATATGGGTATTTAAATAACGGATCGGGTATGGGTTTTTCAAATTTGGATTTGGATCGAATATTTTCCTTCGGGTCGATTCGGTTTCGGTACGGGCCACAATTGTCATCCCTACTTGTTGCCTTCCTAGACAAGCAGACAACACCAAAATTTCTATAATAATTCTTCATCTTACTCCCTCGCCTATGTGTATACTATTCTCAACTATACAACTCTCCCTCATGGTCATCTTTTTTTTTTTTTTTGACAGAAGTAAATGATAACGTTTTACATCTTAATGACTCTAGCTGCAAGCGCATGAGCCATCTTATTACAAGATCTTGGAACAAAACAAATACAAAGACAATGAAAAGACATACTAATAGAACCAATTTCTTCAATAATATTCTTATTCCTGAAATCTGGTTTCGAGAACTTTAGAATTTGAGAGATAGCCCTTAAGCAGTCAGATAAGATGATCACATGGAGAAATCCATTAGAGATAGCCCATTTCAGTCCCTCTTTGATAGCCTGAATTTCTGCCTGTTCCGAGGATTGAGAGAGCACATGACTTTTGAAGCTAGAGACGAGATCTCCATCAAACCTTTTAAGGACCCAGCCAAATCCAGAATCTAAGGAAGACTTCCAAGCCGCATCAACAAAGAGCCTATCAGGTTGACAGCCAGAAACCATCCCAATAAGATTAAAAATAGTCCCACTTTTTATCTTGATCTCCTCAACTTCATAGTTTTGGAGATAAAGACGCTCCACACTATTCAAAGTCCTTTTTTGGGCAGAACTCTCCAGAGCTCTAGCAAGTAAATTTTCATAGAAGAAGATAGCATTGTCTAATTCCAAGGAATTCCTAAATAATGCATTGTTCCGGGTGATCCAAATAGACCAGAGAGTAGATAGAAAGGATAAAATTTTAAACTCCTTCTCTTCACATTTTGACAGGAAGCGAATCCAGTTAATAATCCATTCTCGAAAGTCAATTCCACCATCCAAATCCGATCTAATACCCAGTTTACTACCTGCCCATATCCTTTTGGCAAAATGACAATCTCTAAAAATATGAGCCGTTGTTTCAATGAATTGGTCGTTACAAAAAGGGCAGCAATTATGAAAACCAACACCTCTTTTCTCAAATTCACTCCCTACCGCTAGAGAATTGGTAATTATCTTCCAAATCAGAATAGTCCAAGATTTAGGTCCTAGTAGACTCCATAAATGTCTTTTAATAAACAGACGGATATCCATAGAGATTCTGGATTTGTCTTTAAGAGAAGCAGATTTATTCCAAGCCAAGTTCAGAGTTTTAAAATATCCACTTCTTACCGTATAATCACCATGAGAAGTCAAACTCCCGTAAGCAGCATCTTTCTTAGTCAATCAGCTCAGAGGAATAGCAAGGACTTTAGAGGCCGATGAAGGACTGAAGAAAGCACATATCATATCTCGTATCCAACCGAATGAAGGGTTAATTACATTTTTAATCTTCAGATCCGAAAGAGAGGGATAACCATCGAGAAGGCTAGGATGAGCCGGCGATGGATAATCTACATCAACCCATTTAAAATGCCACACATTTAAATCTGAGAAGGGACCCAGTTGCCAAACGACATCATCTTCAAAGATTTCTAAGCCCGACAAAATACCTTTACCAATCCAATTTACGTTTTTAGGAGCTTTCCAATTACAAGAGGCATTGTTATTAACATTACCAGGTTTAAAGTTATCCAAATTATATTTCAATCCAATGGTACGACTAATAAGAGAAGATGATGACTGAAGGATATTCCATCCAGTTTTAGCAAGAAGAGCCTTATTAAAACATGAGGCATTACGAACTCCAAGCCCACCCATACCTTTAGGTTGACTGAGGAATAACTTACTACACCAATTGATACCTTGCGATCTCTTCAGCCCCTTCCACCAAAAATGTGACAAAATAGAATCAATTCTTGAAGCAAAACTTACCGGTATTTTGAAAACCGATAGAATAAAAGTTGAAAGAGAAGAAAGGATAGATGAGATCAAAGTGAGTCTACCAGCTTGAGAGAGAAGTATTCCATTCCATGATGATATTCTTCTAGAAATATTGTCTATTATATATCTAAAAATATACTTTTTTGATTTACTTCTGTCAATTCCAATATCTGTCGGGGCTCCCAAATATTTTCCCATCGAAGAAGAACCATTGACGTCGAAGATCTCATAACAATCCCCTAACAAATGATAAAGTTGCGTTAGGACTTACTAGGATTGCAGACTTATTCTTGTTAATCACCTGTCCTGAATCCTTACAATATTGATCAATTATTTTATTCAAAGCCCGACATGAATTAGAATTTCCTTCGATGAAAAAAATAGAATCATCTGCAAATAAGAGATGGGAGATAGCTTCCGATCTTCTTGATATCTTAATACCTTTAAAAAGACCGTTAACTTCAGCGCGAGCAATATTCTGAGATAGTACTTCAGTACAAATTACAAAAATATAAGGAGATAAAGGATCTTCTTGCCTTAACCCTCCCTTAGGAATTATCCTTTTAGAAGGAATCCCATTCACAAGAATCTCGTACGAAACAGAAGAAATGCATTTCATAATAAGAGAGATAAAACGCGATGGAAATCCTAAAGCATAAAGGGAGCCCTGGATAAAGTTCCAATTCATACGATCATAGGCCTTACTCATGTCCGCCTTAAATGCCATTTTTTGCCTTTTTCTTTTTTGCAGAACTTGTGATAGAATGGAATAACTCATTTGCAATCAGAATATTATCAGTGATAATCCTTCCAGGGATGAAAGCATTCTGGAATTCTCCAACAACCTTCCCAATAATTTTTTTCATCTTATTAGTAATGCACTTCGTTATTATCTTCATGATATTATTGCATAGACTAATAGGTCTAAAATGTTCCACTGATTCTGGGGAAGAGATTTTAGGGATTAATGTAATGAAGGTTCTATTCAACTCCTTCAGAACTTAATTACCATTAAGAATACCCAGGACTGCTGAAGTGACGTCGTTTTTAATAAAATGCCAACATCTCTGGAAGAAAATAGCAGGGATCCCATCAGGGCCAGGAGACTTTAAAGGCCCCAGTTGGAAAACAGTAGTACGAACCTCTTTAGAACAAAAAGGTTTGTTTAAATAATCAATATCAGCCTGATCCAGCTTTGACGAAATACTGCTAAAAGTAGTGAACTCTTCACTCATGTAGTCCTCAAAAGGCATACTATCACTATTAGATTGGAACAGATCAGAATAAAAGGTATCAAACGAATTTCGGATAATCTCTTCATCGAAGCACCATTGACCCTGATCCATGAGAAGTCCCTTAATGAAGTTCCTTCCAGATCTACCCTTTACATAGTTAAAGAAATATTTTGAACACGAATCACCATCCTTTATCCATTTAATTTTAGCACGTTATTTCCAGTAAATACCAATAGATGCTGCAAATTTTTTAACCTTTGAGTCCATTGAAAGGAAATAAGAAATATCACCATTGTTAGTGCCTAGATCAATCCCTTTTTCCAACTCTGTATCGAAGTCAATCCATTTACATTTCCATTCTGACTTCTTGGATAAGGTCCATCTTTTAATACCTGAACGAGCTCTTGATAATTTTCGCACTGGACCAAAAGCGGATGAACCATATACAGGTAACTTCCAATCCCTTTGGACTTGTATCAAACATTCTTAAATTCCAAACTCCATGCTTCAATTTTGTAAGGTCTTCCTTTTTAGATAGTAATAAATCAGAATAAAAAATAATAGGGCTGTGGTCAGAAATCTGTATTGGTAAATGAAGAACCCCCGAATTAGGAAATAAGCTGTTCCAATCCCACGATCTAATCTTGGTTCTATAACACTATCTAATCTTTTATTTACTTTGTTCCCAATTGCAATAATTGATTACCTCTTTGCGTAAATCTGGTGCTAGCAGTCCAACTCGTACTATATATGTTGGCTAACCGTTCATCTAGTAGTGTCTTTAGTTCTAGTACCCAACTTTCATATATGTCGTCTATAAATTACGAAACGGACCGGGCACTTAGCCGAGTGCGCAAGACACTTGGCCGAGTACACCGTACTCGACCAAGTGATTCGGTCACTTGGTCGAGTGCCACCTAGGTAGTAGCCTGCCTAAGCGACACTCCCAAACTACTCGGTCGAGTTCAGACCACTCGAACGAGTATCCACTATAAAATACGGAGTATTACAGTCTTTTCTCCTTAAAAACGAATTTCGTCCTTGAAGTTCACACCTCCATTACCAACAAATAGTCATATTCCTTCACATAACCAAATCCGGTCATCACCAACTAACTAATACCACAAGTTCACATCCATGCCTATAAAAATACATCAAGCGCATAACTGATCAACAATTTACATAATTTACCAACCAATCGTCATTCTTTCTAAATATTCCTCAAAATAAAGCCAACTGCTATGACGCAATCTGCTCTTCTCGAACCGCTGCTACACCCTCTAACCCAAGATATCATTAAACTCTTACCTATTTCCTCTCGTCTTACCAAAATCACTTAATACCTTAAGACCAACACCGCCAAATATACCACAATCCTAAACACCATTCATTCCTCACATCACCTAGAATCCACCCGAAATCTCCAACATGAAATATTAAATCAATCATTTACCACGATTACTCATAACATTCTTCTGAAATCTTGCCCTATCTCAACCACATAACACTCAACCTAGAATCCTCGTTCACCCAAGATCCTAAATTTTATCCTCAATGCCAACGAATCCATCAACTCAACATGATACACTCTAATATTATATCCTTATTAAATCCTCCAAAACGGTAATAAACTATTTACAACCTCAAGCACACCACAACCCATTCTCGCGAATTCCACTTACCCACCATATCAAAACATCCAAAATCACATGCGGAAATACTCCAAGAACTATCCCTCATCACAAAATATCAAGTGAAAAAACAACATCACAGTTACAACTAGCATTTACCACCCGTGTAAACTCTAAACTAAAGCCAAGAATAAAAGTTAACAAAACGACAATAATGAAAGGTATAACATCTACCCATATGCCTAGCCAAGGTACAACATCAAAACCAAGGCGACCCGACCGAGGCTAAACCTGCAAAACCGCATAAGCATTACACAAGACCACCACTCGACTAAATCTACCATACGAACCAAATGGGTAGACCAATCATGACCATGACATCCTTATCCGCTATACACATGCTACTAATACCACCCCTTAGCCTATCGACTCACAACACGAATAAAGAACAAAATATTAACCTATTTTAATTCTTACGAGGAAGGTAGACCCACATATATCATATACAACATCCTAACCCACGCAACAATTGAAAAGTCCTAGACCTCTAATTAAACTCCTCTAATTAGTTCATTAAATTACATTAACTTAATGATTTAGGATCTAGTTATCATGCATGCAAATATAAAAGCATAAAATAAAAGATAAGACGAAAATATCCTTACATTGGAAATTTTCGGTTCAATATGGGCACAATAAGAACTCCTTCTTATTGTTCTTGAGCATGAAATTAATGGATGATCCTCCATAAAACAACCTCCAAAGTAGAAGGTCTCCTTCTTGTTGCACCCAAGATTAAACCCAAATAATCTTACCTTATTATTAACTAGATAATAAGTAAGACATAATACTAATATTTGTATATTAATACTCTAGTAATATGTATATATTATTAGTTTGCATGTAGGTTTTGAGAGATGTTGAATTTAGAAAGAGAAGTAAGAATAAGCATAATGAATTGAAGTGGTACAAAATTGAACAACAATTGTTCAATATATAGGCCTTATGGCCGGTCAATATATGCCATATATGGCTCTTATTTAGCTTATTTTATTCACATGCAAATGACTTTGAGTGTTGGTAGTAATTGTAATGATAATGGTGTCATAACAAGTCATTATCATATGATGGAGTGTGGTAGTAGTAGATAATAAACACTATTGTTCTCCACTTGAAAGATCCGGCCTCCACATGTGAAATGTGGTCCATTTTGATTTTTGATATTTGTCCCACAAATACTTATAATCATATGCTTAATTATCTTGTATAATTAAGTGTTAATTTGATCATATAACAATTATATGACTCAAATTAATAATCAATATACACTAAAATTTGAAGTGATATTTAACCATTATATCAATATATAATGAGTCCCACAATGTCCAGTTAATTTATTTTACAACTCTTTGTAAATATAATTAACTAATTACCTCCACCTCAAAATATATGCATAACCTCAACTAATTTAATGAATAAACGATTAATCATTAAATTAAATCTTATTTAATCGTATTAAAATAAGACGTAAAATTTATTCAGTCATTTATCGTATAATTGACTAATAAACTTAAGTGGAATGAGTTCGCAACTCAATTTCCAATAAATTACTCTCGTAACTAAACGTACATATCAAATATATGTAATGCTCTAATTAAACTGTATCGTATACAAATAATTAGTATTCTATTTGGGTCTCATCCTATAGGTGTGACCTAAAGGGATCAGTTGATTACCGCCGTCATACGACAATATCGTCAAACTCTAGTCAGCCAAGCGTTACTGATTTACGTTAATCAACTGACGTGGAGTATCAAAATATACTAATCATGCCACGTATATTCCAAATGAGATTTATTATATAAATGCACTATTGTGGAGGACACTTACTCCAACAACAATAACTCATCATTCTCCTTTGGCTCATAAACCACATTTTCGCCATCCAACGTCGCAAAGGTACAATCCCGCCATGCAACTAACTAGGAACAATAACTCATCAACACCTCTTATTCTCTTGCTAACATCAAGACTACTACTCTAAAAGCCAATACACCTGTTACTATTTTCACACTCAACTATATCACTCATCAAATAATGAATAACCTTCACACAACTTCCTCAACTCGAATCACGACTAGTCCTCCTCCTTCATCAACGGCTTTCTCCCCCACAAAATGACTCCAAAGGTACAAATACAAATATCTCAAGATAGCTACCAACTATAATCAAGATAAGCTCTCACTTTCCTTTTGAAACTTAATAGCTCTAATTCCGTCTGTAATCTCACATCCTCATGAAAGATTCCAGTAAAAACTAACAACACTATCTATATATTCATTCATAATTTCTCATTTGAATCGCGTATCTCGAAATTACGTCAACCAAGATTTCAAACCACCAAATTCTATAATAGCGATATTCTATCAAAATGCCACAAAATACCAATACATCTCACACAAGTCACTACCAAAGTACTTCCAAAGCCATAAACGATTCCACCAAAAATTTCCACAACATTCTCTTTGATTATTATCCAACATCTGCCCACAAACGATTATCCGCTAATATATATCATATTCTTCTATCACAAAATCATTTATCATCTCATTCAAAATTACTACAACCTTCCCTTCTTATTTCTTATCACACCATGTCATTGACATCTCTTACACTTACCCCAAAATATGTTCCTCCAAATATTGCTCTTTAATTGCCTCGTTCCAACTCCTAATTCTCAATACAAATGATTTCATAAACTCAAAAATATCATTTCATTTACGTTATTTTATTGCTTCAATTACTCCTTGCCTTATCAGTTCGATATATATACTAAAGCAATAAAAGGGGGGTTTAATATTGATTCAAGGAGACAAAATTCAACTAAGAGTAAAGAACAAGTAAGCAAATAAAAGATGAAATTAATCAAGTTAAATGGTGAGTACGTCTTATACAGAGACCAGTCGAAGATGGTGACCTGCGATTGCTACAGCGATTTGAGAGAAGGCGATTCAATGGTCAGTAGAATGGTGATGAATACTCGTGAATGAGGTGATGAACGGGGAAAGAGATTTGGATATTGAAACTTGATGATGATAATCCATAATCTGATTTTGTTTAGCTGTTGGGAAAATTGATTGTAATGTGGAAGTCTTGTGTCTGATTTGGATGAGAGCTGGGCTGTAACTGCCTCTCACCAATTGGACTTGAGTGTATATTTTTTAAGTCTATTATACAAATTTACATTTTACCAAAAAAAAAGAAATTAATCAAGTTGAGAAATACTTAACCCAATCCAATCGGTGATCCTCTATTTGATCGATCCTTGACACAAATCAACCTCAAAATATCCAAATTACTCTATTGTGGGGAAAATCTAATAAACCTCCTTAATAAAAGTCAATAACAAGGAAATAACACTTAAGTATTGACCCAACTTATCAACCAATCAAGTAGAACATATAAATTGATTAAGTAACAAGAAGATTAGCATGGAAGATTCAATAGAGGTAATTTAGGCACAATGAACACAATTAATACCCAATTACAAGTTAATCCCTTTCTTGTTGAACAAGTTAGGAAGAAATCACATTCACTAACCCAAAGACAATATGTTACTTAAGTAGAAATTGCAAGGAAATTACACTTAACAAGATCTAACAATAAATAGATTAATGACCTTAACAAGATTAAAGATGCAAAGAAATCACACTTAACAACTTAATCAAGTAAGAAACCAATAGCCCAACATTAACACAAAGGGATTAACAATAACAAGGATAGTTAGAGGAAGATTAGAGTGTCTTAGAACCAAAATATTACACCTTTAGGATTAGATTAAGAAAATAAGATTAGTTACCCATTCTAGATCTAAATTCAAAATAGATAAATAATCTCTAATTACAACTTGATTAGAATAGAGGATAAGATGATGAAAACCTAATGTTATCATCTATTTATAGTCTAGTCCTAATATGAAGTAATGAGCCTAAAAATAGTTGCTGATTGCGAAATGGTGAAACTAGAGCAAAGGAAAAGTGCATCGTGCGCCCAGAAAAGTGCATCGTGCGCTTTTGGGCCCGACAACACTATTTTACGAAGGCCAAATCTCTCTCGTTTTTTCGACAAATGCGGCATGTGACATGTCGTTGGAAAACTAGCTAAGATCAGAAGCTTTCAACTCCAACCGGCCTTGCATTGATATAAGCTATAGAACTCAAGATATGACCTTTTGAAGTGATCCTTATGCAAGAGAGGCTTAAAATCTTCATTTCGCTTCATCGCTGCACTTCTTTATGTCTTGAGTAATCTTCATTCTTGCTTGTAGATGACTTGTACCATAGTACACTTCAAGATACTCAGTTGCTTTCAATCATAGCTCAAAACTCGATTATTATACCGACATTTGAAAAGTGGGCACTTGTGACGATAAGCATGCAAAACCCCATCCAAACACCGCTTCATTCCACTAAAATCACCAGATAAACTAGTACCAATATGAAACTATCAGTACCTCACAACCTCACACCACATGCATCACTTGGTCACTTTGTCTGTGATTGTTCAAATTTATAAATTTTCCATTCTAATTCTTAATTAATGCTTCAAACACTTCCTTTTTCTTACACCAATTCATTTAACTTAATCACCGTACTTAAATCAAACATTCATGAGATAATCTTTCATATTAGTACGTGAGGAACCGACTGTGTTGATACAAAACTACCTCAAAAGCAGGAGTATTTGGTAACGCGAAATTGAATTTATTTTCATAATTTCAATCGTAGAAACTAAAATCTTTGAATTCAATTCCAAATTCAATTTCACAAATCCATTTGGAGATCACTTGGATTTCAATTCTGAAATACAATTTTCAGTCCTGTTTGGGAAACTCATGGAGCTGGAATTGGAATTGGGCGGGGCGGGTATGGGTCAAAATCACCAAAAAAAAGTATGTATTGTGACGGAAAAATTTGCGACTGGAAAAAAACGCATAAAAAAAATATTGCAATGAAATTTATATTACAAAAAACGTAATCAAATATTGATGGAGTTGAAATGAATATTATATGGTAGGAGTTTGAGAGTACCAAATTTTAATTAGGTTGTAATTGATAAGGAATTGAGTTCAATTACAATTCCAAATTCTTACGGTTGGAATTCAATAATTCTAATTTAAGATCCCTAAACATACGAGTAATTTAAAGGTAGAGATACAAATAATATATTCAGGATTCGTATAAGTTATCTGTTCAAAATGTAAAGAAGCCATATTATTTATGCTTAACTTGAGTTTTGATTAGTTGATGAATCAATAAGCAGACTCCATTAGTGTATGCATCCAACGAAAATACACTAAAAAAAAACAGTAGGTCTCCCTTGTGACGGGTCGGACCTTGCAACGGGTTTTTTCTCTAACAAAATGGGTAGAGGGAACATGTGGGGCACCCCCTATGTGCTTCCCCTTTTCCCTTAAATGGGTCATTTGTGAGGGGAAGTGGTACCCGTCGCAAGCTTGTGACGGATACTGCCCGTCACAAACAAGAATTTGTGAAAAAAAAATTCTTAGAAAGCTCAAGATTGGTTCCACCAAAGCAGTACCCCATCCATGTGTGAAGGTCCCCATTCCTATTTTTAGTGCTTGTCTTCGCTCTTCTTTCTTTCATTCTCTTTAATGCTTTTACTCGGGTCTCATATTGGAAAAAAAAGGAATATATATTACCTTGTTTGTAAGAGATTCATCATACTATTAGTATGAGATTTTTTGGGAAAAAGTCCAAAAATACTCTTGCGAGCTTGGGCTAAAGCAAACAATCTCATACTGATACGATACAGTGGTGGAGATGGAGCTCCCAACAAGTGGTATTAGTGCCGATGGTTCGGCTGGGTCTAGTGTGTGGTGGAGCCAAAGGTGGTGGATTGACCTTGCCATTGTGGATGAACGCCCTCGGTGTGTCCTTGTGATTGGAGATTTGTGGGTGTGTCTTGTGTCAAAAGTTTTATTGATAATATGGTGATCTGATCAATGATCTTGTGGCGGGTCTCGTTGGGTGATATAACATCGGAGCAAGATGGACAGATAGTATCGCTGGAGGGGAAGACATGTGGTCCACCTTTTGGGAAGGAGTCCAAAAAAATTCGTGCGGACTTAGATTTAAGCATACAATATCAAACTAATGCGATAGAGTGGTGGATGCGATCCCAACAATTTTGTATATAGTCTCTCCTATAAGTGTATTTGTTAAGGGAGTTCTTAAATCCCGCACAACATTTTACTACATCCCGCACAATTTGCTCCCTTATTCCAATTATACCCCTATCATTATTAACCTTCTCATTTCTCACTCTAAAAAATGATAATAAAACCGAAAAAAGGAAAAAAAATCGATCGTCATTTCCCAAAACACCAACACCACCACCCCAACCCCAACCCACCACCCAAAATGCCGACCACCCCTCCCCCACCATACCAGACCGCCGACCACCGCTCAACACCAACGATGACAAACACCCCTCGAGTCGACCATCTCTTCCCTACGCCTACCAATCTACACCAACGACGACTAACACCCCCCTCCCCCGAGTCGACCTTCTCTTCCCCGCGCCTACCAATCTACACCAATGAAATATGCACCATTGCCGACGTATTTAACCATCCTGTCACGCGTCGAATCTCTGCCGCACGTCGGCGTCGACCAACCTGCCGGCGTTGACACCCCCTTTAACCACCCTAACTCAATCCAAACCCTAATTGTTAAATAAGAACTCTTTTAATTAAAAAAAACTAAATCGACTAAAGACTGTTTTAATGAAATTGTTGATAAAATAGCGAAATTTGATATGCGAAAATTACAATTCATAATTGTCGATTGATTAACGAATTGGTTATGTTTAGTTCTAGAGAGATAAGGAAGATAACTCCTTTAGAATTTTTTTTAATTTTTTATAAAGAGGAAGGACAAATATGAAATTTTAGAGAAATATGTGTAGGATTAAGTAAATTAGTGTGCGGAATTTAGCAATTGCCTTTGTTGATTACGTACATATTTTTTGCAAATATTTGGCTTATGTAAAATACGCGTATTTGTTGCTTATACTCATACAAATTATATGTTAGAAGATGTATTTACGTAAGTGATACTTGGCCTTGTACTAGGTAATACTTAACTTTCGAAGTAAATATTACTCCTTATCAAAAACTAAAAATATTGTAAATTTGATAATTGTTAAAGCAGGTTAACAATGTGAATATGTGATACGTATGCAACCAAACATGACTATAAATATGATAAAATTCAAGCAATTGTGGGGTTGCGCTACTATACTATTGTTCCACTTAACAACAAATGCAAAATCACCCATCTGCATGTTATCTCCTCGTGGGTGAAGGGTTGGGGTTTAATCGTCCTATTGCGTCACACATGATTACACAGTTTGAAACGTGACAAATTCTCCAAGTCACGCTTTATTTTTCATTATATAGTCTACTCTTTACAGAAAAAAAAAGTGAAGATTTACAAACAATCTAGAGTTCTAGACGGAAGTAGTAGTAGTATCATTAGTCTATTCCGTACGAATAATTTTTTAAATTAATGATTAAAAATCAAGTATTTGTCTTTTTAGTTGGTTTTGAAATATTTTCTCAAAATGGTTTTTATGTATGCTCCAGTTTTCAAAACCTGAAATACGGAACAAACACGTCATTATTGTTAATGGCGGGTTTTTTGAAGGCGCGTTTATTCCGTGTTCCAGGTTTTGAAAAATCGAGTCTACGTGAACACATTTTGACAAATACTTTTAAAACCAATCCAAAAGACAAATACTTAATTTTTGATCATTATTTTAAAAAAAACCCGTTCATTTCGTACTTACAATGCAAATGGTTGTTTAATTGATAAAATTATATGGAACAATATGGTAAGATTATGAAATCTACGTAATCTTCTATATTATCTCGTAATATTTGTTTAGTTTTGATCTTGCATATAAAACCATATCATTCATATATTCGAGCTTGTAGTTTGGGTAACTTGTACTCTATAATAACCTATATATTGCATTGTATCTAATACAAAGATATCACCTCTCAAAATACATCTCATCCTTTGTTCATTCATTGTGTCAAAGCCCCGTTATTTTTCAGCCCCTCTTCCCTTATGGCAAACTTAATGCTCAATTCTCATGAACATCTCAAACCTCTCCTCCAAATAAGTTGCTCTTCTATTGAATAACTCAACCCATCCAATTACCCTCAATGAAAATTGAATAACTCCTAACTGAATACTCGATCTCTTGTCTCCTTCATCAATGGCACCCCTCCTCCAAAAACGATCGACACCTCTGACAAAAAAAAGACTTCAATCCCGCTTATGGCACCTGGTTTATGCAAGACAAACTACTCTTCGACTTCCTCGCAGGTACATTTGACACCACTATCTCCCCCCTCATCAACAATACCATCACCACCCGTGCCGCTTGACAACTCTTTGCAGACACCTTCGCGCTTTCGTCTCGCAATCACATTAAAAAATTTAAGTACAATCTCAAAGCCACTCACCTTGAACACCCCTCCATCTCTGAGTACCCGGGCAAAAACAAAACCCTGACAGACAAACCATTTAGCCTCGGTGCACCCATGAGTGTGGACGACATCACTGAAATCGTTCCTGATGGCCTCGAATCTTGTTATCACTCCGTCATTAAGGCTGCTCATCCCCATGACAACCTTATATCCATCCCCGAATTTCATGATAAATTAATAAATCGAGAACTTTTTATTCAAATCGAACAATCTGCCTCCTCCACCGTCACCCCTGCCATTTCCATGGCCACATCCAACCGCCAATACGAAATCGGACATCCCAGTCTGAGTCAAGGGGGAAAACCCTGTCAAATCAACACACACATCACGCCCTATAAAGCAGCAAATCCGCAAGACGAAGAGATCTGCCATGTCCGTTAACCAAACTGATATCAATCTCCTTACCCGTAGAAATACCAGACCTATAGCAGATATCGAACAAGGTGTCACGAACAAGGTTATACCGATGCTTAACCCCCACAGTACCAGTACAAGAAACAGCATGGTCCCCATACACATCATCAGCAAAAATCCGAGAGCAAGCAGGGCAAGGCCTAGATACCTTGAATAACGGAACACCCAATCGATACCCCAGCACACTACGGTAAGTCCTCCTGTTCATAGTCTGACCCAATCCAGAGATAGGAACCGCACGCAACCAATCAGAGCAGTGAGCACCCTGCTGAGACTTCCACAACGCAAGCTGACGCAGTGTCAAAGAGAAAATAGATTCTGAAGAAGCAGCAACCGTTGCGAAATATATATCTGCCAATTTCTTCATAATTTTAGGGACACCGATTTCACTAGGATCACGTAAAAAATCAGAACCCGTAGTCTCTGAAAACACACGCAAGGCATTGTCTAAAGTAGGACCAGCATCTACAATACCAGAAGGCCGTAGGAGCGTAGTCTGCAAAACTGCAGAGTGCAAACGAGAAGCCAAAAAAGCATAGTGTAAAACATCCCCTGCAGTATAAACACCGAGCCCGCCCAAATGAAAAGGGAAAGTGGCAAGGCGCCACTGCCAATCCCCAAAACCAGGCCTAGACGCGGTGCCCAATACGTTCCAAGCTAGAACGAAGTGCTGCAACAAAGCGAAGATGGACAGACCCAAAGACCCTCGGGGAGCAAGTACGAAGAGAAAAATAGAGCTTAGAAATACCATTGCGGGTCCTCAATCCTCGCGACTAAGTCCATAAGCTCAATGGTCTTAGTCACTCTCCTCGCCACAAGCTCACTGCCAAAAATAGGACAAGTACTGACAGGTCCACCCAAAACAGAGACACCACGCAAGGGTCGAGTAATAGTAGGGGGAAAACACTGGGAAGCCGACTCTGAGGATTCTCAATAGGCCAAAAGTACTCAGTCTTAGCCACATTAAGATAGAGACCGAAAAAAGCCCATCTGTCATAATCAAATCCAAAACTCTCCCCACCTCCAAAATGTCCTCAACAATGGTGCCATCACCCAAATACCATGCCTGCATAGTAAGATCAAATGAGTCCCGGATTTTGCACACTAAGGGATGCAAAACCAAACCGAAAAGCAAAGGGCCTAAAGGATCACCCTGCTGGACACCCTGACAAGACCACTAACAATGCTCCCTATAATAAAGACAGGTAGGGCTAGAGTAACAAAACTCCACCCAACGGGAAACAACCGGACAACGATGACTGACTTCCTGTAGCATAGTCACACGATCAATAAGGTTGAAAGCATTCTGGAAATCAACCTGCAACATAGACAGTCCCACATCACCACCACGGGCCTCAATGAGCCGATTCAAGGCATGCAAGATAGCCTCTCCTACACCGGACACCCCGACCCCAAACTGAAGACCAGCAAAATAAGCAGACAAAGAAGGACCAACCAGACAAGCATCAACCTTAGAGACAAGACGTCTCCAGACAGTGCCAACAACGATAGGACGAACACCTTCACCCGGTTTAAAAAGCGGCGTGAGCGGAGCGCTGGCAATATCGCTGGCAATTTACTCACCAAGAGCTACAGGGCACCGACCCTCTAAAAAAATATTAACCACCCTCGTCACAGAAGCGATCAAATCATCAGAGACAGCCACAGCAACACCACTCAAGCAGTCCATAAGGTGTTGAGCACGAAGCATATCCCTCCCGCAAGAAGTGCCACGCGGGAAACCACGAATCATATCCAAAACCATTTCCGAAGAGGCAACATAAGAGTGATGATACACAGGCAAAGGAGACAATGAAGGAGATCAGGCGACATGATGCTTCTCCCGCAAAGCACCAAGAGTGGCATCAGAGTAGAGGGCGACGCCAGACAAAGAAAGCACCATAACAGCAGCAGTATAATGACCATCAAAAATCTTCCGCCGACTCTGGCGGAGGTTAAGCTCACTCAAATCCAAATCCTCCTCCACATGAAACGAAGGAGGAACCTCAGCCAAACACTCCTGCAAAAGCTGCAAACCCCCTCCAAGCACCCCCAAGCAAGGCTAGCCCTGGTAATACTCTCCTCTTGACGCTGTCGCCTAACAACAGTCCTACACTCAAGATTACTCCTAGGAACGAAGGTCTTAAGCAGACAAAGAGGCAACACAATCAAACGAACCCAGCAGGAGAGGTCACCAGGAGAGTCAGCCATATCATCCAAGACCCCTTCAAAACCCGAGCAAACTCATGACGACACTTAGGAAGAATAGATTTCACGGTGCGAAGGCCCAAAGAAAATAAACGATCAAGCGAAGACACAGACCAGTGAGCAAGCTCAACCCCATCATCAGATGAAAGAACCGAGTGAGACAGAGCTGGAGGTTTAAGGATACCGTGAATAATAAAGCTAATGATGTCATCACCACAATCTGGAGGCGCAACAAAATCACCCCGACCATGCCGACACCTAGAGCGAAAGGTATGAGTTTTAAAGCACTCCCAACACAACCAAAGCCCCATCCGCTTATTATTATTATTATTATTTTTTTTTTATTTTTTTTTTTTAATTATAAATGCGCGTAGCTTTCATTAAAATAGAATGAAAAGTTTACATGAAGTTGGTGGGGAGCCGAGAGACAATCTGGGCCCCCACCCCCTTAGCTATAGCAAAACTAAGTCTAGTAAAGATATAAGCGGCCACCCGAGCCCCAGCATCCTGAGATACCGAGAATTTATGGATCCGCTTAAGCAAGTCAACAGCATCCGAGCCCAGCTCCTCAAGCGAAGAAAAAGAGAAGGGTGGAAAACCATAGCCAGCAGCCGCGCACAAATCCTCATACTTAGCACATTTGCGCTGAGCAGCATCGACGATCACCCGTCCCGGCACAAAATCGGACATCCCAGTCTGAGTCAAGGGGGAAGACCCTGTCAAATCAACACATAAATCACGTCCTCTGTCCCAGGAATATAGAAGCAAATCCGCAGGACGAAGAGATCTGTCGTGCCCGTCAACCAAACCGATATCTACCTTCCTACCCGTAGAAATTCTAGACCTATAGCAAATGTCGAATAAGGTGTCACGAACGAGGTTATGCCGATGCTTAACCCCCACAGTACCAGCACAAGAAACATCGTGGTCCCCATACAAATCGTCAGCAAAAACAAAAATTTAATATGCATCTGACAGCGCTGTGGTTAGAACCTGTGATCTCAGGGTAACATAACAAACATATTATTATTATTATTATTATTAAAAAATGGTATAAAATACAAAATAAGATGATGAGATTTTCTCATTATACATATCATGTTATTCACTTGTTACATCTTTTTTTAATCTCTATTTTCATTTTATCCTTTTCCTCATCTCTTTCTTATTCATCTCCATTTTCCTTGCCAAATATTTGTCCTAATAAATATAATTGTATATATAACCCAAAGATTAGTCTTATTTATAAAATTTTAGGATGATTAATATGAGTCTTCATTTTCATAACTATAAAATTATCATCAATTTAACTTGAAGGTATAAATTAATAAATGATGTATAACAAATTAATTTAATAATATATAAAAACATAACTCATATAATAGTTAAGTTAAAGTTTCTGAACTGAACTTAATTTTGATGAACTTATAAGAGCTGAATTGAACTGAACTTATAGGATCCGACTAAACTAAACTTAATTTTGCTGAACTTTTCTTAACTGAACATAAAGGATCTAAACTGAACTTAAAGTGGGTGCGTGACTTTAAGTCCAAAATATCAGGGCCTTTGTAGTTTTCTTTCTTCATAAAAAAAAAGTGAGATAGAGTTTAGCACTATAGTCAGTTAAATATTTATATATTTTGTCGACATAGATACATCATCCATTTAGTTTTTATACGCCATGAATCGTAAGTTTAAGGCCATGTTCTTCCTGACTTAGCCCTGTTCTTTTGGAGTTATATTTTCTTAATTTAAGTTAAGTTCAGTAAATATAAGTTAAGTTAAGAAAAGTTAAGCAAAAATATTTTAAATTCAGAAAATATAAGTTAAGTTAAGTTCAGCAAAAAAAAGTTCAGAAAAGTTAAGCAAAAATAAGTTAAGTTCAGCAAATATAATTTAAGTTAAGTTCAGTAAAAATAAGTTCAGAAAAGTTAAGCAAAAATAAGTTAAGTTTAGCAAATATTAGTTAAATTAAGTTCAGCAAAAATAAGTTAAGTTAAGCTTCCACTTCTTTTCCACTCAACTCCAAATGATACTTGCTTTTTCGCGTTTATCAACGCGAGTTTTATAACGTAAATATCTTTAACTACACATTTGTAAAAATTATAAAAGTTGAATATTTTTAATGTACTAATAAAGACGAATAAAACAAGATCCCACATGAGTATATTTTATCTTATATATTGAGAGGATTTCATTTAAGACGAGTATTATCCTTCTTAAGCTTAAAGCGACTACTACAATTTAACTCTTTGAGAACGCCACTAAGAGAACGGTGGATCACGGAACTGGTCTCTATATCATTTTTGGTTTGGGCGCGCATATAGAAGTTTATAAGAGAACGATTGTTTATTCGAACCGTTCTCATTAATTAACAAATAGCAAATTAAATACATACCAAAGCTACGACTTTCACAAGATCTCTTGCGTGACTATCTCGTGTACGACCAGTAGTCTCGACCATATTTTCATATATAGTGACCATTCGCGCAAGATGATTACTTTTTACCGAAAATTAGTCACTATAAACCAAAAAGTAGTCACATTTTGCAACAACAAAAATACACGGGATAAGACCGTCGCACAAGATAATTGATGTACATATTTTATTAAAATCGAAACACAATGTCACCTAAGTATTTAATGGTCAATACTCAAATGAAGATGAGGAAAGTGAAGAGAAGGATGATAATATGAAAATAGAGTATTAAAAAAAATTTAATATGTAATTTTTTTTTTAATTATCTTAACTTAATTGTATTTCAAGTTATCATTTAAGTTAATATTTATTTAGTTCGAAAAATTTAAGCTTATAAAGTCAAGTTCAGAAACTTAAGCAACAATAAGTTAAGTTCAACAAATATAAGTTAAGTTAAGTTCAGCAAAAATAAGTTCATAAGAGTTAAGCAAAAATAAGTTAAGTTAAGTTAAGTTAAGCAAAAATAAGTCCAAGAGAACAAGACCTTATTAGAGCTGAATTGAATTGAACTGAACTTAATAGAGCTGAACTGAATTGAGCTGAGCTAAACTGAACTAAATGGAGCTAAACTAAACTAAACTAAACTGAATGGAGCTGAACTGAATTGAACTGAATGAAGCTCAACTAAAATAAGCTTATTGACTTAGCTTTGCTGTAGCTAAGGGGGTGGGGCTCAGATTGTCTCTCGGCTCCCCACCAACTTCATGTAAAATTTTCATTTTATTTTAATGAAAGTTGCGCGCATCTTATAATAAAATATAATAATAATAATAATAATAATAATAATAATAATTATTATTTTTCTTATAAATTGCGCGCGAAACTTTCATTAAAATAAATTGAAAAGTTTACATGAAATTGGTGGGAAGCCGAGAGACAATCTAGGCCCCCACCCCCTTAGCTACAGCAAAGATAATCCTGGTAAAAATATAAGCGGCAACCCGAGCCCCTACATCCAGAGATACCGAGAATTTATGGATCCGCTTAAGCAAGTCTACAGCATCCGTGCCCAGCTTCCCAAGCGAAAAGAAAGAGAAGGGTAGGAAACCATAGCCAGCAGCCGCGCATAAATTCCCATACTTAACACATTTGCGCTGAGCAGCATCAGCGACCAGTACCAGTACCAGTACAAGAAACAGCATGGTCCCCATACAAATCATCAGCAAAAACCAGAGAGCAAGCAGGACGAGGCCTAGATACCGTGAATAACGGGACACCCAGTCGATACCCCAGCACACTACGGTAAGTCCTCCTGTTCATAGTCTGACCCAACCCAGAGGAACCGCACGCAACCAATCAGAGGCGTGGGCACCTTGCCGATAGCCCGAGACTTCCATAACGCAAGCTGACGCGGTGTCAAAGAGAAAACAGATTCTGAAGTAGCAGCAACCGTCGCGAAATAGATTTTGATAGTTATAACATTCATTATAATATCAATAATTAGTGATAATAGTAATAGTAATAATAGTAATAGCAATACTACTAGTAGTAGTAGGAGTGGGGGCCCAGATAATTTCTCGGTGGGCCACTAATTTCTTGTTAATTGTGTTTTGAGCTTAATAAAATTTGCATTTTTATATAATAATAATTATTATTATTATTTTATTTCTATTATAATAATAATAATAATATAATACAATAATATTATAATTATGATAATAATAATATATGGTGACCCTTAACTTTTTCAAATCCCACATGGTAACCTTGCAAATAAAAAAAGTCTAATGGTAACCCTGAAGTCCGTTAATTGCATTGACCGTGACCTAAAACTTTGTTTCCGTCAAATTAGACTGTTAGTTGTCATATGTGGCAGTTGGGAGTGCTTATGTGGAATATTACGTGGATCATCAATTGAAAAGCATATAAAAAAACAAAAAATCATTTATAAACCCTTCATTTCCTCTTCACTCTGTTTCCCCCTTTTACATTTCATCAGTGTCAAATTAATTAGGGTTTCTGACAAAAAATTTCATCCATCATCATCAATAAGAAATAAACCCAAGTTTCAATCTTTCACAATCAGGCGTTTTAAAGGTATGTTTCACTCTATTTTGTGTTTAAATTATTGCTATATTTTATCAGTTTATTATGTTGATCATTTTTCTCGTCCCTACATTTTGTAAATGTTGAATTTTGAATGTAGTATGGAGAATATTGTCTTGAAACTGCATTATAGGGCTAATTTTGTTGAGGTATTGGTTGAAGATACTGATAGGATCTTGCTTATTGATGTTTATAACGACATGTTTGATGAGGTAGAAGCAGATAAGATTGAATGGCCTACAAACCCTTCATTAGCATATTCATATAAAATGAATTCAGTGTGCTTAAGGAATGACAATGATCTTATGGAAATGTTCAGTAGGTTAGAGGGGAAGAAAATAATTGACATATGGATTGGGTCTGAGGTTGAACCTTGTCATGTTTTTGTTATGGCAAGAAAAGTTAGGGCCAATAAGGAAAATGTGCTTGTTGATGAGGTCAATGTTGATGAGGTTGGGGTGACTTTAGAGAAGGAAAAACAGGGGACATCAAGGGAGAAATTACCTTGTAAGAGAAGTGTGTTGAAGCCTAAATCTGTCCCTAAACCTATTCCTAAAACAGCTAATTTGGTTGGTGAACATATTGAAACAATAGAAGAGATTGAGTTGGCAATTGAACCCAATGAAGTTGCTATTAAACCCACTGAAATTGATGTCATTTCACCAAGGAGAAGTGGAAGGTTGACTAGAAGCCAAGTTAGTCAACCTACTTCACCTGTTGTGCTCTCTATTGAACCCAATCAGCCTAATTCACCTATTGTGACATCCATGGCCATTAGTACTAGGAGGACATCTCCCAGGTTTATACCTCCTCCAATTTTTCAAGCTTCCCAACCTAAGCTTTCCAAATTTAAACTCCCCAGAACAACAGCAGTGAGGAAAGGGTTATATGTCCCTAAAAATAAATCAACCTCTGTTGTGATTGAAGAGAGTAATACAAGAGTGACAAGGAGTTCTAGGTCAAGAGATTTGAGGATAGTACAATGTGATTCAGATTCAGATGAAAGTGACGAGTCTTATATGCCATCTGTGGAGGAAGAAGTTGAAGAGGAGCAGGGTTTGTCTGACCTTCAGAAAGAGGACAATGTTGTGATCTCTACCTTGTAGTACATTGATGATGACTATAATCCATATGAGGAACATGGGTGGATGGATAATGAAGACGGAGGATACAATGCAAAACTCTTTAGAAATGGAGAGTTATATGAAAACAAAGTGTTTGGGGCAATTAGATTGAACCTCTGGCAAATTTTCATGGACAAAGAGCATTTCAAGGATGTTTTAAGAGACTATTGTGTGCAAGAAGGCTTCAATTTGGTTGTTGTGAAAGCTGAATGTAATAGGTATACAGCAGATTGTGCTACTGCAAACTGTGGGTGGAGAATACATGCAAGTGTATTGCCTGATGGCCAAACATGGGCCATCAAGTCAATAAGGAGCCCTGACCATGGGTGTGATGGTGTGAGGAACAAAAATCCAATGGCAAATTGTAAGTGGGTTTCAAAGAAGTTAATGGAAGATATAAGGGTCAACCCTGACATTTCTGCCAATTCATGTAATGACTTGTTGATGAAGAGGTATGGACTCAAAATGCCTAGCTCCTCTGTGTATAAGATGAAAGAAATTGCCTTGAAAGAAATTAATGGTGGGCATGATGAGTCATACAGACTACTTTGTCAATATTGTGAAATGATCAAGCTTACCAACCCTGGCAGTGTTGCATTGGCCTCTGGATCTGTTAACCAAGAGGGTGTACTTCAGTTCAAGTCCTGCTTCATTGCATTTCATGCTCAATTTACTAGTTTAATCAAAGGTTGTAGAAGCTTGATTAGAGTGGATGGTGCTCACTTGAAGGGGAATTATGGAGGGGTCTTGTTGTCAGCAGTTGGCCTTGATGGAAATAATGAAATTTTCCCTATAGCTGTTGTCATTGTGGATTCTGAGAATAAAGAAAGTTGGTCTTATTTTTTTATGCAACTCAAGCAAATTCTGAATGAATCTAGAAGGTAAGACTGGACCATAATATCAGATAGACAAAAGGTATAGAGTTTTATTAACTGCATAACCTAATTATTTGAAAGCATAACCTAATTATTAATTGCTTATTCATAGAGTTTTGTTTATTTGTTTGTGGTCACAGGGTGTTGAACCAGCCTTAGAAACTGTATGGCCTGAGGCATAAAGGAGGTTTTGCTGTAGGCACTTGTGCAAGAACTTTAAACAAGACTACCCTGGGTTATTGATGCATGGTTTGTTTTGGAAAGTTGTAAATGCTACAAGTGAGTTCACTTTCAAGAAGGCTCTTGAAAGTGTAGTTCAACATGGTGGTATGGGAGCTGCAAGGTGGTTCTTAGATTTAGGAGACAAAGAAGCATGGGCTAAACATAAGTTTGACACTAGGCTGAGTTGTGAAGACAACACAAGCAACTTTGTAAAGAGCTTCAATGCTACTCTTGGAGTCGATAGATGCAATCCAGTTCTGAGTCTTCTTGAAGGTAAGAAATATAACACCTTATACATTTCATTCATTTATGTGTGAGTTTAAAGTGACAAATAGCCATTTGATTATATTATGTTAGGTATTAGAAGAATTTCAATGGTTAGGCATGCCTCTAGAGCTGTAGCTGCTGATAGTTGGCCAGATGATGGTATCTGTCCTAACATAATCAATAGGTTGAAAGAACTGATCAAGGATTCTAGATTTTGTCTTGCTTTTTCATCTGGGTTTGGTGAGTTTGAAGTGCGTGATGGTGGGTCTTTTCTGCATGTCAATCTAACCTCCATACTTGCCTTTGTGGAGGATGGCAAATTAGTGGAATTCCTTGTAAGCATGTTGTTAGGGCTATACTCGAAGCTGGTAAGGAGCCTGCTGACTTTGTCAGTGAGTGGTTCAGTGTGAAGAGGTACAAGGAAGCATATGGGTTGAATATTCACCCAATTGCAGACTCAGCTCAATGGCAAACATTCAATGTGCCATCATTAGAACCACCATCACTTAGAAGGTCTATTGGCAGACCAACTAGAAACAGGAGAAGGGAGGCAGGGGAGCAAAGAAAGGGAAAAAGATCAATAGTCATTACCTGCAAGAAATGTGGTTGCATGGGACACAACTCTAAAACGTGTAAAGGGGGCTATACTGCAAAGGAAAGGGGACAACTTCAAGGGAAGGTCAGTAACAAACGCACAAAGACTAATTCCCAGCCATCATCATCAAGGTTCAATGTCACTTCATTGAATCATTTGGAGGCATTGATAATGGGAACCCAGACTTCTACCTCAGCCAACCTTACACCCAACAATCAAGGTGAGTCTTCAACACAAGTCCAGCCTTCAACTAGTCAAGGACCACAGAAGAGAGGGAGGAAAAGGAAGCTGTCATCATCATCTAAATGAAGATGTATCAAATTTGCAGATAAAAGGGAGTGTCATTTTGAACAAGCTGCAAGGTTTTTTTTTGCTGTCATGTGTTGGTCTGTATGACCTTATAATTGGATTTGTCTCCCTTTTTTTTTGTCTTGTTGTCATATGAAGATGTAAACCTTTTTGCCATGAATCAAAAAACAGTAAGATGAAAGCTATGTAACCAACTTTGTCAATGTAATACAAGTACAAAAGACCATTGCTTTCATTCCAAAAATCAGTCCCAAATTTGCATTTTCCATTTTATTAAACTCAGAAAATTACAACTTAATCATGAAAGCTATTACAAGAACCATAAACATAAAAGCAATCAACTTAACATAAAACTTCAATACATTTGCTAATTTATCTAAATCATTCTTCAACTTTTGAATATCTTCATATCTCCATTCAACAACACTTGAAACATCTTCATCCTCATAATATTTCTTCAAATATACCCCTTTGCCTAAAATCACATGATTGTGAGTTAACCAACTAACAAATATATTGCAATCTTCACATTTAAAGTATGCTTTTCTTGGATTGCTCACGGGCCCAGAAATTTTGATGACCGCATTCCTTCCACATCGATTGCAAGGTTGGTTAACAAACTCCAAACCTATTATTGAATCGTTTTTCCAATTTGAAGAAGACATATATCTGGGTGGGTGGTTTGATTAGGAAAGGGATGAACAAATTAATGAGGGATTAGGACGGAAATAGGGAAGAAGAAGAAGAAGAAGAAGAAGAAGATGAAGAGAGACAGAATTTAGTAAAAGGAAGAAGAAGAAAAAGAAAGAAAAGAATATGAGTTATAAATAATGAAGGGGGAAGAAAAAAAAGAAAGAAAAAAAAATGACAAATCCATGTAATATTCCACATAAGGACTCCCACATGCCACATATGACAACTAACGGTCTAATTTGACGAAAACAAAGTTTTAGGTCACGGTCAATGCAATTAATGGATTTCAGGGTTACCATTAGACTTTTCTGATTTGCAAGGTTAGCATGTGGGATTTGAAAAAGTTAAGGGTCACCATATAGAAAAACTCATAATAATAATAGTCAATAACTTTTTATAAGGTATAACTGGTTGTTTGTCACATGATTATATTTGTCATTATACTGACCATATTTAACTCGTTTTCAATTGAAGACCGAATTGATCTTTTTTCAACGTCAATTTGTGCATTGGAAGTGGGAACCAATTATGATACTTCCCTAGTTAAACTTTTGCACGCTTTAGAAGCAAATAAGGATTAAATAACTTTTATGAGAGAGGCCCACAATCTCACTCCTAGTTGAGGCCACGAAGAAGACCGGTCACATGGTTGCATCTTGAAACCTCAATTTTGTGATGGTCATGATCGTACGTACTGGCATTATGTACGTGAGAATGAAATCAATTCAATAAAAATGAAAGCAACCGGTGGTAGGACAAATAAGCTTTGACATTATGCGATGTAATCTCTACACATATTGTACGGTATCATTTATATCATTATATGGAGGAATAGAACAAGTACATTTATCTTAAATTTGTTATAAGTTGTCTCAAAACGCATGTACCAACCAATGCATGTTTACCCGAACCAACTTCTGATATACTGATATCGATATTATAGGTTTCAATTAAGATATAGGAGTACACCATAGACCACTACAAGAATTAGTTAATATAGTGACTGATATCTACCGACCACGATTGGTAAGTATAATTAGGGCTTAGGGGGTATTTAGTCGAGAGGTTTGGAATGGATATAAATGGATTCAGGCAAATCTAGTGTTTGGTTGGCTTCTTTTGGAATGAAATTAGATACTTGATGAATTCTAACTCCATTCCAAGTTTTCAACTCCCTAAAATTTCATACCTAAGTTTCACCCAAGATTCTAACTCCATTTCCTTCTAGCATAAAAGATAAACCTACCAAAAACGTTTAGAGTGGTATGAGAATCTCAATCCATCCCTATACGGTATGAGATTCTAATCCATTTCATTCAACACGCTTGAACCAAAAAACCCCTTAAAGACTTAAATCAGGCGGTAATGTAAATGCAGTTGGTAAATTGCCGACTGTATTAATTTGTCTGCTTTTATACTATCGGTTGGTAAACTTCACAACTTACTGATCGATAATTTTAGTTAACAACATACTGATCAAGAATTTTGGTTGGAAAATGTCACAATTCGGTGAGTCCACCCTATCTTTTTGAGTCCGTGAGTCCATGATACAATATCACAAGTTATAATAACAATATCACGGGATATATTATACAATATCACACAACTGAACCATTTTTTCGCGCATCATTACTAACTTTTTTTTCTCATACTTTTTTTTCACATTAATTGATTCCAATACCAAAGCTCCGACAAACATTATCATTCTCTCTTCCTTTCATGCCGGAAAGTCACAATTATCGGTGTTTCACCGAAGTTTATTCTATATAGCTTCTTTTATTATATTTCCTATTATACTAAGCATATTTGCCTCCGACATTTTTCTTCATAGTCGACGACGAGTCCCCTAATTTAACGACAACAATGACAAATTTTGTTGTGATTGGGGGTGGTGTGAGCTCCGAGTCGGAGTAATGTGTATGGGTGGAGGAATATGAAGATTGAAAAGAAAACATCGAATAAATAATGGGTGACGACAGTGCCGGATAATTTTTTGCTTGTGCCATCTAGGTGCTTGGATATGTCACCATTATTGGTGGGTGTGTGGTCGTTGTCAACGGCGAGTAGTATGACATAAACTATTTTTAACCCTTATGTGCCGTTTTTTTTCTTCTGATATTGTTTAGTATAACCAGTGATATTGTTTTGTATAATCTGTGATATTGTATGGCTGAACTCACGGACTCAAATATATAGAATTAGGATCACATGAGTCAACCCTCTCTTTTTGAGTTTGTGAGTCCGATTCTCAACCGTCCTATTCTCTACCGCTATCAAGTTTACCTCGATCAATCTCTTCGTCGATCGTCATCTCTTTCGTATCTTCGTCAATCTTCATGTAATCAAGCTACTCTATTATATTTTCTTCATTATTTCCCCCAATTTCAATGTCAGGTATTATTCTCTCTTCTTTTAAATTCTCAATTTTCAATTTCAAGCATTTTAATATGTTAATTAGGTTTTTATTTTCCGTTTCACTGCTTTTAATAATATTATCTTTTAATTTATGTGTTTATTATTCGTTTTAATTGATGTATTGTTGTCATCTTTTCCTTTATTGTTCTCCTCTAGTTTCTACTTGACCTAATTTTTTTGTATTTACTGTTTTTTTTCTCTTTTTTTGTGACTGTTTGTATATTGACCTAATTACAAGCTTTTTAATATGTTAATTAGGCTTATATTTTCTGTTTCACTGCATTTAATCTTATTATTTTTAATTTATGTATTTATTCATCATTTGAATTGATGTATTGTTGTCGTCTTTTCCTTTAAATTGATTTGTTGTTCTCATCTAACTTCTGCTTGACCTAGTTTATTTTATTTAATGTTTTTGTTTCTCTTTTTTCGTACCTGATTGTATATTGACTATTATCACGATTCTTTACACCTTTTTTGTAAATACTTGTTATTAGTATCACAGAGTATTATTAGCAGTATCACATGTTGAAATTTAGTGTTCTACCTTATTGTTTTACTACTTAACCTATATTCAGTTTCACATCTTCTCCTTAAGAGTATCACATGTTGAAATATAGTGTTCTATCTTAACATTTCATTACGTAACCTATATTCAGTATCACATATAACTCTTAACAGTATCACATGTTATCCTTAAGAATATAATATCCTGAATTATATTAGTAACTCAAATTACTTTTCCAGCTAGGAGATATTGCCTCAACCTCTACTGTTGATAACACCTTTAATTCTTCTGTTGGTCTATTTCTACTCACTGTTGATAACACCTTTAATTCTTCTGTTGAGTCTATTTCTACTCCACGATGCTTACAAGATGCTGATGTGCCTGCTGGGAATCACCTTGCTTTTATTTAAGCGTGACCCTGGGGGTTATAAGGAGTGGCTGAGAAATGTTGCCCCTAAATGTACACCTAGTGTAGGTCAACTTTTTGGTACAACTGAGGAATGTGTTACGTTTTATGACTCTTATGCATTAGCATGCGGATTTGAACCAAGATTGTCTTCGACTAAAAGGTTTCGTCGTAATGGTGATATAAAGTGAAAACTGATTATGTGTAACCGGGAAGGCTTTAGGGACTCTAAGCAGACAGTTTTGCCTCCACCTGGTGAAGAAGAGGAGAATTAGGGCAAGGGATATGATCGGAAGACCACTAAGATCATTAAGACCGGTTGTAAAGCCAAGATTTACTTCAAATTTATCTTCAAAAAAATTGGCGATGTTCAAGTAACATTCTTTATTGTTTCTCAGTTTCATGCTTCCCATAACAACCTACTTTGTCCCCTAAAGTATAAAGAGTTTCAGAAAAAATCGCGAAAACTTACTCTTCACCAAAAACAAATAATCGTTGATCATTGCAACATCAATATAGGCCCAACTACTAGTTTCAGGGCTTTTAAGGAAAATGTTAATGGGTAACAAAATATTGGAGCTTCTTTGACTGATTTTAAGAATTTTGGAAGGAAAATCAAGTGCTTCATAGGGCAGCAAGATGCCCAAATGTTTATAAATCAGCTTCAACAACTTTCTGAAACGAGAGAAGACTTTTATTATTCCTTTGATAATGTCGATGCAGACCACTATTTGTGTCGTGTTTTCTGGGTTGTTGCAGAAGCACGTCGTAACTACTCTTTATACGGTGAAGCGGTGACATGTGATCCAACCTATTCAACTAATAGGTACAACCTTATCTTTTCTCATTTTCACTATAAATTATCATCAATTTTGGCTGATTCACTAATTTAACTACATCAGTGTGTTTTTTTTTTAACATAAATGTGATATTATTTTCAGTTTGTTATGATATTCTTGCATCCAAACTGTGATATTGTTTTACATACTTAACTGCCAACTATTTTCTCAGTTAAATTTTTATTAATTGAACATAAATGCTACCCGGCAAATCTTCTTACTCTTATATTATTATTTTTTCCAATGTTATCCTTTTTGTCGAATATGAACAACATTCTCTTTTCTCCTTTTTTACTTGTACACATCATATATCTTTTGCAGATTCTATATTCAGACTTGTTATATTTGTGATATTGTTTTTGCATAATTGTGATATTGTTAAACATTAAGTGTGATACTGTAATATTTACAAAGTCACGGATATCCAAAATAATCGGATCGGATACGGATATCCATCGGGTATCCATATTTTGGAATTTACATTAAAATTAAGATACTACAGAACAACACGACATTATTCAAAGATTTGAAAGAATTACGAAAGCACGTGTCAGACTACTGCTTCCTAGACGACAACAACCTGGAAAACGTGTAAGTTAACTATTTATGTTTACCCATAACAGATGCCCTCTAATGTATAAAAAGGGAGCCCCTAGCAATTTACGGACGTAAAGCTAGGCTTCGTAGGGACAATATCTTGACCATGCTACCTGACGTTGCGATGTCCTCGAATGTTATTGAATGCTGGTCAAAGTTGTTGAACCATATAGAGTCAAATGAGAGCGAGGTTGCAAGGATGGCATTTTTGGGTTACGTCATACGGTACGATTCTTTCCCTGTAATCAAACACCTATTAATTATTGTCTTGTGCAATAGACCATCTCTTAGTTATTGTCTTGTGTAACTCCAATCGACGATTATTGGACGTTTGTGTAGGACGTTCTCATGCGGATGCTGGTAACACCTGATCAATGCACACCTAATGAAAGCAACATAGACACTCTTTTCATACATTGGAACCTTTAGATAAAGGACTGTGGGAGTACTCTGAATCTGAATGCGGACTTAATTTTCATACCTGTTAACATTGATGACCATATAGCATGTGTATGTATCAACTTCAAGGCACATTCAGTAGACCTACTCGACAATCAGCTTCATCCCCATCCGGATAAGTCTGCTGTTTTTAAGGCCTCTACTATAATAGTAAGGTTAATCATATTATAATGTTAATATAATTTTGATAGAACTGTATTTGGTCAATAGTTTTTTTAATGCGTAATTATGTGTAGGCTGATGCAATGAGTGACTATTTGGAACATAGAGGTGTCAGCAGAGGGAGTGAAGTTGCTGGATTTGAGCATTGTCAAATAAAATTCAACTGGTCAAGGTCTTTTCAAAACAACACTGAGTCATGCATTTTTACAATGGTTCACATGTTGATGTATGAAGGTGAGCCTTTCCAGAATAATGACCTTCTGACTAAGGTCAGTCGGCGTTACTTGGTAGTCCAGATGGAAGCGACCCTTGTACTTACCGATGTTAATGGGAAACGAGACAAAGTTCTGGAAAAAAAGTCCGTAGTTTTGTGGCTAACAAAGCAAATATTTGAACAGCAGTGCAAGCTAAGCGTAGACTGGACAAGTTATTGCAGAAAAAGAAACAATAGTTTTGCCTTGGCCAATTATCTGAAACACATTGCATGACAATGTAATTTTTGTGACTGGCTACACCTAGCATGAAGATGTAATATTGGCTACAATATGTGCTGAATTTACTTGAATTTGTACTGAAGTTACATAAGTTCCATTTTGAACAAAATATGACAATGACAAATCTGTGACTTCATTTTTCAAATATTGTCACATCAGTATCACTTAGTGTTCAGATTTGTTTTGGCCGGTTGTGACTGTCTTACATTACGAATTACCTAGCTTTATTAATCATCAACACATTTATGTAACTTCATTTTCCACTATATGTAACTTCAGAGTTACCACTAATTAAGTCCCAATAACTTTTGAATGCAAACATACTTAAACAGAATTGACAGATGCAATTAAAAAACATATTTTTGTTTTTCGTCACATCATCAAACAAATCATATTGTCTATTAAGCTAAACTGAAACGAATGTGTGTAACTTCATTTCTCACTATATGTAATTTCAGAGTTCTGTAGTTGTAACTTTATTGTCAACAACATTCATAGTTTGTCACTTCATTAATCATCAATCATAATCCTTTTACCTTCAGGCAAAATTAAACATTTGAAATTCAACTGCTAATTAACACTAATTAAGTCCCAATAATTTTTGAAGGCAAACATGCTTAAACACAATGAAAAGATGCAATTAAAAACTTTTTTTTTTCGTCACTTCATCAAACAAATCATATCCCCCTTATATTAAAAGATTAAGTGCTTACTAAAATTTTCCCGCCTAAATGAGTTATTCTATAAATAGACTTCCTTATTTAGTTATATATGATATCTATAACTAGGTCATATTATACCAAACAATAAATAACTCTATTCTTTATAAAATGGTATAATATTTTTTCAATTCTTATAAACATATTTATAGGAAATATTTTGATTTTGTTACATAAATTAAATTATATACGTATATGTGATAGAAATATTTTACAGTTATTATTTCAAACATGATGACCACGAACACTTTTTAGGCTAAAGCTTTCTTAATAATTCTACTATTCTGTCTTTTGATAAAAACTTATGTACTGCAAGTTAATAGTATTCATAGAGATTTTTTAGTTCTACAACAAAAAAAAATTCAAAATTATATATATTTTTTCTTACACTTAAACTAATATCTTCCCCTTCTCCATAATATGTGAACATTTAAATTATGGTTATTTCTTTAAAAAAAATTATTTAGCATATGCTAAGTATATTTATAACAAAACATATCTTATGTGATTGTATTACCTATGTCACTACTTCATATTTATATTATGCCTTTAGTGCATATTTTTTTAAATAAAGTTAACAATGTTTCAGTAAACCGATAAATCTTATTATAATTAAAAGTGTTGATCCTTCTCTTTTCAACCTCTTAATACAAAACATTAATAATAGTAAATCATATAAAATATCTTAATTGGATTTATACGAGTGATGTAATTGTTAAATTCACTAATATTTTAATTTTAAAAAACCGCATATTCGCGCGGGATCTATACTAGTGTCTATTAAGCTAAACCATCTTCTTCTTCGTCATCCTCATCTTCCTCTTCATTCGATGATTCGTTCGATGGCGGTGGCCGCTCTGTGAACGGGTTGGGGCAGTTCCTCTAGTCATGACGTGCCATTTGCTTGAAGTTCTTGCACATTCGTTTCGGTTTGGCAGATATGGCAATAGCATTCGTCTTTTTTGACAACATTCTCTTTCCACTGCCCTTGTTGTTCGAATGTTTAGGAGGTAAAATTGTAATCGTTTCGCTGGCCTTACAACCAAGTAGTTGTTCCAATTCTTGGTGTTTGGTAAGTGCCTCCCCTGTCGGTGCGAGCTTCTCTCGAAAATCCCGAATTAAGCTGCACAAACTCTCCACATCAGCCTTGTCCCTACCTCTTAACAGCCCAACAGTCTCGTGGACTTCCGACCACAACTTGGACATTTCAATTTGTTTGCCATCAATTATATCTTTGTCCTCCGAGATGTGGCAGGTTGCGTCCTTCATCCATCTCTTAGCAATGTAATTAATCAGAATTTCATCAACACCATTACTTGAATAAATATTAATTACATGTCTGCAAAGTATACCAGATCTTTCGAACATTCTACAGCTGCACTTTGCGTCATACGTACCTTCTCCAATCAAAACCAAAAAGGAAAAGATTAAAGAAGTTTACCAACTGAAACATATTATCTTTTAACATTACTAATAAAAACTTCAGACATGTAACTATATTTTCAGTATGTGTAACTGTAATGTGCATGTTTTGTAACTTCAGGTTATAGTTAACATCTAAACAGAGTAACATTTACACCAATTTTATGATTTAATTATGTAATTCCAATACTTAGTATGTGTAACTTTAAGTAACAAATTGCCTTGATACCTGGAAGTTATCAAGTATAGTTTACATTCTACAGTCTAGAAGTTCTAATTTTAAAAGTAAAATACTAAATCATACCTGGGCTAAAATGTATGTCAAAAATTTTTTTTCCTGTTGCACACCTTTAAGCGTAGTTATCTCTACTCCATTAACCTCTGAGAAACCCCTAACACTAAGTCCCTTTGTTGACTGTATAGTTTCTTCTTGGAAATCCTCAAATATCTCATGTGTGTACACTAATGCCCCGTGCCTTTCAATATGCATCTTAGAATTCATTTTTGGTGATGTTTGCCTGTTTTCATTATC
The DNA here is from genome assembly GCA_022085475.1 of Heliosperma pusillum. Taxonomy (NCBI): domain Eukaryota; kingdom Viridiplantae; phylum Streptophyta; class Magnoliopsida; order Caryophyllales; family Caryophyllaceae; genus Heliosperma; species Heliosperma pusillum. The sequence continues at coordinate 180,779 of JAIUZE010070036.1, forward strand.
AAGTTTCTTCTGAGTATGTCTTTGTTGGTCCATAGCACTTTCAAAGCGCATCCAAAACTCAACCAGCGTCCCCAATTTGTGCTCGAATCTCTTCAAAAAACGGTTTTCGCTCTCTGACCTTTGTGTGGTCCTCATAACACTCGCCATGGGCAAATCCCTACAATGCGCCATTACCCACTGCCTCCTTTTATTGTATGTATCAGCAGACCAGTCTTTTACTCCACCTTCATGTTCATCCATTATCTCTTGCCAACGATCGACGAAATCATGTGGTTCAAGCTTGTCATCCCACACAATTGTATTCAACTTCTTTATGAAATCTGGGTAATCTTGTGTTGAAGTACCGTATTTGACTGGGGGCTTGTTCATGATATGCCACATGCAGAAACGGTGTCTGGCTGTTTTGAAAACTTGTGGGACAGATTTAATAATCCCGGGGTCCTGGTCAGTGATAATATATTGTGGTTCCTTACCACCCATTGCACACATAAAACGACTGAACACCTAAGTAAAACGACTCCTCATTCTCTCTTGCTAGTAGTGCACCACAAAAAGTCACAGACCGTTTGTGGTTGTCGACACCAGTGAAAGGTGTAAACACCATTGCGTACTTGTTCGTTGAGTATGTGGGGTCAAAAGATACAGCATCACCAAATATTAAATAGTTTCTTCTAGCAACACCATCTGCCCATATAGCTCTGCTAAGGCTACCATCCGCATCAACCTCATAGTCGAAGAAGAAATCCCCCCTGGTTTCCACAATGCTCTTAAAGGAGTCGACAAACAACTGACCGTCCCTTTCATTGATGAAACACTTGACATCTCGATGGATATTCTTGAAGTCGTTCAGGCTAGCCACGATATTTTCAAACCCATTAACATGTTCCTTGCACATCTTGTACGTCTTCGTAGCACCTATCCTCAGTTGCACATAACGAATAGCTAATTTTAATGAAAATTTGATATCACATCAACCAATGATACAAAACTATGAATCGGTTTATAGGTTGGATAATAAATAAACGTTTAATATCTTATATGTCTGTAGTTGTGTAACTTTAACGATATATTTTGTAACTTTATCGTTAGATATGTGTAACTTTAAGGAAAAAAATAATCATTACACTCACCCTAGAGTTATAGACTATCAGTCCTTTGTGATATTTGTGCAACTTCCTTGACATATTTCGAAACTCCCTATCTTTCACATCAACCAATTCGTGATTGTGCCCCGCATGAAATCGGTCAATAAATAAAACACCTTTCATCATGAAAAACCTAACTCTCGCTTTGCATCCTATCCTCTTGACCTTAGTTTTCCTTTGCTGCTTCTCTGCAACTGGTTCTACCCCCTCATCCGTGTTAGTGCAAACTTGCATATCTTTGCACTTACTAACCTTCTTCGTGTACGTAAATCCCTCTCGATTACAAACCAAAAGTTTGGACTTTATCTCCCCATCACGCCACTTCTTCGTAGTGTATTTACGCACATCGAAGCCAGAAGCAAGAGCGTAAACCTTATAGAACTTCACAGCCTCATCTATGTCATTGAACTTCTGACCAACGAAGGGCGTGAATTGTTTTTCAACTATCCTACAGAATTCGTCCTCTCCCACCTCTTGTATAACTTCAGCAAATTCAGCCTCTGTAAACCCCAACAATATGTTTTAATAATTAGCTCTACTAGCAAATAAATTTCACTAAATACACTTTAAAAAGTGTAAGTTTAACTCTAAAAAAATGGAACTGTATTTGAAATATGTGTAACTTTAAGGCAATTAGTTAATAGTGTAACTTTAATCAACATTCCCTGTAACTTTAGCAGATGTATCCGTAACTTTGAGCCTATCTAAACTATGTATAACAAACTGATGGTAAGCTGTAACTTTACCAATAATTGTGTAACTTTAAGCGATAATACGTGTAACTTTAACAAAAGTTCACTATCTATAACTTTTTTACTTAACTTTTACTATCTGCAACAAAATTTTAATCAATAATTTTGTAACTTTAAGCAATAACTGTGTAACTTTAACAAACTTATGGTAAACTGTAACTAACTGTAACTTAAATTTTCTACTGCTATATGGTCGCCTTATCTCCAACCTGTTTTCATCGCCGAAAAACCTGAAAGCAATCAGTATTATAGAACCCCTCCTACGAAAACAAGACCATTGGTCTCTTTTTCCTTCATCTTCTCGAAAAAATAAAAAATAAAATCATGAATACAACCTACGTCTGGTTTTGCATAAAAAATAAAATAATGAATACAACCTAAGTATGAATAATCTACTAACCATTGTTGGCCTCTACAATCTGCTTATCATCCATGTTCAATGATAGAACTTACCAACAAGACTAAAGGAAATCCTTATAATGTTTACGAATGGAAATTAGAGAACGTTCAAATGATGAATGAAGAAAGATTTTATGAAAAAATAGTGTCTTTTTTTGTTGTGATGAGGGCAGAAGAAGAAGAAAGATTTTATGAAAAACGTTGTCAGTTATGAGGGAATAAGAAGAGTCTTAACTTAAAGCTTAAGATAAGGGAAGTAATTATTAGTTCTGTTAGTGTGTCTTTGGGACTTTAAAACAGGTGCTAATTACCTTTTTTTCTCATTAAATAGTTGATTTTTGGCCTTTTAATCTCAACCGTCCAACAACCTTAATCCAATGGATGATAGGAGGACTTAGGGACTCAACCAAATATGTGGACTCATCCGAACTCATCTCTGTCTCTCTCTCTCTCTCTCTCTATATATATATATATATATACATATATATATATATATATATATATATATATCATTATATATATATCTATATATCTCTATTTATATATATATATATATATCTATATATATATATATATATAATTAGGATCATGTGAGTCCACCACATTTATTTGAGTCCATGAGTCCTAATATCAACTGTCATATCAAAGAGATAAAAGGCTGAGATTTGCGCGGATTAGTAAGGGTATTGCAGTCATTTAACAACTTATTATAAATACCATCAAAGCCATAACATTCAGTCATTATAATCTATTCACTTTCTCTCTCTACTCTCTCTCTTGCGCACTCATCTTTTTTTTCCAGATCTTCTATAAAACTCATGACTACCTAATCTTCTCCTTTCATTATTTGTGTTCACAATCAAGCTAAACAATTGATTTTCTTCATCACTTCTAGCATTTACGATGTCAGGTATTATTCATTGTCCTTGCTATTATAAATATTCAGTTTGAATTATATGCATTTTGTATGTTTTTATCATTATTTTTAATTATTTCGTTTTAATTGATGCATTGTTATCATGTTTTGTCATTTTAATTGAGTTATTGTTATCATCTATTTTTGTTTGATTTATTTATCACTATTATAACTTTTTTTTATTTCTATTTTCGCATCAATATTCCTATGTTGTTTTAATTGATGTATTTTTATCAAGTTTTCATTCACGTATGAATTTCCTACGATGTTTTCCCTTTTATAAATAATTTTTTGATTTACCTAATTAATCTCAATTAGTATCACATGTCGTTCTCAACAATATCACAGTCTGAAATTTACAGCAAACATGAAAGTTTACCTAATTAATTAATTAAAGTTAGTATCACATGTTATCCTTGACAGTATCACAACCTAAATAATGTAAATTAATATCACATATCATTCTCAATAGTGTCACAGACTGAAATATACTTTAATACATGATCGTTTAATTAATTAATGTAAATTAGTATCAAACAATATTCTTAATATTATCACATGATTATTTACCTAATTCATTGTTTTGTTTATCATCTCGTGTTCTTAATAGTATCACATGATTGTTTATCTAATAGTATCACGTGATTGTTTACCTACTTTTATTTAACATTAATTATTTTTATATTTTTATGTCCTTTTATCATAAAAATGATACTAAGATGATGTTTTGTTCTTTTTTTTTCCATATTTTTGCAGATTTCTTCGCTTGCGTAGGTTGGCTGAGAGTATATGTGCATGCTGAAGAAGTCTATAGTACATGCTGAAGAAGTCTATAGTATATCATCAACTGAGCAAACCATTTTTTTTAGTTATTTCTCTTATAAAGACAAATTCTTTATTTTTAATATCGTTCAAAAGCGGTTATATTTTTGTATTCTTTCTACATTTTTGGTTAGGACTATGTTACTCTTATAATTTTGATAAAAGTTTCACGCCTTGTTTGAACACTATCAGAGTATCTCAATTGCAATATCATAGTATTATCAAGATTTGTCATTTGTATTTTGTTTATCGCACTTTTTAACAACCAATATATCTTTATAAGTTTCACACTTTATTAGAAACAATGCTACACGTTACGCACACGTTGTGATTAACAATATCACCCTGTATAATGAAGTATCACAACCATTACCAAAGAATATCACACTTCACCCTAAAAAATATCACAGTTATAAAGACCGTTTTCACTTATTCAGTTTTGTGATATTAAAAAACAATATCACTACCATTACTAAACAATATCACACAATTGGATTAACACTATCACATGGTGCCATTAACAATATCACCATTTGCCAGCTACAGTGTCACAATAATATAGGCTGACTTTTTTAGCATGTTGATAATGAAATACTAGAACCCTTAACGACAAAGAATATCACACTTCACTTACAACAATATCACACTTTAACAATATTAATATCACATTTATAAAGATTCTGTACATATAAGATGTTTGAGAAATAATATCACAACATACATGACACAATATCATTATTGCTCTTAAACAATATCACAAAATATCAGCAGCAAAACTAATTTATGCCACCTACAGTAGACTACTTATCCTACTAGCATTACATCAATTCATTTTCAATTAAAATTTCCTATCAACATATTCTAGTAATTTTAGTCCTTCCTCTACTTCTACCTCTACCTCGACCTCTATTGTACCCGTAGTACTTGCAACACTCTTGTATTGTTTTTCTGTGTCTTTAGCTCTTGTCCATCATCGTCATCGTCATCGTCATTGTTGTCGTAATTTATTCTTTCTTTTCCTTTGTTTTCCCTATTTCCGTTCATGGTAGTCCAAATATCCTCTCTTGTTTGCTGTAAAATTTGTAGCATTCTCGAATAAATGAGTTGCCCACATCCAAGGGTTCGGGTGAATACACCTATAAACATCGAAATTATACATTACATCTTACAAAATCAAGAAAATCAAGAAAAAAATATTTTCAATTTAGTCAGGTAGTTACTTCTTGCATATACAAAATACAAATTAAAGTAAGGTGTTTGTAACTTAAATAGGGTCAAACTATTTGCTACTGAATTTGTATAGAATACACGAGTACATTGGACTATATTGTTCGGGTTACTTGTCATTCTCTCAAAAATTTCCATCTATTAAAAAGAAATAAGTCCTTTATTTCATAATACAAGTACGATATAAAGAAGATGATAGAAAAAGACAGTGAAAAAACCTCTTTTTAAAGCTTGATTGAAAATAAGAATTTTTCTCAAAGTTGCACCCTGAGAGCTCAAAGTTCATATTCTATATCCATCACCTATGATTAGATGCCACAACAAAATGCACAAGACGAATATGTCCTCTTGGAATCAAAATATAATTTAATTCTTACACGTTAAGGATTTTGGCATACTGTTACATGTTGACGCATCATTCTCATTTATTTACCTTCTTAGCCCTCCCAGACTAGCTTGTCCACATCTTGACGAATTTAAGCCCCAAACAAAGGACGAGTTATCTCATGTATAACCTCTACAAACAAAATAATGAAGAGACTTACAACCATACAAGAGACATAACGCACGTCTAATAATCATACTCTAACACCTACATAAGTTTTCTTCATAGAAGAAATGTCAATTTAGTATTATACAAATGCACGCATGAAGTCTGCAAATAAAATAACAGATGCAGTATCGGGTTTTCGCAATCACATGATATCACATCTTTGTCCGTTTTAATCTAGTTAATCTGTCAAACTTACGATTATTAAATACTACTAAGCTTCAGATTCAATATCACATTATACAAACAACAGTATCACAAGATTTTTTCGTTATCTTAGCCAACATATATATCTACATTACTCAGTAAATAAACACAAACTATCAATTTATCAACTAAATCGTCAAACAAATTCAATTTCATGATATGAAACCCTATTTTTTTAGAATTAAACAAAATTAAACCCTAGGTTTCACGATTAAACAAAATATCATCTAAAAAACAACTACAAATGCAATAAGTGATAGTAATTAGTTTAATATGTCGAAAATAATCACCAAAAACGTATCCAATCATGTATAACTAAGATTTCCTGAAATTTAAATCAAAACATGAATGTAACACAAATAACTCGTCATTTACTTCTCTCTTTCTGATCTAATCTTACTAAATTCTATTATTTCACAATATAAACAATAATTTCAAACAAAATCAACATTCATATAATCAATTTAATTGTACATAAGTTAAACTAAAATCGCATAAATTAACAATAAAAGAACGAAATAGAATATAACTTACCTCAATGATTTTGAAGAGAAATCAATTAAGATTATTGAATGTCGTTTAAATATAGTTGAAATCAAGTAGAATAACTAAGATTTTCGCGAGATTTTTACCAGATTTTGTGAGATTGAAGTTTTCAAACTATTCAGTGTCTTTGTTCAAGTTTTAGTGAGAGAAAGAAAGATGGAATCTTACGGTTTGTGTTTTTGAGTTTTGTTTGTTATTTTTTGGCTCCTTACGTGTCAGCATCTCGGCCCTCCATTTTGTTCAGATCAGACGGTTGTTATTAGGACTCACGGACTCAAATATATGGCTGGACTCACCGGATCTTGCATATATATATATATATATAGATAGGTTCTTATGAGTCCACCAATTTTTGTGAGTCCATGAGTCCTCATCTTGGCCATTGGATGAGGGAGATGAATGGATGAGATTGTAGAGACAAAAGCACACTTAACACTAATCAATTACATATGCACTAATTAATTAACTTTCTCTCTCTAGCCTTTAGTTAATCACTTTTGAGCACTTTTGAATTTCTGAGATTTGTGAGTGTAACTTCAGCCCATATTTGTGAAACTTCAAACTAAAATGTGATTTTGACTCTATAAATTTGAATTTATGAAACTTCAAGACAAATTTATGTCATTTTAGACTTTTTATGAGTGTAACTTCAGTCATTATGAGTGTAACTTCAACCGTTATTTATGAAACTTCAAACTAAAATGTGATTTCGACTATATAAATTTGAATTTATGAAACTTCAAGACAAATTTATGTCATTTTAGACTTTTTATGAGTGTAACTTCAGTCATTATGAGTGTTACTTCAACCATTATTTTTGTAACTTCAAACTAAAATTTGATTTCGACTACATAAATTTGAATTTATGAAATTTCAAGACAAGTTTATGTGATTTTAACATTTTTATGAGTGTAATTTCAGTCACTACGAGTGTAACTTCAACCATTATTTGTATAACTTCAAGCTAAAATGTGATTTCGACTATATGAATTTGAATTTATGTAACTTTAAGACAATTTTATGTGATTTTAGCCTTTTTCTGATTGTAACTTCAACCATTATTTGTGTAACTTCAAGCCTTATATGTGTAACTTTAACCCAAAATACAATTAAATTTTAGCATTTTTATGAGTGTAACATTTTACTTTATTAGTGAAACTTCAATTATTATTTGTGTAACCTTAGTCATTTATAGGGTAATTTTATGCATTAGTCTTTTCTAGTGTGACTTCAGTCCAAACTAGTCAAATTTCAGTCCAAATCTCTGTAACTTCAGTCCAAATCTCTGTAACTTCAGTCCAAACCTATGTAACTTCAGTTATATAACTTTAGTCTAAAATAGTGTAACTTTAGATCTAGAAATATAAACATCATACAAAAATAAAAAAACGAAATCTAAAATAAAAAATAAAAACATAACAAATAAAAAAAAAACATAAAACATATAAAAAAATGTGTCACTTTAAGGTCATTTTGTGTTACTTTAATAAATATAAAACATATAAAACATATAAAAACATATAAAACATATAAAAAACTTCAGTCATTATATGGGTAACTTCAGATACTAAAAGTGTAACTTCAGTCATTATATAACTTTAAGGTCATTTTGTGTTACTTTAATAAATAATATGTGTTACTTTGATATACGTGACTTTAATAAATAAGACATGTAACTTTAATAGAGAATTTGTGTTACTTTAATATACAATATGTGTAACTTTAATAGAGGATTTGTGTTACTTTAATATATAATATGTGTTACTTTAATATACAATATGTGTGACTTTAATATACAATATGTGTGACTTTAATAAATAATATGTGATATTTTAATAGACGTCATTAAAGTTTGACCCACCTTTTCAGATCTAAAAACCAAAGAAAAACAGAAAAATAAACAAAACAAATATTTAAGCAAAACTGAAGAAGAAAAAAAAAAGGAAAAAGACAAGCAAAACAGAAAAATAATCAAAACTTCAAGCCTTAATAGTGTAACTTCAAGATTATTTTGTGTTACTTTAATATATAATATGTGTTACTTTAATAATAAAAACAGATCTGGAAATTAAACAACAAAAAAAAAAAAAAAAAAAATTTAACATAAACAACAACAACCACCACCACCTTGACCCCACACCAGTCCCACCCTCACCCCGACGCTGCCACCACCTCCCCCCGACGCCACCACCACCCCACCCCGACGCTGCCACCACCTCACCCCGACGCTGCCACCACCCCTCACCCCGTCCCCTCCTCTCCTTCCCGACGCCAATAAACAACCCCACCCGACACCCACCCCAGCCGACGACCAACCCACTACCCACAACCACCACCCGACCCCACGACTGCCTCACCAGCCCAAAACAGATCCGGGCCAAAAAAAGAGAAAGGAGAAGAATAGGGAGGCGGAAGGTGGAAGGGGGTGGAAATGGAGGTGGAAATGGTGGTGGTGGTGAGGAAATGGCCGGAGGAAATGGTGAGGAAATGGATCTGTTTTTGGCCGGAGGAAATAGCGGCTGGCGCGGCGGTGGCGGCGTCGTGGGTGGCGGCGTTGATAGTGGAAGGTGGAGGAGGGGTTATTTTTTTTAGATCTAGGGTTTTATTTTTGGTGGTTTATTTGAATTTAGAGAGAATAAAGGATGTTTTTTTAGAGAGAAGGGAGAGTGTTTTTTAGAGAGAAGGGGAAGTGTTTGGTTGGAATGAATTGTGTGAGGGATGGGTTAGGTTAATGAATGTATTTGTGGTTTAATTAATATGGATGAGAGAGAAGTGGTTAAACACCTTATTAATGACAAAATTTCTCTTTTAATCTTAGTCATCCATCTCCAAGATCCAATGGCCTATAAGAGGACTCATGAACTCACCTTTTCTAAGAGGACTTACATGATCCTTTCTATATATATATATATATATATATATATATATATATATATATATATATATATATATATATAGAGAGAGAGAGAGAGAGAGAGAGAGGCAAGTTATAATGAGTCCACCTTCAAAATTGAGTCCATGAGTCCTCATCTTGCCCTTTGGATGAAAGAGATGGAGGGACAAGATTAGAACAAGATGGAAGGCTAAGATTAAAAGAAAAATGAATGGACAAGATTAGAACAAAATGAAGGGACAAGATTAGAACCAAATGAGTGGGTTTTAATGACTTTCACCTACATTACGAAATCATAATGATGTAACTTTAGTCATTAAAAGTGTAACTTCAACCATTATTTGTGTAACTTTAAGCTAAAATGTGATTTAGAGTATATAAATTTGAATTTATGTAACTTTAATATAAGTTTATGTGATTTTTACCTTTTTACGAGAGTAACTTTAATCATTAAGAGTGTAACTTCAACCATTATTTGTGTAACTTCAAAATAAAATTTGATTTCGAGTATATAAATTTGAATTTATGTAACTTTAAGATAAATTTATGTGATTTTTACCTTTTTATGAGGGTAACTTTAGTCATTAAAAGTGTAACTTCAACCATTATTCGTGTAACTTCAAAATAAAATGTGATTTCGAGTATATAAATTTGAATTTATGTAACTTTAAGATAAGTTTATGTGATTTTTGCCTTTTTATGAGGCTAACTTTAGTCATTAAGAGTGTAACTTCAACCATTATTTTTGTAACTTTAAACTTTATTAGTGAAACTTCATTTAATAACTGTGTAACTTTAGTCAATTATAGTGTAACTCATGTTTAGGTAACTTTAGTCTTTTCTAATGTAATTTCAGTCCATACTAATGTAACTATAGTCATTAATTAAGTAACTTCAATCCTTAATGAAAAACTTTAGTCCATAATTGTGAAACTTTAGTACAAAATTGTGAAACTTTAGTCCATAATTGTGAAACTTTAATCCATACTATTGAAACTTTAGTACATACTATTGAAACTTTAGTACATACTAGTGAAACTTTAGTACATACTAGTGAAACTTTAGTACATAATAGTGAAACTTTAGTAGATAATAGTGAAACTTTAGTAAATATTAGTGTAACTTCAGCTCATACTAATATAACTTTAGTTCATACTAGTATAACTTCAGTCCATACTAGTATAACTTTAGTTCATAATTTTGAATCTTTTGTCAAAAAATAAAATATTGGTGAATCTGAAGAAAAAAAATAGTACATCAGATCTAAAATATAAAAATCAACCAAAAAAAAAAAAGAAAAAATAAATATAAAACAAATAGGTTACACAAAAAAAAGGTTAGTAAGAAACGAATCTAACATAAAACATAGATTTGAAATAAAAAATAAAAAAACATAACAAATCTGAAAAATAAAAAACGAGATTTGAAATAGTGGTAGTTTTTAACCTTTTTTCAGATCTAAAACGAGATTAAATAAATTTGATGATACAAATTAAAAAAAACAACCACCAACAATATAAAAAAAAAAAAGGAAACAATAAAAAAAAACATCAGATTATGAAGAAAATTTTTAAAAAATAAAAAAGAGAACTAAGATGAAATCAAATCCGAAAAGAAAAAAAAAATTGAAATGGTGGTGGTGGGCCGTGCGGTGAGGACATGAGAGTGGTGTCAGGCAATTTTTCACCACAGTGAGAGCCGGTAGTGCGTGGCTGCCTGGGGGTGCTGGCCGGTACACACTGCTGGTGGTAGTGTGTCTGTGGCAGGGAAGGAGGGCGGCGGCGGCAGAGGGAGTGGCACGAAAGGGTGGTGGGGAAGTGGAGGTGGTCGACCACCACCATCAAAATAGAAAAGGGTTAGGATAGGAGGCGACATGACGGAAGGAGGCGGCGGCAAGGGGCGCAAAGAGGCGGCGGCAGGGGTGGTGAGGTGAGAGCGGGTGGTTGTGTGCGGTTGAGGAGGGGGTTGGTGGGTGGTGGAGGAGCGGCGGCGGTGGTGAGGTAAGTAGATCTGGGTTTTTGTGTTGGTTTTTTTTTTAGAGAAATGTAGAGAGATAAGGGAGGTAGAGAGATAATGAAAATGTTAGAATGAGAGAAAAAGGAGTGAGTGAAGGGTATAAATATTAGGGTTTGAATGAGATGGATTGTATGTGTCTCATAATCTTGACCATTCATTTTGTTTTAATCTTAGCCATTCATCATATTAATCCAAGGGTTTGGATTAGGACTCAAGGACTCAAAAGAGAAGGGGAGACTCATTTGAACCTAACTCTATATATATATATATATATATATAATATATATAATAATATATATATATATATATATATATATATATATATATATATATAGAGCAAAGATCAATTGAGTCCACCCCATTCCCTAGAGTCCTTGAGTTCTCTTGTAGGCCATTAGATTTTGAGAGATGAATGGCTGAGATTGGTGCTCCCAAAAACTGATTAAGGGGTTAATTTTTCACTCTCTCTCATCCAAACTAATTAACCACTAATCCCACACTAATTCAATATATAACATTTTCCACTCAACTCTTTCTCTCTCATCTCACATAATATCATTCATCCCTCTTCTCTCTAAAACCCAAATAAATCAAAACCCAAATAAATTACTCATCCTTCTCACTCACAATCACCCAAACACAACCCTTCCACCACCACCCGAAACTAACCGCCGGCCACGACCCACACCCTCCTCCACCGGATCTGTCACCCACCTTCCTCCTCATCTGCCGCCACCTACCTCCACAACCCACCCCTCCACAGCAGCAACTACAAACACCTCCACAACCTCCTCCCATCACCACCACCGTCGCATACACTACCACGCTACTACATACACCAACACAAAAAACCCGACAACACCACACGACCACTGCCGCTGCTTCACCAACCGCCACCAACCGCCACTAACTACAAGCCCAGATCTGCCCCGACCTTCACCAACCACTCAACCCACCACGGCTCTGCCTCCCTCCTCCTCCCTCCGTCTACGGCTTGTTCTCTCTTTTTTTTTTTTTTTTTTCAGATCTGGTTTTTCTTTCCAGATCTAGGTTTGTTGAAGGTGGTTTATGGTGCATGTTGATGTGGTTGTGGCGAGGTGGTGGGGGGGTGAGAGTGGTTCTTCTTCTACTTCTTTTCTTTTTGTGGGTCGTGAGTGGGGTGGCTAAAATGGCGCGTGGTCGTCGTGGGTAGGGGTGTCGTTTTAGTGTGTTTTTTTTTTTCTTTCTTTCAAATCTGGTGGGTTGGTTTATTGTGGGTAGGGGTGTCGTTTCAGATCTACCTTTTTTGTAAGGGTGGGTTGATATTTTAAAGTAACATTTATTAAAGTAACACAAATTCTTTATTAAAGTTACACACCTTATTTATTAAAGTAACATTTTTTTTCCTAGATCTGAAAATGTTACACATTATCTATTAAAGTAACACAAATTCTCAATTAAAGTTACACATTTTATTTATTAAAGTCACATATCTCGTAGGTGGAAGATGGTGGTGTTGTCAATGGTGGGGTTTATTGTGTTTATTTGTTGGTTTTCTTGTTTGTTTTGTTTGTTTTTCTTTTATTTTTTTTCAGATTTAAAAAAAATGTGTCAAATGTGGACGTCTTTTAAAGTAACACATATTATTTATTAAAGTAACACATATTATCTATTAAAGTAACACAAATTCTTTATTAAAGTCACATATATCGTTTATTAAAGTAACACTAATTATTAATTCTAGATCTGAAAAAAAGGTGTCAAGTAATAATGACTTCTATTAAAGTAACACAAATTCTCTATTACAGTTACACATTTTATTTATTAAAGTCACATATATCGTCTATTAAAGTTACACATTTTATTTATTAAAGTCACATATATCGTCTATTAAAGTTACACATTTTATTTATTAAAGTTACTCATTTTATTTATTAAAGTTACACATTTTATTTATTAAAGTCACATATATCATCTATTAAAGTAACACACAGTATTTATTAAAGTAACACTATTTAAGTAACATAAAATGACCTTAAAAGTTACACTTATTGATGTCAGATCTGTTTTTTTTTTTAGTCTTTACTCTTTTTTCTTTTTTTTTTTTCTAGATCTACCTTTTTTGTGAGTGTGGGCTGGTTTGTGGTGGTTGGTTTACAGTTACACTCATAGAGGACTACAGTTACACTCATAGAGGACTACAGTTACACTCATAAAGTATTGCAGTTACATTCTTAGAGGACTACAGTTACACTCATAAAGGACTAACTTTGTAGTAAATTACATAAATTCAACATGTAATAAAATTCAAAAAATTCCACTAAAAATGACCTAAAATAACTAAAGTTACACTCGTAAAATATTTGAGTTACACTCGTAAATCATCAAAGTTACACTTGTAAAATGTTAAAATTATATAAATTCAAATTTTTATATACAAAACCGTCTCAAAAAAATTAAAGTTACACTCGAAAATCAGCAAAGTTACACTCGTAAAATGTTAAAATTATATATATTCAAATTATTATAGAGAAAACCGTCTTCAAAATTTAAAGTTACGCTCGAAATATTAAAGTTACACTCGAAAAGCATCAAAGTTACACTCGTAAGGTGTTAAAATTGTTTAAATTCAAATTTTTACATACAAACCGCCTTAAAAAGTTAAAGTAACACTCTAAAACATTAGAGTTACACTCGCAAGCATTAAAGTTACACTCGAAAATCATCCAAGTTACACTCGTAAAATGTCAAAATTATATAAATTCAAATTTTTATACAAAACCGTCTAAAAAATATTAAAGTTACACTCGAAAATCAGCAAAGTTACACTCGTAGAATGTTAAAAGTATTTATATTCAAATTATTATATCAAAACCGTCTTTAAAATTTAAAGTTACGCTCGAAAATATTAGAGTTACACTCAAAAAGTATTAAAGTTACACTCGTAAGGTGTTAAAATTGTTTAAATTCAAATTTTTGTATACAAACCGCCTTAAAAACTTAAAGTTACACTCTAAAACATTAGAGTTACACTCGCAAGCATCAAAGTTACACTCATAAATCTCAGCAGCTAAAAAGTGCTAAAAAGTGCTTAAAAGTGTTTAAAAAGTGATTAATGTAAGCTAGAGAGAGAAAGTTAATTAATTAGTGCATAGGTAATTAATTAGTGATAAGTGTATTTTTTAATCTCCCAAATCTCAGCCATCCATCTCCCTCATCCAATGGCTAGGATGAGGACTCAAGGACTCTAAGAAAATGGTGGACTCAATTGAACTAAGCTCTCTCTATATATATATATATATTATATAGATTTAGGATCCGGTGGAAACGACCACTCGGTGGAAAAAGTGCAAACGACCTATATATACATTGATATATAGGTTAGATACACTTTTTTTCTCTTTAACAAATCACACATACACTAATACTATTATATGTAAGTTTTTTTACGAGAATCTTATATACTTTTTTTAAAAATGTAGATACACTTTTTTCTAACGTAGGTACATTTTTTTTCCAGATTCTATATATAAGTTTTTTAAGAATGTAGATACACTTTTTTGTATCCTAGGTACGCTTTTTTTTACCAAAATTTTAAATACATTTATTAAGAACGTAGATACATTTATTTTTAACCTAGTTACATTTTTTTACCCGATCTCAGATACATGTTAAACTATCATAGGTACGCCGAAATACGAATTACCTAGATATACAAAATATTTTCTAGGTACACAAAATATTATTCTAGGTACACAAATATACGACCTATATACACAATAACCCCAAATTAACCCCGTCATGATTCAATTAAAAACCCCCCAAATAAGAAACCTTAATTTCCAAAAAAAAAAAATCAATCACCATTATCATAGTTTCATGTACTCCGATCCAGACCTCCCTCACCTGTATCAACCACCACCACCATGCGTCCTCAATGTACGGTCTTAATTAAGAAATCCTAATTTCAAAAAAAACAAAAATCAATCGCCACCCTAATTATCACCGCACCACCACCTTATCACCACCACACACCACGGAAAAAGGATGACGAGTGCCAGGTAACTCGACGAAAGAAATAAGCAGTGGTTATATCGATCACTAAGCTAAGTTTCTCACTCACCATCTACGTCCTTCATCGACGACGATTGAATAGCTGACAGTGAAGTGGTGTCGAGCCTTGTCGCCGACAGGGTTAATTTCTGACGGACAACTAGTCTGATCTTGTCTCCGGCAAAATGAAAAACGAGTGGTTGCAAAGGAAAGACAGAGACAGATTGAGGTAATAGAGTAGAGTTATGGCGAAAATGACAAAAATTAATTGCGGTGGTAATTGGTGACGTTTGGTGGTAAGGGTGGTTGGGCGGGAAGCTTGCGTGGTGGTGGTTGGGGCGTCCGGTGATGGTGGTGGTGGTGGTGGTGAATCAGGGTGAAGGGTAGGAAGTTTATTAAATGGCAGGAAGTTTAATAAATGGGAAAGATGTGAAAGTTGATTTTGGGGACATTTTATGCGTAACAGCGTGAGATTTTTATATAGCTAGTTCGTTTTCACTTTTTGCACCGAGTGGTCGTTTCCACCGGATCTTGACTCTATATATATATATATATATATATATATATATATATATATATATATATTGTGAGAAACTATCTGTATATTTCTCCTCTAAATTTCAGGATTATAACAAAATTATAAGATACGAAATAACAAGTCATATATGAAAATAACGATATAAATAAGACATAAAAATCAACCTTTGGTCCTTGCAAATTGGCTTAAGAACAATATCAAAAGTATGATATCTCTTACTAGTTGCACCCAAAATGCTCCTTGATATGCCTTAATCGTGCTAGAACGATTATACAAAATTACCGCTAATTTTATGTGAGGTTTGATGATAGATCTAGAGAGAAAAATTAAGAGAAAAATCACCTTAGCCTTTTTGTTTGTGCCGTCACTCACTTAGCAAAAACCCTAGGTATTTTCTTTTTATTCTCTCCTAATCATACTAGCTAGGTTTTCCTAAAATAAGAAATTGCAATTAGGATTCTTTCCAAACCCATTTGGACCGAGTAGACATATCCATTTATTGCTTCATATTTTTCGGTCACACCTAGTAAATAACATCCATTGTATTATTATAATTATCGTCACTAATATCGTCATTTTATTAATAAGTCCACTCAACCTTTTGCAGTCGATTTATTAATACATGTCTGACAATATTTACAATAATTATTACGAGTAATACATTTGCTTAATTAAATATAACGGTTTATATTTAATCACGAATTAACTGATTAGTTCGTTTAAGCTAACATTATTTTCATTAATTAAATATAACAGTTTATATTCAATTTACGAATTAACAGTTTAATCCGTCCATCATCATTTTTGACTAACCTTTTAGTCAAATACATCGACTAAACTTTTAGTCGTATAAGGCATCAATATGACTATATTATACATATAATCACATCTCTCAGACACATCCTATAGGTGTGACTTATAGGGACCAGTTGATCACCGCCATAATAAAATGACAATAACGTCAAACTTCTAGCGAGCCAACCGTTATTGATAAATGTTAATCAACTGATTATTATACAAAGTATACCCTGTGAACCTACAGAGATTTATTTATGTTATTGCACTAACTGTGGAGGACACTGGCTCCAACAATCTCCCACTTGTCCGTACAAGTGTATGTGCGATAACCGATTCTCATATCCATAATAAATTTCTCTCACTCAATGTAAACCAATTTGCAAAGTCCGTATTCACAAAGGTCGTAGTTTACAAGTGATCAGTATCAAGAGTGGTTTCCTCGACTAGAGAGTAACTTAACTGATAAACGAATCTTCATTCGAGCATGGCCATGCATTTCAGTTACAGCTCCTCGAGTGGCCCTGAGAAATATCATATCCTGATAAAGGTTGGATATTTTCTTAAACTCGAATCTTGCAGACACAAGCGCAGTATGAAATGACCCAGTGAAAATCTACTTAGCCTCCTGTTACGGTCGACCATGAGAAAGAAACCAAAGTCACCCAAAAACTGCCTTAATCTCAAGAGACAGTCGATAGTCAAAAGAATCGACTCTAAGAACACTATGGACGTCCTATCCACGACCTGGCACCTAATGTTCTGAAACATTTAGGACTCCATAACGTTGTCACAAAATTGTCCTGCGAGGTATCATTATAACTCGCATATGTGATCGATCAGTCAACTGTTTGACTTATGGCTCGTTGAACCCACCATCAATCGACTTCACAGAATAATTGCCAGAGTTATCAGCTCATGTAGGCGATTACGGACCAAAACAAATATAATGTAATTCAGTTCACTTTGTGGTGTTCAATGTTGTCAGTACAACCCACATGAAAAACAAAATATAAAACAAAACGATGATTTCATAGATAGTTTTATGAAAAAGATACAGGTGTCTAATCCATATAAAACAACTAATACAACTCAGGAACACGTTTGATTCCCATGGAAATAACGTGCCCTTCATGCTTATCATATCTCAATGGTTTAGTGAGAGGATCTGCGACGTTATCATCCGTAGCAATCTTGTCTATCACTATCTCCCTTTGCTCCACGTAATCTCGGATCATGTGAGCCTTCCGTTGTACATGCCTAGACTTGTTGCTGGACTTAGGCTCCTTAGCCTGGAAGATGGCACCACTATTATCACAATAGATGGTGATCGGGTCATCCGAACTAGGAACTACAGTTAGTCCCTGTAAGAATTGACGCATCCATATAGCTTCCTTCGCAGCCTCTGAAGCAGCATAGTACTCGGACTCAGTCTTAGAATCTGCTATAACACTTTGTTTGGAGCTTTTCCAGCTGACCGCAGCGCCATTAAGAGTAAAAACGAATCCAGACTGAGATTTCGAGTCATCTCGATCCGTTGGGAAGCTAGCATCTGCGTAACCGATTGCGCATAGCTCAGTGTCACCTCCATAAGTCAATACCCAATCCTTAGTCCTCCGTAGGTACTTAAGGATATTCTTAACAGCCATCCAGTGTGTTTCACCTGGATTGCCTTGGTATCGACTCGTCATACTCAATGCATATGCCACGTCTGGACGTGTGCATATCATGGCATACATGATCGATCCAATAGCTGATGCATAAGGAATCCGACTCATGCGCTCGACCTCTTCCGATTTCTTTGGTGCCTGAGCTTTACTCAACTGCATCCCAGAAATCATTGGAAGGTTCCCTTTCTTGGAGTTGGTCATGCTGAACCTCTCAAGAATCTTATCTATATAAGACTCCTGACTGAGGGATAACATCCGTCGTGATCTATCTCTATAGATAGGCATTCCCCAAAATCTGTGTGCCTCGCCCCAGAACTTTCATTGGGGAAAATGGTTTCTTTAACAAACTGTTACGGAAAGTTAGAGAGGTATTGCATTCCCATCAAGAGTAATGTCAGCGAATACCAATAGTAGGAAGACAATCTGCTCTCCACTCGACTTGATATATAAGCATGGTTCCTGACCGATCGAGTAGTAAATCCATTCTCTGTATAACCTGGTCGAAACGATGATCCAACGCGAGGAAGCCTGCTTAAGTCCATAGATGGAACGCTAAGCTTGCATACCTTCTTAGGATTTTTAGGATCAATGAACCTTCGGGTTGTACCATGTACAACTCCTCCACCAAATAACCGTTTAAGAAGGCGGTTTTCACGTCCATCTGCCAAATTTCATAGTCATGAAAAGCGGCAATCGCTAAGATTATCCGAATGGAACGCAGCATAAATACGGGTGCAAAAATTTTATCATAATGCAATCCGTGCACTTGAGTGAAACCTTTTGCCACTAGTCGTGCCTTATAGGTATCTAGTTGTTCTTCTACAGAATGCTTTATTTTGTAAAGCCATTTGCACTGAAGAGGCCGAAACTTATCAGGTAAGTCAACCAGATCCCATACGTCATTCTCATACATAGAGTCCATCTCGGATTGCATGGCCTCAAGCCATAGCTTAGAGTCGGAATAGGTCATGGCACCTTTATAGGTAGCGGGTTCGTTACTCTCTAGGAGTAAAACGTCATCTCTCTCGTTCTCCTCGACCATACCAATGTATCTGTCTGGAGGAATAGAGTGTCTACCCGACCTCCTAGGTTCCAAAGGAATATTAACCGCTGCCGATGATGAAGGAACAGTTTCCTCCATTGGTTGCTCGGTTGTTGGTTCTTGAATCTCCGACAGATCGAAGGTTCCATTACTTGTCCTATTCTCGAGAAATTCGTTCTCTAAGAACGTCGCAGTAGCCTGAACAAAAACTCTATGTTCGGTAGGCGAGTAAAAGTAATGACCATACATCCCTTTTGGATAACCAATAAAGTATGTCTTGACCGATCGTGGGCCGAGCTTATCGTCAGGTCTCCACTTGACATAAGCCTCGCAGCCCCAAACCCGAATAAAGGACAAGTTAGGGACCGTTCCCTTCCATAATTTATATGGAGTCTTGTCTACAGCTTTAGACGGACTTTGGTTAAGTATTAAAGCAGCTGACAAAAGAGCATAACCCCACAATGAATCAGGTACAACCGTGTGACTCATCATGGATCGAACCATATCAAGTAATGTTCGATTTCTTCGTTCGGACACACCATTCAATTGTGGTGTTCCAGGTGGAGTTAACTGTAGTACTACACCACAGTCTTTAAGGTGTTGATCAAACTCATTCGAAAGATATTCGCCCCCACGATCTGAACGTAGTGCTTTAATCTTTCTATCCAGCTGGTTTTCAACCTTATTCTGGAATTCTTTGAACTTGTCAAAGGACTCACTTTTATGCTTCATTAAGTAGACATTATCCATATCTACTCAAATCGTCCGTGAAAGTGATAAAAATATCTATAGCCATCTCTAGCGTTGATTGACATAGGTCCACACACATCAGTATGTATGAGTCCTAATAGGTCAGCAGCGCGCATTCCAACACCTTTGAAGGAAATTCGAGTCATTTTGCCTATGAGACATGATTCACACGTGCCAAAAGATTAATAGTCAAATGGGGATATGCCCATTGTCAATGAGCTTCTTCACGCGTTTTTCATTTATGTGTCCCATACGGCAATGCCATAAATAGGTTTGATCTTTGTCACCAACCTTTGCTTTCTTCCTACTCACATGCATTATATCTGTGGTTTGATCTAAAACATAAATCCCATTCATGGAAACTGCTTTACCATAAATCATTTCGTTTAAAGAGAAAATAAAGCTATTATCCTTTATTACAAACAAAAATCCGTCCTTATCAAGTACGGAAACTGAAATAATGTTTTTAGATAAACTGGGTACATAGTAACAGTTATTCAGAAATAACTCAAATCCACTCGGGAGTTGGATTACATATGTTCCCACTGAAACGGCAGCTACTCTCGCTCCATTCCCCACTCGCAGGTCCACATCACCCCTTGCGAGAGTTGTGATGTTTCTTAGACCCTGCAAATGATTGCACAGATGAGAACCACAACCAGTATCTAATACCCAAGTTCCGAAACTTGCATGGTTGATCTCAATCATATGAATAAAAGAAGAAGACATACCAACAGGAGAGACGCGGCCTGCTTTAATGTCCTCACGGTAAACGAGGCAGTTCCTCCTCCAATGCCCAAACTTGTGGCAATGGTGGCACTCCACGTTACCTTCATCGCTCTTTGTCTTGCCTTGTGAGCTACCGCTAGTCTCACCAGGCCCACTCTTGCCTTGCCCTGACTTTTTGAATTTCGGCTTCCCTACAGCTAGGTTGGCCTTAGCTTGCCCTTACCTTTGCCCTTGTGGCAATCATGAGAACGTCCTATTTCAGACTCCCACTTAATTTCAGATCACTCTTTGTCTGTACAAGGATTGAGTGGAGCTGATGAAGACTCTTCTTCATATCATTCATATAGTAATTTGCCCTGAAAAGGGCAAAACCATCATGAAGTTAATGAAGAACGCGGTCTATGACGATCTTCTCATCGATTTTGCAACCAAGTGCCTCTAGTTTCTCGACATTCCCAATCATGTCAAGAATGTGTGGGCTAACCGCTTGGCCCTTCTGGAGTTTCGCTTCAAAGAAGCGACAGGTATGCTCATAGCTAACGATCCTCGGTGCTTTCGAGAACTCGTTAGAGAGCGTGGTGAAAATCTTGTTTGCACCTTCGGCAATGAATCGCCTTTGCAAATTTGATTCCATTGAAAAGATGAGTACGTTCTTTATCGCACCCGCCTCCATTACGAAATCACTATAAGCAAGTGATTCATTTGCTCCTGCATTGGGGCCTGGGTTTGGCGGTAGTGGCTTAGTCAAGTACTTGAGCTTACCGTCAGCAATGGCTGCATTCCATAATGCCGCCTCCCAGTCCTCAAAGTTGGACCCGTTATTCTTCGGTCGCGTTGACTGATTCATAGTGTCCATGAACATCTTAAGCCAGGACTCACGTCCGAGCGTGGCACTTGGCATTAGGTCATCAGTGTGACACCCTCAAAAATCGCGGAAAAATTAAACACGTAATTTCTAAATAAAAACTGCATGGATATGTTTGTAATAGGTTCATTTGAGTAAAAACCTGTAATTTTTAAAAACCTGAACCTGTTATAAAGATATCCTAATAGAAGGTGTCAAAACATGCAAGGTCTAAACAAACTTATTTACATAACCATCGCTATAAATAGCGGAGAACAAAATGATACAAAACAAATGTACAGAGGGAGACATATGTCTCTAAAAGTGTGACATACATGTCACTACAAAATGGGAACCAATCTAAGTTCCAAGGTTACTTTGCTCGCTAGCTCGTCCGTGTACCCCATATAAGCATCACCTACCTGTCAATCGCATTTTATACAAACACGAAAGCCACAGTCAGTGGGGAGTAACTCCGAGTCCTCCCAGCCACGAAATGTCATGTTAATATAACATGAAAGCATATAAATATGAGCAAATATAATACATAGCCCATTTAAAGGCCTAAACCATCAAGCTTTTCATGTGAAATTCAATATAAATAACATATAGTCCTAGTATGTGAATACTAGACCAACTCAAGCTACACTATCATGTGAGTCACATATCATACGGGAATCCAAACTCTATCAACCATAGCCGGCTTGCATCTCACCTTCTATGTTTCATAGAATCATCAAACAAGAAAGGGCAATATATCTAGAGACAGGCATAAGTTCCTAGTACAGTCAATAGTCACTTTGTAACTCGAGTCTATACCACGAGGTAGGGAAGCTAGTATTTTAGCTCAGAGGTTACATTTAAAACATGGCCAAGATACAACTCAACCCTAATCCTAGACTGCGCAGACCTAGAGAAATGCGGATAAAACCACCGCACCCAAGACTCATGATAAAACCACATGAGTACCCTAAGGAGTCCACCAAAGGGTTGGCTAGTACTTAAGCTGACCATCCACTCACAAAATAGGCAGAAAAGTCATGCCCCAGCTTGGATATAAACCCACCAAGCCGGGAACACAAAGGCTATTAAGCCGTGAACATACACTCGTCAAAGACTATAATGACCTATCTATGACAATGACCGAAGATATTTACTTAGGACCTCGTCCCAAGTGAATACTTTAGCCAACTTAACAATAAGAAGGGCAAAAAGTCCAAACTTGTACAGACAAATGATCACAACCTCGCTTATGGAAAGCTACATACGAGTATAATCAAATGATAATACAACATTACAAAACAACATGGCCAAGGCATCTAATTTCCAATATATAAATTATAAATATTTAAGCATCATTTTATAATATTCATTATCAACCAAAGTCATCCAAACTTACCCCAAAGACAAATCCCCGACCCAAGTCCCGCGACGGGTCATTGGTCAAATCAGGGCTGACCGGTTTAAACCTAATTTGACCAAACTCATTCGGTCATATTGGCCCAGCTCAGAGTCTTGACTCATTTTGACTCAAATCACACAATTCAACATAATACAATTCATGTGAAAATTATCAACATAAGGAAAAATTATTCCAACTTATAAGCTAACCCATTTCCAACAATTTCTCATAATAATAAAAATTACTAATACACCAAAATATCAACATGTTCAATTGTACAAATGACAAACACAAAGCATCAAACAAAGGCTCAAACACACAACCCGAACAACGGCCAAACCCGGCCACACACACGCCACACACAAGGCACACACACACCACATACACGGCCTGCCTGGCAGCACTCACGGCATGCCAGGTCAGTCCCCTTTACTCCCTCTTTTCTTTCATCCAAAATCGTTCCAATATCATCCCAATATAGTCACAAGCAACATACAACCATTACCAATTCATTTCACAATCAAACATATGAGATAAACTACAAAATTAATAAACTTTAACAATGATAATTCATGTGATATAAAACTTATCATATTACTACTCAAATAACATCCAACACATAACAACTGTGACATTATATCGTCGAGTAACTCGGAATAGTTACCTTAAGCTAGAAAAACGAAAGTAACCCTTGAGAAAACCCTAAAAACCGCGACTACCCTTCGTCGTCTACTATATATGAGTCTCCTAAGTCGTCTTCATGATCTTCACCTATTTAAAACAACAAAAACACAACAATTATCACATAAACCGAAATTATACCCAAAAATAAGCTTAAATCGAAATTAGGGAAACTGGAATTAAAACATACTAGGATGTAGATCTTGAAAAGAGGATTCCGAATATATAAATTTTGCGAAAATCGGACTAGAAACGAAGAAGTTATGCTGAAATTACAATTATAAGTTTATTTGATTTTTTTGTTGATTTTTGATATTGGTAGAACAAATTGGGGAAAATGAAAATAGAACCTAAGGGAGAGGGGAAGGCTGGCTGGCTGCCATAAGGGTCATGGGGTATTGGGTCTATTTTTTTTTTTACTCGGTTTTGGTTCGATTTGACGGGAATTCGAATTATTCGTCAAACGCGATTTCCGACAACGCTAAAGTTTTTAAACACAAGTTTACTAGAATTTTAAGTACTCCTATGCCTAATATCCTAACTCATTTACCCAACGACCGTAAGAAATGGAAAATCCCATTTTTACGACTTTTCTTTGAAATACTCTTTTATTAAAGAAAAAGGTTTAAATATAGTTTAAATTACTTTTAAACATTTCCAAACTATCAAAAATAATTATATTACTTCAAAATAAAATAAAATTATATTTTGTCGAATTATTATTATTTCAATTAAATTAATATTAAATTAAAGTTGATTTAAAATATTATTTTTAAAATATAATAACGGTCCAAATTTACGGGGTGTTACAATCATCCCTCCTTTTAAAAAGTTTTGTCCCCGAAACTTAGAAGAAAGAATCATTGTATATATATAACCCGATCTAAGATCAATCTTGGAAAAAGTAGAAGCACCACGTAATTGGTCAAAGAGATCATCAATTCGTGGAAGAGGATATTTGTTCTTGACTGTCACACGATTAAGTTCACGATAATCGATACAAAGTCGCATAGAACCATCCTTTTTCTTCACAAAGAGAACGGGAGAACCCCAAGGAGAAGCACTAGGCCTAATAAAGCCTTTCTCAATCAAGTCATCAAGTTGGATTCTCAACTCTTTCAATTCGGAAGGAGCCATACGATAAGGAGCTTTAGCAATTGGTCCAGTTCCAGGAACTAGATCAATGGAAAATTCAACATCTCTTTCAGGAGGAATTCCGGGTAATTCATCGGGAAAAATATCTGGATATTCACAAACAATAGGAACATCCTTCAAAGGAGGAAGAGAAGAATCAGAAGTAGTCACTACGCATAGAAACGCTTGATGACCCTTCTTCAAAACATTCATCATTTTCATAGCTGAGATTAACTTCACACTAGCTTGCTTTCTAACTCCTTGATAAGATACACGAGTACCCAAAGGACTTTTAAGAATAATCTTTTGATCTCGGCATTCGAATCGAGCATGATAAGTAAATAACCAATCCATGCCCAGAATAACATCAAATTCTTCAAGTGGGAATCGAAAGAGATTAGCCGGAAAAATAGATCCCGATATTGATATAGGAACATTGGAATAGATATTAGAACAGGAAAAGATGTCACCGGAAGGTAAAGATATATCCGTGCTTTCACCAAGCGAAGATTCAAGAGGTAATTTGTCGGAGAGTTTCATCGATATGAATGACAAAGAAGCACCTGTATCGAATAAAACTAAACAAGGAACTTTAAATATTAAGAACGTACCAGTGACTATATCTGGGTGTGCCTCAGCCTCAGCACGGCTCATCAAGAAAATACGACCTCTCGGTCTCTCAGAAGTAGCAGGTGTAGTAGCAACAGCAGTCTTCTTCGCAGGACATACATTAGCCTTGTGTCCAGGCTTGTTGCAGAAGAAACATATAATAGGCCTATCCCTATCAAAACAACCAACTCCGGGATGTGCTGGCTTCTTACACTGGTAGCACACACGATCCTTCAGTCCTTTGTTGTTGCTAGGAGATAGATTACGAGCACCTTGATTTGCTTGACCACTCGGAATAAACCTTCTCTTATTAGGATAAGAGGGAATGGAAGAAGCAACATAAGGCCTAGAAGGAACAACGTAAGGCCTAGGAGTAGGATAGAATGGCCTCTTGCCAAGAGATGTACTAGAAGCACGAGCCTCTTCATCAATAGCTTTAAGAGAGCTCTCGGCCCATAAGGCATCATCGTAGATCGAGACAAAGGATGTAGAATCTCTACGAATCATACTCTTAAGCTTTGGAGTAAGCTTTTCAAGATAAAAGAAAACTTTTTCATCTTCATTTTTGACAAGTCTAGTGGCATAGTGAGAAAGTTCATTGAATTTATCGGTAAAGGCTTGAACAGAAAGATTTCCTTGCTTCAATTCCATGAACTCTTTAAGTCTTTGTTGTTTCAGCTCTTTTGGATACTAGTTTCAACTAGATCCTTAAAGCGATCCCAACCAAAGCCAGGTTCAAGAATAGAAGTAGGACCAGTCATAGACCACCATCTATCCGCTTCTTTCACAAGGAAATGAGAAGCCAATTTCACCTTGTCACCTTCACGAACTTCATACAAGGCAAAACTCTTCTCCAATTCACGGAACCATTCAGTGAGTGCCACTGGATCTACTTCACCACCATACGTCTTGGTGTTGTTTCGAGTTAATTGATTTGCCACCCAAGTATAAGTGCCAGGGGCACCTTCTGGAGGCGGAGTAGGAAGAGGAGCAGGAACAGGTTGGTTTTGTTGATTCTGAAGAATCTGAGTAAGAGCTTGTAGGATTGCATTATCTACAGCTTTTCTTGGAGGAGCCATCTTACAAAAGAAGACATTGGCTTACTTAACAAAGACTTACTTAACAAATAGCAATCACAAAGAGACTACAACATAAAGTCCTAAATCTACCCATCCTACCCATCTCTCAAGTTTATTATTTCAAGGTCAAGTTATTTATAGTAGGGTGCACAAACGTGCGTTGGGAGCAAATAAGCTCTGATACCAACTGTGACACCCTCAAAAATCGCGGAAAAATTAAACACGTAATTTCTAAATAAAAACTGCATGGATATGTTTGTAATAGGTTCATTTGAGTAAAAACCTGTAATTTTTAAAACCTGAACCTGTTATAAAGATATCCTAATAGAAGGTGTCAAAACATGCAAGGTCTAAACAAACTTATTTACATAACCATCGCTATAAATAGCGGAAACAAAATGATACAAAACAAATGTACAGAGGGAGACATATGTCTCTAAAAGTGTGACATACATGTCACTACAAAATGGGAACCAATCTAAGTTCCAAGGTTACTTTGCTCGCTAGCTCGTCCGTGTACCCCATATAAGCATCACCTACCTGTCAATCGCATTTTATACAAACACGAAAGCCACAGTCAGTGGGGAGTAACTCCGAGTTCTCCCAGCCACGAAATGTCATGTTAATATAACATGAAAGCATATAAATATGAGCAAATATAATACATAGCCCATTTAAAGGCTAAACCATCAAGCTTTTCATGTGAAATTCAATATAAATAACATATAGTCCTAGTATGTGAATACTAGACCAACTCAAGCTACACTATCATGTGAGTCACATATCATACGGGAATCCAAACTCTATCAACCATAGCCGGCTTGCATCTCACCTTCTATGTTTCATAGAATCATCAAACAAGAAAGGGCAATATATCTAGAGACAGGCATAAGTTCCTAGTACAGTCAATAGTCACTTTGTAACTCGAGTCTATACCACGAGGTAGGGAAGCTAGTATTTTAGCTCAGAGGTTACATTTAAAACATGGCCAAGATACAACTCAACCCTAATCCTAGACTGCGCAGACCTAGAGAAATGCGGATAAAACCACCGCACCCAAGACTCATGATAAAACCACATGAGTACCCTAAGGAGTCCACCAAAGGGTTGGCTAGTACTTAAGCTGACCATCCACTCACAAAATAGGCAGAAAAGTCATGCCCCAGCTTGGATATAAACCCACCAAGCCGGGAACACAAAGGCTATTAAGCCGTGAACATACACTCGTCAAAGACTATAATGACCTATCTATGACAATGACCGAAGATATTTACTTAGGACCTCGTCCCAAGTGAATACTTTAGCCAACTTAACAATAAGAAGGGCAAAAAGTCCAAACTTGTACACACAAATGATCACAACCTCGCTTATGGAAGACTACACACGAGTATAATCAAATGATAATACAACATTACAAAACAACATGGCAAGGCATCTAATTTCCAATATATAAATTATAAATATTTAAGCATCATTTTATAATATTCATTATCAACCAAAGTCATCCAAACTTACCCCAAAGACAAATCCCTGACCCAAGTCCCGCGACGGGTCATTGGTCAAATCAGGGCTGACCGGTTTAAACCTAATTTGACCAAACTCATTCGGTCATATTGGCCCAGCTCAGAGTCTTGACTCATTTTGACTCAAATCACACAATTCAACATAATACAATTCATGTGAAAATTATCAACATAAGGAAAAATTATTCCAACTTATAAGCTAACCCATTTCCAACAATTTCTCATAATAATAAAAATTACTAATACACCAAAATATCAACATGTTCAATTGTACAAATGACAAACACAAAGCATCAAACAAAGGCTCAAACACACAACCCGAACAACAGCCAAACCCGGCCACACACACGCCACACACAAGGCACACACACACCACATACACGGCCTGCCTGGCAGCACTCACGGCCTGCCAGGTCAGTCCCCTTTACTCCCTCTTTTCTTTCATCCAAAATCGTTCCAATATCATCCCAATATCGTCACAAGCAACATACAACCATTACCAATTCATTTCACAATCAAACATATGAGATAAACTAAAAAATTAATAAACTTTAACAATGATAATTCATGTGATATAAAACTTAACATATTACTACTCAAATAACATCCAACACATAACAACTGTGACATTATATCGTCGAGTAACTCGGAATAGTTACCTTAAGCTAGAAAAACGAAAGTAACCCTTGAGAAAACCCTAAAAACCGCGACTACCCTTCGTCCTCTACTATATATGAGTCTCCTAAGTCGTCTTCATGATCTTCACCTATTTAAAACAACAAAAACACAACAATTATCACATAAACCGAAATTATACCCAAAAATAAGCTTAAATCGAAATTAGGGAAACTGGAATTAAAACATACTAGGTTGTAGATCTTGAAGAGAGGATTCCGAAAATATAAATTTTGTGAAAATCGGACTAGAAACGAAGAAATTATGATGAAATTAGTGATTGAAAGGAAGAAAAAAGTTAGGGTTTGGTTGATGTTGATGATGAATGTTTTGGAACCCAAATGAAAGGGTAAGGGGGCTGTCAATAGTCAAGGGGAGTTTTGGTCTTTTTTTTTTTTACTCGGTTATGATTCGTTTTGACGGAAATTCGAATTATTCGTCAAACGCGATTTTCGACAACGCTAAAGTTTTTAAACACGAGTTTACTAGAAAATTAAGTACCCCAATGCCCTATATCCTAACCCATTTACCCAACGACCGTAAGGAATAGAAAATCCCATTTTTACGACTTTTCTTTGAAATACTCTTTTATTAAAGAAAAAGGTTTAAATATAGTTTAAATTACTTTTAAACATTTCCAAACTATCAAAAATAATTATATTACTTCAAAATAAAATAAAATTATATTTTGTCGAATTATTATTATTTCAATTAAATTAATATTAAATTAAAGTTGATTTAAAATATTATTTTTAAAATATAATAACGGTCCAAATTTACGGGGTGTTACAGCCTATCTATCCTTATCGTATCTCACATATATATCTATATGTATGCATGCTCTACTTTAGTATTTCCTTCTATGTACGTCTAATGTGATATGGCTGGGAGAACCCGGAGTTACTCCCCACTGACTGTGGCGTTCATGTTTTTCATGGATGAACAGGTTGCTTGCTTGGATGGCTTTTTGCTTGACATTTTGGGTTCGGGTGTGAGCTAGCGGGCGTTGTCCCTGGAAGTTTCACCTCTAGACGATTTTAGCTAGTTTGCTAAACACTTGTTCTTTGTTAACATTTTGAGAGACTCCGTCTCTTTGTTATATTCCGCACTTAGTTTGTAATGTTTTGACACTCCTCGTATTTCATATCTTGCATGTATAAAAGTTTTTAAAACTTCATATTTCCGCTATATAATTCACATGCTTGTATGTTTTATATTTCCGCATTCGCGAGGGTTGTCACAAACGCAATGCGTTCAACTCCCAACAACGTCGTCGTATGCCCACTACAAATGCAATTAAGCAGTAGGATACCTTCTCGTTCCGACATTCCAGCCTTACGAACGTGGAGGTAGCCAAGGGAATGAGAGTACAAAGCACAAGACAAAATAGTGTTCAAACCGTATCATTTGTAAAAACTGACTCAAAGTGGAACATACCAAAAACCGTCACAAAACATGTGATACAAGCGAATGAAAAATCATATATTCGAAACATTAATATTATAAGTCACTACGTAAAATTATACGATAAACGAACGATCGGGATTATTATTATAAATGAAATCGTAAACAAGAAATACAAACAACATCCAGCAGGTGCCAGCCGGTCAAGTGGACCGGCTGCCGGTCAACCGGCTAAGGCCAATAGTCATATGAAAAACCAATATGAAACAACAGCATGTCCCAGCCGGTCAGGTGGACCGGCTGCCGGTCACCCGGCTGGGACCAAAGGGTCATTGGAAAAACAAGGAAGAAAAGGGAGGTGTCTCAGCCGGTGGTCTGACCGGCTGAGCCCAACTTCATATTTCAAAATCACGTAAAAATGCAATAATATACAGCCACTACCCCAGCCGGTGGTCTGACTGGCTGTCGGTCGACCGACTGGGGTCCAATGTACAAGAAAATCCCATTTTCACTAAGGATCAACATTTATCAATTATCGATTATCAACATAAAGCATAGATTCTCATATGAATTCTCAACAAACAATATATACCATCATCAACATAATTACTAAACTCACTAACCATATTCTAAATACGATTCCTAGCATAGAAAACACGTAAAACACATAAATGATATCGAGTAACCCTTCACCGTTACCTTATTGTGTCTTCACTACTCGTCAAGCTCCTCTTAAATTAGGAAATAGTCTTTGTCGGGATCTTGGAGGTCACCACCTACAAATAGATCATAAAAGATGAATTTACTTCACCTTGAGAAAGACGAAAAGTTTGAAAAGCGAGAAAGACGGTAATTTTATTACCAATACGGATATAAGAATATAAGAGGGGAAGAATAAGACGAACTTACGTGAATTTGACCAAGCAACGAATGAGATACGATGATTATAAGATCGGATGAAAATGGAGGCAAGGGTTTTGATGGTTTCTTAAGGATGAAGTAAGTGTTGTGTTGAATGAATGAAAAATAGGTTAAGGAGGGAGTATGAGTTGTGTAAGGAAAAAGTCAACAAAAGTCAATGACGTCTTAAGACGGGTTTTAAATGGAATCTCGCGGAAAATCCAAATACGAACTCGGAAATTCTAAATTCGACTCGGAAGATTAAATTCTAAATTAAAACTTAATTTCGCTGAAAAGTATCTGTAAAATATTTTCACTATAAAAATAGGGTACATTTCCGGGTGTTACAATCACCCCACCTTTTAAAAAGTTTCGCCCTCGAAACTTGAGGGAAAGAAAAATACCTTACTCGAATAGACTCGGATATTTACTACGCATAGAAGCTTTAGTTTCCCAAGTCTCTTCTTTGACATAAGCACATCTCCACAAAATTTTCACTAAAGGAACCACCTTACTTCTCAACTTCTTATCCTTGCGGTCTAGGATACGAATCGGCTTCTCTTCAAAGGATAGATTTGGTTCAAGCTCGGGCATTTCAACTTGAAAGACATGGCTTGGATCACTAACATACTTTCTCAACTGAGAAACATGGAATACATCATGAACCTTAGCCAAATTCGGGGGCAAATCCAACTTATAAGCAACGGCACCAATCCTTTTCACAATATCAAAGGGTCCAATGTATTTCGGGCTCAATTTACCCTTAACACCAAACCGTTTAACACCCTTCATTGGAGATAATTTTAAGAACACTTTATCTCCAACTTTAAACTTTAACGGCATTCTTCGGATATCGGCATAAGACTTTTGACGGTCTTGAGCGGCTTTCATTCTATCACGAATGACCTTCACATTATCAATGGTTTCAACAAGAACATCGGGGCCTAAATCACGATTGTCACTCCATTGATTCCAACATATAGGACTCCGACATTTCCTTCCATAAAGAGCTTCATCTGGAGCCATCTTGATAGATGCATGATAGCTATTGTTGTAAGAAAACTCCACCAACGGTAAACTCTTTCCCCAACTAGACTGAAAGTCAAGAGCACAAGCCCTAAGCAAATCTTCTAAAGTCTGAATAGTCCTCTCAGTCTGACCATCCGTAGCGGCATGAAAAGCAGTACTCATCAACAACTTACTACCCATAGCCTCTTGCAAAGCTTTCCAAAATCTCGAACAAAACCTCGGATCTCGGTCGGATATAATCTCCAATGGAACTCCATGGTATCTCACAATTTCATCCACATAAGCCTTTGCTAAACGATCCAAATTCCAAGTTTCTTTGATCGGAATGAATCTAGCACACTTGGTCAATCGATCAACAACAACCCAAACTGCATCTTTACCACCAACGGTCTTCGGCAAAGCCATAACAAAATCCATAGAAATAGATTCCCACTTCCATAGCGGAATATCCAATGGTTGTAACAATCCACCGGGTCTCTTGTGTTCAATCTTCACTTGTTGGCAAGTCAAACATCTTCCAACATATGACACAACATCACCCTTCAAGTTCGGCCACCAAAATTGCAACTTCAAATCCTTGTACATCTTATCCCCACCGGGGTGAATAGAATAAGGGGAAAGATGAGCTTCATCAAGAACTCGCTTCCTCAAATTAAGAGCATTAGGAACAAATAAACGACCATGGAAACGAAGAACACCTTCATTATCAAACTTGAAATCTTTACCTTTACCTTCAAGAATTTTGGCTTGGATAGACTTGTAGGTAAGATCATCAACTTGGCTTTCACGGATTTCACGAAGAAACACAGGCTCGGCAATCATAGCACCAACATGAACAAATCCACGCTCTACAAACTCCAAACTCAATCTTCGAAACTCAGCACAAAGATCAACAGGTAAAACATGCAAAGCATTCAAAGCATGAGAAGCTTTCCTACTAAGAGCATCTGCAACAACATTCGCCTTTCCTTCATGATACAATGACTCAAAATCATAATCGTTCACCAATTCCAACCATCTTCTTTGCCTCATATTCAACTCTTTTTGAGTAAATATGTACTTTAAACTTTTGTGATCGGTGAAAATACGACAATGAACTCCAATTAAATAATGCCTCCATACTTTCAAAGCATGAACAACAGCGGCCAATTCTAGATCATGAGTAGGATAGTTCACTTCATGAACTCTCAATTGCCTAGAAGCATAAGCCACCACCTTCCGATTTTGCATAAGAACACAACCTAAACCCATCTTAGAAGCCTCACAATAGACATCAAAGTCTACTCCATCTTCGGGCAAAGTCAACACCGGAGCGGTAGTTAACCTCTTCTTTAACTCTTGAAACGCATTTTCACAAGCTTCATTCCAAAGGAATTTGGTTTCCTTCTTCAACAACTGAGTCATAGGTCTAGCAAGCTTAGAGAAATCCTTGACAAATCTTCGATAATAACCAGCTAAACCAAGGAAACTTCGAATCTCTCTAATATCAGTCGGACTCTTCCAATCAACAACGGCCTCAATTTTGGAAGGATCCACCATTACACCTTCTTTAGAAATTACATGCCCAAGAAAGGACACTTTAGGTAACCAGAATTCACACTTAGAGAACTTAGCATACCACTTCTGACGACGTAGAACACCCAAAATAATCCTCAAATGAATAGCATGCTCTTCTTCGGACTTGGAGAAAATAAGAATATCATCAATGAAAACCACCACACACTTATCAAGATACTCACTAAAGGTGCGGTTCATTTGATCCATAAAGATAGCAGGAGCATTCGTCAATCCAAATGGCATTACTTTAAATTCATAATGGCCATACCTCGTACTAAAAGCGGTCTTTGGAATATCAACATCTCTAACCGGAATTTGATGATAACCCGATCTCAAATCAATCTTCGAAAAAGTAGAAGCACCCTTTAATTGATCAAACAAATCTTCAATTCTCGGTAAAGGATACCTATTCTTGATTGTAATCCTATTCAATTCACGATAATCGATACACAATCTCATAGAACCATCCTTCTTCTTCACAAAAAGAACAGGAGCACCCCAAGGCGAGGCACTAGGTCGAATAAAACCCTTTTCAATCATATCATCCAACTGCTTTCTTAACTTTTTCAATTCAGAAGGAGCCATACGATAAGAAGCTTTGGCAATTGGACCAGAACCAGGGACAAGATCAATAGAGAATTCGACATCTCTCTCGGGAGGAATCCCGGGCAAATCTTCAGGGAATACATCAATGAACTCTCGAACAATAGGCACATCTTCAATACTTGGCAAAGAGGTATTTGAAGAAGTCACGACACACAAGAAAGCTTGGTGACCTTTTCTAACCATACTTACCAACTTCAAAGCGGAAATTAAAGACACACCTTTACGGGGATGAGATCCCTTATAGGTTACTCTAACACCTAAAGGACTCTTTAAGAAAATCTTTTGATCACGACACTCGAATCTAGCATGATACATAGCTAACCAATCTATACCTAAAATAATAACAAACTCTCCTAGAGGAAACTTAAGGAGATTTGCGGGAAATATAGAACCCGAAATAGATATAGGTACATTTGGATAAAGAGTAGAACAAGAGATAATATCTCCGGATGGTAAGGATATGGGAGTATCCCCACTAGATGTCGGTTTGATTGATAATTTAATAGCATAGGTTGATGACACAAAAGACATTGAAGCACCGGTATCAAATAAAATAAGACACGGTTGCTCTAAGATTGAGAACATACCCGTAATGATCTCGGGATGAGCCTCGGCTTCGGCACGACTCATGACAAAGATTGAACCCTTAGGCTTAGGAGGAGGAGGGGGCAACTTTCGATCGGGGCAATCTTCATAACGATGACCACCCTTCTTACAAAAGAAGCAAATGTAGGCTCGGTTGGCACATGGCACACCAGGCTGGTATGGTTGCCTACACTGATTACATTGACGACCTTGAGCTTGAGGAGCATAAGGCCTATGAGCCACATTGGAAGTAGCTCTAGGAATAAAAGGAGAAGGATTTCTTGCATTGGAAGAAGGATTAAACCTCCTCTTGTTAGCATAGGAATTAGAAGAAGACGGAATAAACGGCCTCTTCCCAAAGGCATTCGGCCTAGGAGCATAAGAAGGAGAGGGATTATTCATTTGAGCTTCCTCTCTTATAGCCTTCATTGAATTCTCGGCCCACAAAGCATCGTCGTAGAGCTCTCCAAAGGACGCGGTACCCCTTCTCACTTTACTTTGCAGCACGGCATTCAACTTATTACGGTAGTAGAATGCACGATCTTCATCATCACGAATAAGTCTCGGCGCAAAGTGAGCGAGCTTATTAACCTCCGTAGTAAAATCTTGAGCCGATAGGTTGCCTTGCTTAAAATCTATGAATTCCTTGAGCCTTTGTTGTTTAAGCTCTTTGGGATAAAACCTACTCTCCACAAGAGCCTTAAAGCAAGCCCAGTTGAAGTCCTCTTCAAGAGTTGCGGTGGCACTTGTGATAGCCCACCAGTTGTCGGCTTCCCGCACGAGAAAGTGCTTTGCAATCCTCACTTTATCCTCTTCCCGGACTTGGTAAAGATCAAACTGTTTTTCCATCTCACGGAACCAGTCGGATAGCTCCGTAGGATCAGGTTCACCACCATAAGGCACGATCTTACTCCTTGCAATTTGACCCGCCACCCATGCATAACCACCTTGTTGATTGTCCTCCCTTCTAGGGTGAACTTGGTTGGCATTAGCTAGAGCGGCATCTTGCTGATTCTTCAGCACTTGAGCAAGAGCCTCCATGATAACATTCTCAGCTACACGCGGTCTAACCATCTTCATAAGAACAAAAACAAATTAAGTTACTCCTACCAATTAGCATAAACAAATAGACTACCAAGAAAAGTCCTTAACTTCTACCCAATCTCTCATTTATTATTTCAAGGTCAAGTAGTTTAAGTTAGGGTTCACGTGTGTGCGTCGGGAGCGGTAAAGCTCTGATACCAACTGTGACAACCCTCGCGAATGCGGAATAATAAATCAAACAAGCATGCGAATTATAATGCGGAAATAGGTAGTTTTTTTAAAAACTTTTATACATGCAAGTTAAATAAAACGAGGAGTGTCAAAATATTACAAACTAAGTACGGAATATACAAAAAGAGACGGGGTCTCTTAAAAATGTTAGCAAAGAACAAGTGTTTAACAAAAACTAGCTACTATCGTCTAGAGGTGAACTTCCAGGGACAACGCCCGCTAGCTCACACCCGAACCCCAAAATATCAGATCCAAAAAGTCATCCATAGCATGCAACCTGTTCATCCATGAAAAACATGAATGCCACAGTCAGTGGGGAGTAACTCCGGGTTCTCCAGCCATATTACATCAAACGTACACATAAGGTAATACGAAAGTAAAGCATGCATATATATATATACATGTGAGTTGCGATAAGAATAAATAGGCAATACGAGATATAAAGATAAGATCATATAGAAATCAAATCCGTAACCATCATGTTATTCAAGACTCGGGAAAGACACTCTTAGGCAATCGAATACGCTCCCTAGGGCTTGCATCTCACCGTTAGCGGTATAAGATTGATAAGATTGAGACTCGACAGACAAACCAGTCAAGTCATGCGATGATTACACAAATCCAACATATTACCATCCATTCACGAACCAAGACCTTGACGGTGTCAAGTCATGCAATGACCATGAATACCATCATGAAATCACACATTCAAAGACAACGACACAAAGACGACCTTTCTCACGGTAAATGAAACGCACTAGCATCGTGTACATGGCAAGTATGATTAAAAGGCATCCACGGGATAAGCATTTCCCTGTAACGCATACACGATCACATTTCGTATATGTTCACTAATTTCCTCCGGTATGACGACGATAATAATACGGTCCTAGTCTAAATCTGGCCAGACTCTCGGAATAACGTGTTCCGATTCGACATGCGATAAACATTTCGCATCCAAGACTCGGTCAATCATAGACGCCGAGTACCCCAAATTCGGTCGACATTCACGAAAGAGGCGGAAAAGAGCTCTAGCCACATAACCAGCGGTACGCTACATGCAAATAACACCACCTCGCAAGTATACAACATTTGACGGCCGGGTCGAACAACGCATAGCGTTCAACTCCCAACAACGTCGTCATATGCCCACTACACATGCAATTAAGCAGTAGGATACCTCTCCGTTCCGACATTCCAGCCTTACGAACGGGAAGGTAGCCAAGGGAATGAGAATACAAAGCACAAGACAAAAATAGTGCTCAAACCGACTCATTTGTAAAAACCGACTCAAAGTGGGAACATATCGAAAACCGTCACAAAACATGTGATACATGCGAAAGAGATATCATATATCCAAAAAATGAATATTATAAGACATTTCGTAAAATTATACGATAAACCGATCATGCGAACTATTATAAATCACGAGTTTTAAAAGTCAAAGGAAAACAACACAGCCGTGTTGCAGGCCGGGCAAGTGACCGGTGGCCAGTGGGCCGGCTCAGAACACAAGCAAAATCCCAAAAACAGAGAAAAGAGGTCTGGGCCGGTCGGTAGACCGGCGGCCAGTCGACCGGCACAGAACATCACACCAAAACTCAAAACTTCACTACTGATGTGTTCCAGGCCGGTGGGTTGACCGGTGGCCGGTGGGCCGGCCTGGAGCACCTCTTCATGCAAAACCAAGTTTCCAAAATGAGTTACTGGAGTGTTCTCAGCCGGTAATAGAAAGCACGATCTTCATCATCACGAATAAGCCTTGGCGCGAAATGAGCGAGCTTATTAAACTCCGTCGTAAAATCTTGAGCGGATAGGTTGCCTTGTTTAAAATCTATGAAC
The DNA here is from genome assembly GCA_022085475.1 of Heliosperma pusillum. NCBI lineage: Eukaryota > Viridiplantae > Streptophyta > Magnoliopsida > Caryophyllales > Caryophyllaceae > Heliosperma > Heliosperma pusillum. The sequence goes on from JAIUZE010070036.1 coordinate 218,953, forward strand.
TCCTTGAGCCTTTGTTGTTTAAGCTCTTTGGGATAAAACCTACCCTCCACAAGAGCTTTAAAGCACGCCCAGTTGAAATCCTCTTCAAGAGTTGCGGTGGCACTTGTAATAGCCCACCAGTTGTCGGCTTCCCGCACTAGAAAGTGCTTGGCTATCCTCACCTTGTCCTCTTCTCGGACTTGGTAAAGATCAAACTGCTTTTCCATCTCACGGAACCAGTCGGATAGCTCCGTAGGATCCGGTTCTCCACCATAAGGCACGATCTTACTCCTAGCAATTTGACCCGCCACCCATGCATAACCACCTTGTTGGTTGTCCTCCCTTCTAGGGGGAACTTGGTTGGCATTAGCTAGAGCGGCATCTTGCTGATTCTTCAGCACTTGAGCAATAGCCTCCATCATGACATTCTCAGCTAAACGCGGTCTAACCATCTTCATAAGAAACAAAAACAAATTAAGTTACTCCTATCAATTAGCATAAACAAATAGACTACCAAGTAAAGTCCTTAACTTCTACCCAATCTCTCATTTATTATTTCAAGGTCAAGTAGTTTAAGTTAAGGTTCACGTGTGTGCGTCGGGAGCGATAAAGCTCTGATACCAACTGTGACAACCCTCGCGAATGCGGAAATATAAAACATACAAGCATGTGAATAAATATGCGGAAATACGGTATTTTAAAAAACCTTTAAACATGCAAGATATATATAACACGAGGTGTGTCAAAATGTTACAAACTAAATACGGGAATATACAACAAAGAGACGAGGTCTCTTAAAATGTTAGCCAAGAACAAGTGTTTAACAAAACTAGCTACTATCGTCTAGAGGTGAAACTTCTAGGGACAACGCCCGCTAGCTCACACCCGAACCCCAAAATATCATATCCAAAAAGTCATCCATAGCAAGCCACCTGTTCATCCATGAAAAACATGAATGCCACAGTCAGTGGGGAGTAACTCCGGGTTCTCCCAGCCATATCACATCAAACGTACATATAAGGGAATACGAAAGTAAAGCTCAGATCCATATATAAAGATATCATGGTGAGATACAATCAGAATAGATAGCAATACGAGATATAATGATAAGCTCATATGGAAATCAAATCCGAATCCATCATGTTATTCAAAGACTCGGGGAAGACACTCTTAGGCAATCGAATACGCTCACTAGGGCTTACATCTCACCGTTAGCGGTATAAGATTGATAAGATTGAGACTCGACCGACAAACCAGTCAAGTCATGCGATGATCATAGTAAATCCAACACATTATCATCCATTCACGAACCAAGACAATGACGGTGTCCAATCATGCAATGACCATGAACAAGATCATGAAATCATGCATTCAAGAACGACACAAGACGACATCTCTCACGGTAAACGAAACGCACTAGCATCGTGTACATGGCAAGTATGATTAAAAGGGTATCCACGGGAGTAAAACCTTCCCTGAACTCATACACGATCCAATCCATTTCGTATATGTAGACTAATTTCCTCCTGGTAGGACGACGATAATAATACGGTTCCTAGTCTAAACCTGGCCAGATTCCCGGAATGCACGTTTTCCGATTCGACATGCGATACACATTTCGCATCCAAGACTCGGTCAATCATAGACGCCGAGTACCCCAAATTCGGTAGATCAATTCACGAAAGAGGCGGAAAAGAGCACAAACCTCATAACAAGCGGTACGCTACATGCAAATAACACCACCTCGCAAGTACACAACATTTGACGGCCAGGTCGATCAACGCAATGCGTTCAACTCCAAACAACGTCGTCGTATGCCCACTAACACATGCATTTAAGCAGTAGGATACCTCTCCGTTCCGACATTCCAGCCTTACGAACGGGAAGGTAGCCAAGGGAATGAGCGTACAAAGCACAAGACAAAACAGTGCTCAAACCGTAACATTTGTAAAAACCGACTCAAAGTGGGAACATATCGAAAACCGTCACGAAACATGTGATACAAGCGAATAAGATATCATATATCCAAAACTTGAATATTATAAGTCACTACGTAAAATTATACGATAAACGGATCATGCGAACTATTATAAATTACGAGTTTTAGAAATTATAAGAAAAACATACAGCCGTGTTCCAGGCCGGGCAGGAGACCGATGGCCGGTGGGCCGGCTCAGAACACAGGGCAAAAACCAAAAACAGAGAAATAAGGTCTGGGCCGGTCAGTCGACCGGCGGCCGGTCGACCGGCACAGAGCACCATACCAAAAATCCATCTTCACTTACTGATGTGTTCCAGGCCGGTGGATGGACCGGTGGCCGGTGGGCCGGCCTGGAGCACCACTTCATACAAATTCTCAATTTCCAAAGGTGTTACTGATGTGTTCCCAGCCGGTGGTCAGACCGGCGGCCGGTCGACCGGCTGGGAGCACCTCTTCACCCGTGAGCCTTGCTCACTTAACCAATTCAATCCAATTCTCATATATACTTCAAATAATCATCAACAATCATTATACATCATCAATATTCATCATATAACATCATTCATTAATCATAGCATGAATCCTAATCTTCCTAATCGTATTCTAAATACGATTTCTAGCATATAAACATGTAAAACACGTAAATGATACCGAGTAACCCTTCACCGTTACCTTTAAGCGTCTCTACTAATCGTCAAGCTCCTCTTCTATAAGGAAATAGTCTTTGTCGGGATCTTGGAGGTCACCACCTACAAATAGATCGTAAAAAGATGAATAAAGTTCATCTTGAGAAAGACGGAAAGCTTGAAAAGCGAGAAAGACGATACTTTTAATATCAATACGGATAGAGGAAGGTTAGGGAAGAAGAATAAGACGAACTTACGTAAATTCTATCAAGTAACGAAGAAGTTACGATGATTCAAAGATCGATATCAAAGAGGGAATTTGAGATTTCTTAAAGAGGAAGAAATGTGTGTTTGATTTTGTGTTGAATGAAATATTAGGTTAAGGAGGGAGTTGTGTGAGTTATGAAGGAAAAAGTCAAAGACGGTTTCCAAAGTCAAGAAAGTCAAACTCGACTCAAAAGTCAAGAAAAGTCAAACTCGACTTAAGACGGGATGTTCATGGAATCTCGCGGAAATTCCAAATACGAACTCGGAAATTCTAAATTCGACTGGAAACATAAAAGTCTTAATTAAAACTTAAAATTACTGAAAAGATTTCGTAAAATATTTCTACTAGAAAAATAGGGTACATTTCCGGGTGTTACAATATAACATCCAATGTTATAATACCACCAATTATAACCTTCACTTAACCTTAGTGAAGTTATAGTAACCCCAGCTATAACCTTAGTTAAGCTTGTCAGGTTATAGTATCATCAACTATAACCTTCACTTAACTTCAGCAAAGTTATAGTACCTTCACCTATAACCTTCACTCTACGTTAGTGAAGTTATAATAACTTCAGCTATAACCTTCACTCAATTTTAGTGAAATTATAATAATTTCGGCTATAACCTTCACTCAACTTTAGTGAAGTTAAAGCACTTCAAGCTATAACCTTCTACGTGCGAGGTTATACTATCCTCAACTATAACTTTCTTCCGTCACGGGTTAGTCCTCTATAACACTATCACCGAGGGGTCGACTCCTTGGTACAAACCGCCATGTTACCACAACGAGTCTTGTTATAGTACACCGCACCATAACGTCACTTTCAAATTTATAGCTCAAACAGGTATAACCTTGGTAACTTACATACAAAGTTATAGTTTAATAAACTATAACCGTAATGATGTAAACCAAAACCCTAATTCCTCAACATAAGAAAACCCTAGGCTATCCCACAAGGAGGAGGCTGAAACCCCAGTGCACAGCAACCCCACGGCCGCGCCACCACCAACGACGCTAGGGTTCGCGATTTGAACCCTAATTCGCAGACCAAAAGAAAAATTGAAAATAGAATAACAACATAAATATTAAATGCAATTAAACATGTGAATCATAAGCATAAATAACCACACAAACAATTAATCATACAATGAATCATTATATCATGTTAATAATTCACTTTCTATAAACATAATTAAAGGAAAACACCTATTTACCTTTATAATGCAATAAAGACCGCAAACTAATCTTCATCTTCATAAAGACACAGTTAATATAGTGCTACAGAAATCCTCCTCCAAAAACGCCCCAAAAGAAAGACATTTTCTTATTCTTCTTATTTACCCATCAAATATATAAACCCTAAAGGTAGGTCTAAACTTCATACAATCGAGTCCCTTAAAAATATTATGAATAAAATATATTGTAGAGGTAAGAGTCAGGATTGTGAATATATAATTTATATTTTATTTGGATGAAGAAAGTTGCACGACAATGGAGTCAAAGAGAGAAAATAAGAATAGAGGAAGAAAGATAGGTGTTGCGGCACGAAAGTATGCATAGAAGAAATAGATTGACTAACTTACTTGCTAGGTTAGATATTCTATTTACAAGAGAGTTCAAGTGGGCCTTTGATCCATTAGCTCACAAGATGGATAATCCAATTACAAATCGGATTTAGAATAATGAAACTCTCCGAGAAAGGATTTAAGAGAAATAGTAATTAACTTAAAATAGTAAAATCTTGTACGGACATTTTAACCCATCCAAATTAGGTAAAAATGGAAAATAACATAAAAGAGATCGTAAGCATTAAATACGCATTAAATAATTAAACTCGAAAAATAATTAATTTAATAAATAAATTTTCGAATAACATTATTATAAACACGGGGTGTTACATCCTTAGTCATTAGAATAGGTTTAGAATAGTTTAGTTCCATTAGTTATTACAAATAATTCCTTTAAGTAATTCAATTTATATTACAAGTTCATTTGCAAGTTATTTGGTTCCATTGTGTTCTTCAATTCCAAGTTTTATTTCCTTTGTTGAGGTAATTCTAGTGTAAGAATTATTATTATATTAATATTTAATTCTCTATTGTGTGGACCTAATTACTGATATTAGTTGCCTTAATTAAATAATGGTTAAATATATTGTTTCGGTTTTTTATTAGGAGTCCTAGTTTAAGTAGATTATGGTAAGTAGTTACAGGCTATTTACATAACTGACTACTTATTCCATAAAGCCCCTCCTGCCACCTCTCTATATAAGTACACCTGTTTGTGCTTTAACCTAATTCATTCATATCAGCAACACACAAGAAAGAAAGTGAATTAGAGAATAAGGAAGGTAGGAGAAGGCAAAGCAATAAGGGTTTATTATTTATCTTTCTCAAGTAACTTTATTATCAGATCTGATGGCTGCACCACGTAAGTACCTTTCAGTAATTATCGTTATAATCAAGATCCTATAATTTATGTTTACATGTGGTATCAGAGCATGGTTGTGATTATAGTTGTAATTCTGATTAATGTTCTAATTATGTTTTTATGAATGAATTTAATGTTTTAATCATGATGTTGTAACATTCATTCATAATTGATTGTATACCCTTATGATAGATATTGTATCCTTATACCATAATCGTTTCCGCTGCCATAATCGAATTATTTCGTTTTTAATTGATCTATGATGATTTCTATATGATTTATGATGAATATTTGCGCTGCCCTAATTCGATTTGTATGTTGTATTATGATTTTTATACGTTTGAATGCCGTCTGATCTCTAACCTACTCGATCGAGCTAAAGCTTCACTCGATCGAGGAGGTTTACTCTTGTTGTTGCTCGATCGAGCTACTGGTTTACTCGATCGAGGCTTTTCTGCTTTCCTGTTGCTCGATCGAGCTCAATGTTACTCGATCGAGGCTTTCTTGCCTTGCTGTTGCTCGATCGAGATTACTGCTTACTCGATCGAGGGTTTTCTGATTTGCTGTTGCTCGATCGAGCTGATGATGTACTCGATCGAGTGGTTCTGTTTATTTTGTTCTCGATCGAGCTACTGTATTACTCGGTCGAGGTTTTCCGTGCTGTTTCGATACTTATTGTTTGTTTTTATTGTATGCTCGTATAATATTATGTCGTTATGCTTATAGAATTAATTTATTTAGCGTACATTCTTATTATATATAACTGTTATACATTAATTATATCTTATGTATCGATTAAAGAAGACCTCCGCATTATGACGTGTTGAAATTCACCACAGTGAATTCATCTCGTACGCGGTAAGATCTCATAATGTATTTAAATTGGGCATTCACATTATGTTGATGTTCACCACAGTGGACTCAAATTATGCAGTGAATATCCGACTAAGCATCTAATGGGGTGAAATAACTCGTATTAAGGTTTTACCCACAGGTAACCTAACATTAAAGTAAAATACCCAATAAAGAGAGTATTCTTGATTATGTAATTAAGCATGCGTAAGTTGTCCACAGATACTACACATTGCCTAATGAATGTTTATAAGTTACTCATTTAAGTTTCAAGTCTTAGTCATAATTGCTATTGTGTGATAAACTCAAAGCCTAATGTTATGAGCATTGTTCATAATGCAGTACCGTTGCAAAGCTCCCTCAATAACTGTGTCCAAGCAGTACCACAACTTGATGGTACTAATTACTCTGAATGGAAGGAGCATCTCGAGTTCTATTTAGGTATTCTTGAACTTGATCTGGTGCTTACTGGAACAGCTCCTGCTGAACCAGCTGAAGATGCGAGTAAAGAGGTACTTGATGAGTATAACTGGTGGAAGAAATGTGACAGTCTTTGCTTAAAATTTTTACGACTTACCACTGCACAAAACATTAAGTCCTCCATTTCGGAGACAGGCTGTACTACAGCCAGTAAGTATATGGAAATCATTAAGGAACGCTTTCAGACTACCGATAAAGCGGTAGCTGGAAGACTTATGTCTGAACTTACCACTGCTAAGTATAATGAGAATGTTACCACCATGCAGCAACATGTGCTGCATATGACGAATCTGGCAGCTAAGTTGGGAAAACTGGGCATGAAAGTTGAGGATCCGTTCCTTGCCCAGTTTATAATCAACTCTCTGCCAGATAAGTTTGATGCTTTTCACCTTCATTACAACACCGTTAAAGAAATTTGGAGTGTTAATGAATTGACCAATAAACTGGTTCAGGAAGCAGCAAGAATCAAACAGAAAGATGAGGCTGATGCCTCAAGTAAGAATGGTGGTTTACCCCAGGCACATCATGTGCATCATGTAAGCGGGAAATCTAAAGGTAAGTTTGGAAACAGGAAGGGCATTAAGCCAAGCCCTTCTGATAAACCGTCTGCATCTGGCGTAAAGAAGGAAATTAAGAAGCAGGAAAGTTGCTTTTTCTGTAGAAAACCTGGGCACTTTCAGCAAGACTGCATAAAGCGTAAGAATTGGTTCGAAAAGAAGGGTAAGCCTTTGGCTTTAGTATGTTTCGAATCAAATTATGTTGAAGTTCCTTCTAACACTTGGTGGCTAGATACAGGCTCTAATGTACACATTTCGAATTCCTTGCAGGGATTCCTTATGACAAGAACCATAAATCCAAATGAGGCCTCCTTATACATGGGGAATAAAGAAAAAGCCTCAGTAGAAGCCATTGGAAGATTTAGCTTGGAATTAAGCACTGGATTTAAGTTGATTTTGGAGGATACACTTTATGTTCCCTCCTTCGGACGCAACTTAATTTCAGTTTCTAAGTTAGATAATAGTGGTTTTAAATTATGTTTTGGACAAGGTTGTTTCAGTATGTATCGAGACAATATTTATGTTGGTTCTGGGATTTTAGAAAATGGATTATATCGTATTTATTTAGATAAATTGTTTTCAGAATCTCTTTGTGTTTCTTATAATGTTTCTCTGCATAATAATGTTGGTTCGAAACGTGGAAGATGTAATGAAAGTTCTTCCTTCTTGTGGCATAAACGTTTGGCCCATATTTCAAGAGAAAGAATGAACATATTGGTTAAAGACAATATGTTACCTTCTCTTGATTTTACTGATTTTGGGACGTGTGTGGAATGTATTAAAGGTAAGCAAACCAAACACACCAAGAAAGGGTCCACAAGAAGCACTGCGTTATTAGAAATTATACATACAGACATTTGTGGTCCTTTTGATGTTCCCTCCATGAGCGGAGAGAAATATTTCATCACATTTATCGATGATTATTCACGTTATTGTTACCTTTACCTTTTGCATGAAAAATCTCAATCAGTAAACGCCTTAGAGGTTTACATTAAGGAGGTTGAAAGGCAATTGGGAAAGAAAGTGAAAATCATAAGGTCAGATAGAGGTGGTGAATATTATGGCAAATATGATGAATCAGGACAACATCCTGGTCCCTTTGCAAAACTCCTTGAAAGTTTAGGTATTGTCCCTCAGTACACAAATCCTGGTTCTCCATGGATGAATGGTGTAGCTGAGAGGCGTAATCGAACCCTATTAGAGGCTGTAAGGACAATGATGAGCAATACCAACTTACCCATGAAGTTGTGGATGCATGCCCTTATGACTGCTGTGTATGTTGGAAACCGTGTTCCCAGTAAGGCAGTTTCAAAGACACCATTTGAACTGTGGAAAGGGTGGAAACCAAGTCTTCAACATTTGCATGTATGGGGATGCCCAGTAGAGGCACGCATTTATAATCCACATGAAAGGAAACTCGATCAAAGAACCATTAGTGGGTTCTTTATCGGTTATCCAGAAAAGTCTAAAGGGTATAGGTTTTACTGTCCTACACACAGAACAAGAATTGTAGAAACCGGAAATGCCAAATTCCTTGAGAATGGCGAAGTTAGTGGGAGTGATCAGGTAAGGGATGTCATAGTCAATGAAGTTAGGGTGGCAATTCCAGCTTCCTTGCCCCCAATTTCAATTGATGATGTTCCACATAATGATAATGTTGACCCAGTCAATATTGTGGAACCTAACGTTGATGACCCTCCACTCCCGAATGATAACATTGCCACTGAAGTTGTTGATACAACCCCTGAAATAGTATTAAGAAGGTCCACAAGACCTAGAAAGCCAACTACTTCAGATGACTATGTGTATCTACAACAATGTGAATTTGACATTAGTATTGATAATGATCCGGTTACGTTTTCACAAGCTATGAATTGTAATGATTCCGATAAATGGATTAATGCCATGAAAGAAGAAATGGAGTCTATGGCTAAGAATGAGGTCTGGGAGTTGGTCAATTTACCAGTAGGTCATAAGGCTGTCGGCAGCAAGTGGGTCTTTAAGACCAAGCGCGACTCCTCAGGTAATATTGAACGACATAAAGCCAGACTGGTAGCTAAAGGCTTTAATCAGAAAGAAGGCATTGATTATAATGAAACCTTCTCTCCAGTTTCTAAGAAGGATTCATTACGGATCATTTTAGCTTTTGTAGCTCATTTTGATTTAGAGCTACATCAAATGGATGTGAAAACGGCATTCTTGAATGGGAGTTTGGAAGAAGAAGTCTACATGGCTCAGCCTGAAGGCTTCATTATTGATGGCAAAGAGGACAAAGTCTGTATATTAAAGAAGTCCATTTATGGACTTAAGCAAGCTTCTCGACAATGGTATATTAAGTTCCATAATACCATTACCTCCTTTGGGTTTCAAGAAAACACTGTTGATCAGTGTATATACCTGAAGATCAGTGGGAGTAAGTTTGCATTTTTGGTCTTATATGTCGATGACATACTTATTGCAAGCAGTGATTTGGGACTATTACGTCAAACTAAAGATTTCCTATCAAGCAACTTTGAGATGAAAGATATGGGAGAGGCGTCCTATGTGATCGGGGTGGAAATATCTCGAGACAGATCACAAAGGACATTAGGGTTGTCTCAGAAAGCCTATATCAGTAAAGTTTTAGAAAGATTTAACATGGTACAATGTAATCCCAATGATGTTCCTATTCAGAAAGGGGATAAGTTCAGTCTAAGTATGTGTCCTAAGACTGAGCTAGAACGAAATACCATGAAAAACTTTCCTTATGCATCTCTGGTTGGAAGCTTAATGTATGCGCAGGTCTGTACAAGACCTGACATAAGTTTTGCAGTAGGTATGTTGGGTCGATATCAGTCCAATCCTGGAATGGGTCATTGGAGTGCGGCTAAGAAGGTTTTAAGGTACTTAAAGGGAACAAGGGACAAAATGCTCACTTATAGACATACTGATCAGCTCGAGGTTCTTGGATATGCTGACTCAGATTTTGGAGGATGCGTGGACTCAAGGAAAAGCACTTTTGGTTATGTGTTTGTTTTAGCTGGGGGAGCAATCTCCTGGAAAAGTGCTAAACAAACAATTATTGCCTCGTCCACTATGGAAGCTGAGTTTGTAGCGTGCTTTGAGGCTACTATTCAAGCTTTATGGTTGCGGAATTTTTTCTCAGGGCTTAGCATTATGAATTCTGTTGCAAGGCCATTGAGGATTTATTGTGATAATGCCGCAGCTGTCTTCTTTTCGAAGAATGACAAGTATTCTAAAGGAATAAAGCACATGGAAATGAAATACTTGTCAGTTAAGGAGGAAGTTCGGAAAAACACTGTGTCAATTGAGCACATTAATACTAGTGCTAATATAGCAGATCCTTTAACTAAGGGATTACCTCCAAAGACATTTTTGAAGCATGCTATTGATATGGGTCTGGAGGATAATCATTAAGGCTTTTCTTTTATGTATGGATCATGCTAGTGCTTTGTAATAATGACACTTATGTTTTGATTAATCGATTTATGTTTTATTATGATGATGATTTCCGAACATTTTTCTGTATCGCATTATTGTTATTGTATACATTATTGTTGCACGATTAACAGAATTAGTCCTTTTCCTCAAGGACATTATTTGGGGATTATGTTTGCTCCTTGTACAGACTGATTATTCTAAGTGATTGGTCCGTAGTACATGGAAGGACCACTTCTCTTTTATAGTAGTGTCTCCGCCATGACTCAACCAGTTGTTCAGGGATGATCAGGGTAATTAAGATAAACCCATTATGTATTCATTTAACCGTCTACGCGCCTTATGTTATAATTAAGTGTAACATTATGTTTTAATCAGCAATATGGTCCAAGTGGGAGAATGTAAGAATTATTATTATATTAATATTTAATTCTCTATTGTGTGGACCTAATTACTGATATTAGTTGCCTTAATTAAATAATGGTTAAATATATTGTTTCGGGTTTTTATTAGGAGTCCTAGTTTAAGTAGATTATGGTAAATAGTTACAGGCTATTTACATAACTGACTACTTATTCCATAAAGCCCCTCCTGCCACCTCTCTATATAAGTACACCTGTTTGTGCTTTAACCTAATTCATTCATATCAGCAACACACAAGAAAGAAAGTGAATTAGAGAATAAGGAAGGTAGGAGAAGGCAAAGCAATAAGGGTTTATTATTTATCTTTCTCAAGTAACTTTATTATCAGATCTGATGGCTGCACCACGTAAGTACCTTTCAGTAATTATCGTTATAATCAAGATCCTATAATTTATGTTTACATCTAGTTCTTGTATTGTTTTGTTATTTCCTTTGTCATTTCCATTATTAGTTAGTTATCATGTTTACTTTATCATTTGTTATTAGATTAGATATCATTATGCAAGAGTAGTTACTTTGTCTAGGGAATTAGGGAAGCCATGCATAAATAATATTAGCAATTGTTCAAATGAGATGTTATGATATCAAATAGTTGTTTCTATCACATGCTTGCATTGTATTGTTAGTCTTTGATTATTGATCACAATCCTTAATGAAATTCGTTAATTCTTTCTATAAGTCAAGAGGCAAAGAATTGAATTTGACTTGCATGTGTTAGTAGGTCGACCTAGCCAAAGCGAGAGTTCGTTTGGACCAGATCTATGGTTGACACTAATATTGAGAGGTGGGTGTCTTTAGCCTAAACAATTATCGTTATTTTCAATTTCCTAGTTTGACTTGAGCATTTACATAATTTGCATGTGTCACCCGACCTCCCTAGACTCTTCCTTTATTATTATTGTTGTTTCATAAACCCTAACAAAACCACTCGATAACCGACTTTGATAGAATTCACCCCATAACAACTTGTATAGAAACTCCCGTCTCCTGGTGTTCGACCCCTATTACTACATTCATTTATGTCTAGGGTATTTATCTTTGATTAGGTGTGTGATAGCCTATCATGTATTAAGCACTTTGAATTTACTCGAGGACGAGTAAAGTTCTAAGTATGGGGAGGTTGATAAGACGGTTTTGTTGGAGTAAGTGTCCTCCACAATAGTGCATTTATATAATGAAACTCATTTGGAATATATGTGGCATGATTAGTATATTTTGATACTCCACGTCAGTTGATTAACGTAAATCGGTAACGCTTAGCTGGCTAGAGTTTGACGTTATTGTCGTATGACGGCGGTGATCAACTGATCCCTTTAGGTCACACCTATAGGATGAAACCCAAAAAGAATACTAATTATTTGTATATGATACAGTTTAATTAGGGCATTGCATATATTTGATATGTACGTTTAGTTACGAGAGTTATTTATTGGAAATTGAGTTAGGAACTCATTCCACTTAAGTTTATTAGTCAACTATACGATAACTGACTGAATAAATTTTACGTCTTATTTAATACGATTAAATAAGATTTTATTTAGTGATTAATCGTTAATTCATTAAATAAGTTGAGGTTATGCATAGATTTTGAGATAGAGGTAATTAGTTAATTATATTTACAAGGAGTTGTAAAACAAGTTAACTGGGCATTGTGGGACCCATTATATATTGATATAATGATAAAATATCATTTAAAAGTTGAGTGTATATTGATTATTAATTTGAGCCATATAATTGTTATATGATCAAATTAACATTTAATTATATAAGATAATTAAGCATATGATTATAAGTATTTGTGGGACAAATATCAAAAATCAAAATGGACTACATTTCACCATGTGGACCGAAATTGTAATGGAAAAACACAATGATAATTCTTCATTTCTTGTATCACACTACAACATATTGATTATGACAAGTTATGACATGAAAATGATTATAATCAATCCCACACACTACCTATTTGCATGGGAATAAAAATGAGCAAAATAAGAGCCACAAGGGCTAGCACCATCCGGCCAAAAGGCCTACTAATATTCATATCATATTACTAGTGTAGTAATACAAAAATATTAGTAGTATTTTTCTTACTTACTAACTAGTTAATAATAAGCTAAGATTATTTGGGTCATCAACTAATTCCATGATCAAAAACAATAAGAAAATAGGTTCTTATTGTGCCCATTTTGACCGAAAATTTCTCATTGTAAGGAAATTGCTTCTTATCTTTATATTTATGCTTTTATATTTGCATGCATGATAACTAGATCCTAAATTATCAAGTTAATGTAATTTAATCAACTAATTATAGGAGTCTAATTAGAGGTCTAGGACTTTCATGTGGTATCAGAGCTCAATTGTTACATGCATGTTGATTTTAAGCATTAAAATCGAGTTATACGATAACTTGAATAAAATCGAAAATTTGTGTTAAAAATGGTTTGCACGAATTTTTTTGATTTGCATGCATACCTACTTACCTCAAAATAGTTGTGGTCAAATTTGGTGATTTTAGGGATTGATTTGCTATTTATTTTGATTTATGAACTTTAAATCATGTTAATATGCATTTTTTACGTTAAAAGTTAACTAAAAATAGTTTCATGTTGATTCTAACCATGAATTTTTAAAATGATCTCACATGGATGTCTTACATACTCTATGTAAAAGTTCATGACTTTTAATTAAGTTTTGCATGATTATTGATTTTTATGAGATAAAAGTCAATAAAGTGAGATTATTATGTTCATAAAATTAAAACGTCCTTTTTTCTGATCTTGAAAACTTTTTGGTACATTTGATAATCTGATATATAGAATCTTGGTGAAATTTTATAATTTGTTTCACTGTTTTTCTATATTTAATGGTTTTTATTTGATAAAACCGTTGAATACAAAGTTATTTGTTCATAAAATTAGTTCCTGGAAATGTTCCAAAATGTACAAAATTTTTGGTTTCAAATTTTTATGATGTTTATATTTTATTTTGGTTTTATTTCATAAATGTTATGATTAAACCTCTATATTTAGCAAATACGATCAATCCAAACTAATTAAATATAAATAAAATTGGTGGGGACTATGTAACACCCGCAAATGTACCCTATTTGTAATTTAAAAATATTATACGGATACTTTTCAGCGTAACTTTAGTTTTAGTCTAAAACTTAGTTTTCCGTGTCTAATTTAGCAAATCCGAGTTCGTATTCGGACTCTACTAGAAATTCTGTGTGAGTTACGCCTTAAGGCGCTTTTGGGCTTTTTCCCCCATATTTCTCCACTCACTCACCCTTATAACCTAACTCCCTCATTCTTTTTCCACTTACTCTTCTTCCTCATACAAACCACCAAAACCCTAACTCCATTAATGGATCAACTCAAATTCATCACTACTCATCCTTTACTCACTCAAATCCTCTACTTTTCGTCTTAATCTTCCGCTCTCATCGTCCCCTACCTTATGTGGTAATAAAATTACCGTCTTTCTCATTTTCAATTTTTCCGTCTTTCTCAAAGGTGAATTATATTCATCTTTTGTCGTCTTTGTATAGGTGGAGACCTTCAAGAGCCCGATAAGGATTATTATCTAGTGGACGAAGGCTTAGGAATCGATTGAAGACGCGTAAAGGTAACGGTGAAGGGTTACTCGATATCTTTACGTGTTTTTATGTGTTTTCTATGTTAGTAATCGTATTTAGAATATGATTAGTAATCATAGGAATTGTGTTGTTGATGATAGTTGTTGTTAGTTGATAATTGATAAAGAGAATTGATGATTTGTGATGTTAGTTGATATTTGTTGTATGATGTTTGAGTTGAAGAGTTGATTTTCGTGGATAATTGACCCCAGCCGGCCGACCGGCCGCCGGTCAGCTGACTGGCTGGGGAGTGCCTGTATATTAGTTGCGTTACGTAAAATTCTAAGGTTATGAAGGTCTCAGCCGGCCGACCGGCAGCCGGTCAGTCGACCGGCTGAGACACATCCCATATTGCCTTCGTTTTTCTCAAGTGACATTGGTCCCAGCCGGGTAGCCGACAGCCGGTCCTTTTGACCGGCTCGGACACGCTGTATTTTGGTTGGTTTTCAATTGTTACCATTGGTGCCAGCCGGGTAGCCGGCAACCGGTCCCCTTGACCGGCTGGCACACGCTGCCAACTCCTTTGTAATTCTTTCTTATGTTTTCATTTATAATATTTCCGATGGTTCATTTATCGTATAAATTTACGTAATGACTTTAAATATTAATGTTTAGAATATATGATATTCCATTCGCTTGTATCGCATGTTTGTGACGGTTTTTCATATATCCCACTTTGAGTCGGTTTTACACATGTTATGGTTTAAGCACTAATTGTTATGTGCTTTGTATTCTCATTCCCCCGGCAACCTCTTCGTTCGTAAGGCTGGAATGTCGGAACGAGAAGTGTATCCTTACTGCTTAATTGCATGTGTTAGTGGGCATATGACGACGTTGTTGGGAGGCGAACGCTTTGCGTTGATCGACCCAGCCGTCAAATGTTGTATACTTACGAGGTGGTGTCATTGCATGTAACGTACCGCTTGTGATGATGCTTGAGCTCATTTCCGCCTCATTCGTGAAGGTTAACCGAATTTAGGGTACTCGGCTTCTACGTATGACCGACTCTTGGATGCGAAATGTCATCGCATGTCGAATCGGAAAATGTTTATTCCGAGAGTCTGGCCAGGTTTAGACTAGGACCGGATATTATTATCGTCGTCCTACCGGGAGGAAATTAGTCTACATATACGAAATGTTGAATCGTGTATGCGTTCAGGGAAATGTCATCCCGTGGATGCGATTTTAATCATACTTGCCATGTACACGGTGCTAGTGCGTGTCATTTACCGTGAGAGATGTTGTCAATGTATTTGTACGTTTGGATGGATGATTATTTGATTGGTTATTTGTGATCTTTGGATGACTTGGCATGGTTTGTTTGTCGAGTCTCAATCTTATCAAACTTATGCCGCTAACGGTGAGATGCAAGCCCTAGTGAGTGTATGGTTGCCTAAGAGTGTCATCCCCGAGTTTTTCTATGATATGATGGTTACGGTTTTGTACTTCATGTACCGATATCTTTATATATTAAATTGCCTATTTATCCTTCTCGTATTACACATGTATATTTATATATGCATGCTCTACTTTCGTATTACTGTTTAAGTATGTTTATTGTGATATGGCTGGGAGAACCCAGAGTTACTCCCCACTGACTGTGGCGTTCATGTTTTTCATGGATTTTGCTTGTGGTATTTTGGGTTCGGGTATGAGCTAGCGAGCGTTGGCCTGGATGAATCACCTCTAGACGTTGTTTAGCTAGTTTGCTAATAACTTTGATATTTGATAACATGTTGAGAGACTTCGTCTCTTTGTAGTATATTCTAATTTGGTTTGTAATTATTTGACATTCCTCGTATTTTTATCTTAGCATGTAAAAAGTTTTAAAAACACCGTATTTTCCGCTATATAAATCATATGCTTGTTATGATTTATTTCCGCATTCGCGAGGGTTGTCACAGTTGGTATCAGAGCCTAAGACGCTCCCGACGCACACATGTGAACCCTAAACTGAAATTACTTGACCTTGAAATAATAAATGAGAGATGGGTAGAAATTAAGGACTTTACTTGGTAGTCTTTGGTGTACTTGATGTATGTTAGGTTCTAACTTGTTTGTTGATTGTGTTGAGTGATGTTATGATTGTTTATATCTACCGTCTTGAGGTGGATCATGTGTTACCTAGAAAATGTATCCTCTACCGAAGATTGAAGATTGACAAGCCTAATTGAAGTGTATTTCTTCCTCATCTATGATTTCTCTCGTCCTTAATGTATCATGCTCTCTTCCTCCTATCTAAGTGCTTCTTTATCATCTAAAGTCTTCTCCCCTTGGAGATTACTCTTGTTACTTCCCTCCTCCTTATCAATTGGTATCCTTACCTTACTCATGTAACATTTTTGTGGATGCCATACCCATTTGTTTGTGGTATATTATACTTGGTCGGAAGAATTTTGAACTTTGTGGGTTGTTATTTAGGTTAGAATGAATTTGGGATTTGAGGTAAATGGTGTAGATCTAAGTTCACCCTATATCGATGATTGGTTGTATCTCTGTGGAAAGGTGGTAAGATAAGTTTGATGATTTTAGTGCTTGATGCTTGCCAAGACTAATGTGTGGATAGTTCATGATATTTGATGGTGTAAGGTTGAATGAGTTGGCTAAGACTTCTTAACCCATTAGCGATTTAATCTTTTGAATTTAGGAGTTTGAATGATGCCTTGAGTTGTGAAATGCCCTTGAGACTAAGTGACTTCCTATGATTTCCGAGTGTGTATTCTTGGGTATATGCTTGGTAGAAAAGTGCTTGGCTAAAATTCTTGGATTTAAAAATATGATCTTATATCATGGTATCGGAGACATGGTTGAGGTAGTAAGTCGTCGTGATAGATTAAACCCTGTTACTTAAGGATTATGGATATAAGTGGAATCTGATTAGATTGGCTATGACGGTGATGCCTTATGATGTTGATAATGACATTTTATTCTGTGTTCTACCTTGTGGGCCATAGGAGTTGAAAAGAGATTAGTATGAAGAATTCCTTATCAGTTCTTCGGTTTTGAAACCTTTGGGAATGTGTCAAATTTTAGAGTTGAGAGAATATTACTATGCTTGAGTTCCAATTCCGCAATTGGGAATCCGTGTTATATGAAAGGGTGGATGAATTGGGTTGTAATCGATTTGTTAAATCTAGGTGTACCTTACTTTGATGACTTGTGGTACGATGGTCCCTTGTAAGAGACCTTTTTTATCGGGATGAGTTGCTTTGCTATCACCCTGAGTCTGAAAGGAGAAATTTTGTGGGTTAAACTTTAAACCTTTACTCGTACCATTATCCCTTTCCATTTCCTTTCATGCAAGTTCCTAATAAACCTGATTCCTAGGAAAATGTTTTCTCTTATCTTTTCCTTTGCTTGGCTATCTTCATAGCTATATCTATCCAATTTCTAGCTTTTGGTTCCCTACCTCTAGCGTCCTTCTAATTTTCGTCCCATCTTATCGCGTTCGTGTTACCCTCAAAATTTCCTATCGCTTCCAGTTTCATGGTGACATTGTCTTCCCTCTAGTGAAATAATTGGGTTGTTAGCTAGCTTCATTTTGACCATGAATAGAATTAGGATTTAAACCCTAGGATGAATCTGTTGGTGGTATTGTACTCTCTTGATGGCTTCATTTATTGAGCATGCTATTGTAGTGCTATTTTGGGAATCGAGTTGAGCGTGATAATAGTTTGTTGTTGTTGGGTATTATAACGTTGGCTTGGGATATCATTTGGGAATTAGATGTCTCTAATTGGTGGATTCTAAAAGAGACTTTGCTTTAGGAAATTTAAGCCGATAACCAAAGTTTGAGGAGTTTTATCATAAATGAAAATCGATTCATTTTGAGTTTTAGATGAACTTGATGATTTGAATGGTTGTCTGATTGCCACGTGATTGGTCATTCGTGGTTTGGAATTAGTAATTTTCTTTTATTCTTAAGGAATCATAGTTTGAGATTGAGAAATGTTCATTGCAAGCTTTGGATAGTGAGTTATGGAATATAGAGTTAGAATGGTGAACTTATTTATCTTGAGGATTAGTAACCACCATAGTTTGCTAATGTGACTATTTATATTTGAGGCTTCGAGCGTAGTAATGATCGAATCAAGGATGTTATGGCATATTAAAGAATCATTATAATCGATAACGGATTGTGGATCTTCCCTTGTCGTGAGACCTTGGATGAGGCTAGTTGGATCTTAGATAATTATGTTTGTTGCTTTGATTGGATTGTTGTAAATAATGTTTATAAAGTTTAGCGATTTAGAATGGTTAAGGTGTAATTGAGGAAAATTACATTCTCTTGAGAGCTAGTTTATTAGTAGAGTTAGTGATGTCGAATTCTTGTAGATCTTCCTGCCGACTTCATCGTGATCTTCATATCCCTAAGAGTTCGATTTGTTTTGTTTTTGCGTGTTTTGTATACATTTTCATACCCTGAATTGTGTTTGTGATGCTCGAGTCGCTCTATGTACGTGTAATGTCGTGTTATTTTGAGTTTATCCTTGAGAAAATCTTCAAATTTCCATATTGTATTCCAAATTTAACTTTTCAACGAAGTCTAAGGGTGGATTTTGTACCCTTTATTGGAGAAAATAGTATTCTTTCGCTTTTATATTTGGATTTTTGCGTTTGGTTGGATGTTTGGACTTGTTATTGGAGACGTCTGGTGACTAGTCCTACACTTCCTAACGTTTGTTTTGAATTTTTATTTAACTATTTAGACATAGATTTGATCTGGATAATTAGAGTTCTCGTTCGCGACGGGCACTTGATCAGTTATGTCGCGGTCCCGATACAAAAATAATTACGCACACTTAGGCTAACAACATAAGGAATGTAATTAGGGAAGTAGGGTGTTGATCCTCAGGGAGTACGTGTTATGTATGAATTGCTATGGGGTGATTTTCATTAAAGTTCGAGTCATTTGAGGTGGTTGTCTAAACTACTAACATAAAATAAAATGACAAGTATGTAAATGACAATATGTAAATGACAAATATGTAAATGACAATATGTAAATGACAAATATGTAAATGACAATATGTAAAACCAGAAACAGACAACTTACCCGATCGGGTTGTCACGGATCCGATCGGGGAAGTGTACTGATCCAGGTGACAATATAATAAATCTAACTAAGAGCGATATTTATATGACAATATTGAAAAGCTATCTAACTAAACTAATAAACTAGCTAATAACAATAAAGTAAACTATCTAAGAACGGAAATAAAATGATGATAAAGTAGACTAACTAAACAACAATAAAATAAACTATCTAAAACGGCAAAATAAACTATCTAATCAAATTGATATAGTGAAAGAGAAATACATGCAAAACGATTTAAAAGTTTCATTGATACCAACATTAGAATTACTATGATTGTCTAAGCCTTGTAGCGGTATATTCCTCTCGGATTCGTACCAACCTTTTAGTGGGTCCTAACGTCCTCTCGGCATGGTTAGGTCACTAAACCCCTATTGGTAGTCCTAATTCCCATCCCAAGTCTCTTTACAAAGACGGAAATTGACTAATACAAACAATTGTTTATGGCCACTAAACAAAGTTATAGAATTTGGCATGACCAAAGGAAGAAACAACTAGATGGTTCTATTGGTATCTACTCCTCTTTTAATTCATTTTAACTAGTAAATCATTTCAATATTACAATTTATTGTA
Organism: Heliosperma pusillum; assembly: GCA_022085475.1. NCBI lineage: Eukaryota > Viridiplantae > Streptophyta > Magnoliopsida > Caryophyllales > Caryophyllaceae > Heliosperma > Heliosperma pusillum. Next base: position 239,298 of record JAIUZE010070036.1, read on the forward strand.
TTTACACAATGATATTCTTACAATGATATATCTAATTTATGTGATTATGTGATTAAGTAAATTAATAGGAAAAAGATGTAGGAAATTAAACTATAAAATATAAATACTAAAGTGATTAAGGTGATTATATTAATAATGATTCTAGTGATGAATTCTATAATTATATGATTAGGAAAAATAAAAGGTGGCATACTAAACAATATTTCAGTTTTGATTAGATTACTTTTAGATGAATCTCCTAACCACAATAGTATGAGAACAAGACTAATTAGATTAAGGTTTATGATGAAAATTGCATAAGTAAATTAAGGATAGAGAATTACCGAAATTGGAATGCAAATTATATAGAAAATAAAGTAAAGAACAATTATCCAACCCAATAACAAAAGCTTATAAAAACATTAGAGAAACACTAAGAAATTGCATAAACTATATTCTAAAACTTGTATGAAAAGTATGCTAATTGTGTATAATTATGTAAGAAGTTGTGTGTCCAAATTCATACCCTAGACAAAGCCTTTAATCACTCATTTAAGCTTGGTAGAAGAAGAGCCAAGTAACGTCTCAGCCGCAAACATACCCGATCGGGTAAGTGGAAATCCGATCGGGTAAGTGTGCAAGATGGATTTTTCCGTCTTTTCCAATTACCTCTTTGGGCACGGAATCATATGCCTTGGTCTTGGTCAATGCAATGCGTAATTGGGCTTGGGCTAGTCTTCCTTTGACTTGGGTTGACGTTTCCTTTTGAAGTTCAAAGTCAAAATCCAAGATGAGTCCATTCGAGGAAGGATGTAGCGGAATCGTAATCAAATCGTGAAATGGCTATCATCGATTCCTTGAAAACTCGTATTCTAGTGCCTTTGCTCCATAAAGTAGGAAAATATAGCCAAACCGCTTTATTTACTATAAAACGAGACAAAACACGCAAAACAACTAGAATAGCAATATTAGCTCGTTAATCACTTAACAAAGTGCATAAATCGTATAGAAATCGAGCTAAAACGGGGGATAAATCAGTACAAAATATCACTTATCAAACTCCCCCAAGCTAAACCCTTGCTTGTCCTCAAGCAAACATAACAATCCTAACCAGGACAAGGGTAGCAAACAATGATCAATCTATCATACAAATCTCAAAAAGTAAGCTCTCAACAAGTAGATGTATCATAAACCCGTAACAACAAGGGCGAAGGAAAGCGCGAATCATGGTTGAGATTTAAATAACGGCGCAACATAGAAAATATTCTTTGGACCTTTTCAGCTCTTGCATGGTCTTTTGACAATGGACTCTTACGGTACATTCTTCACTCAAATTTTCCTGAAATAGGAAATATTGGTTCAAATTTTTGAAGTGACACTCTCCTATCTACAACTTATAAGAATGTGCCCGCAGTCTATTATGGTAGACAATCCAAAATCATTAAGTAAGACTAATCATGATCAAAATGTAATGTAGGAAGCATTAGAGAAGTAAAGAAGAGGCTTGGGAAATTTGGGTAAGAAAGTGGACAAACGATTTTTTGGTCATGTGGAGCTTAAGTCAAGCTAGTAATAACCAAATGTGTAGTGGATACTCAATCCAAATCATACCAATTCCCATCAACAATAATCAAAGCCAAAAGCAGCATATTGGCTTTTTAAACATGAAAAATCAAGTTACGACTTCCCATAATTTTTCTTTCTTTTCTTTTCATGGAAGCATTTTTCTCATCTTTTTTTTCTTTTTCTTTGAGAAACACGGGAATCAGCAATCCCGAGACAGTAAGTTCACACCAAATGGTGGCATTATTAGAACATCGCAAAAGCACAGAACACCCTTACACATAAAGTTGGTTACTAGCTCAACAAGGGTAGGCAATATTATAATGTAGCTAGGAAGAAGGGTGTTTTTGCGAAATGTGAACAAGAGATTGAATGGCTTCAAAATATAGATCATGACAATAATACTTATAGAAAATGGAATAAAAACCATACTTATGCGTTTTGATGTAACACAGACTATAAGGAGAAACTACTCACTCCTAAACTGGGATCGGGTTCAGATGTACCGACCACTGGAGGCTATACCTTACAATATGAGTAGCTTGCCAAAGTCAAGATCAAGCTTAATTAAGTCCAAATGAAATTTTCTACCTACTGTGTACAAGACATCCCCATGAATGCACAATTCCTCATGACAAAATGAAACATCAGCTTATAAAAACAATAATTCGAGAAATGTAAGATGGAAATGATCTTTTCTTTTTGTGTTTTTTGATTTTTTTTCTTTTTTCTTTTTTTTTTCAATAAAAACTAAAAATAAACTAAGAAAATTAAAAGAAAATAAACTAAAAAGTAAAAATCTAAATGCAATCCTAAATGCAATAAGTCCTAAATGCAAATCCTCCCCCAAGCTAAAACTTCACATTGTCCTCAATGTGCATGCAATTATAACAGAAACAAACCGAGAAACGGTTGTAGCACATAGAACAGAGAAACAAGATGAAATTCTAATGGGAAAAGGGGCTAAAAAGAAAACGAAAAATGCTAAAAAAAATAAAGGAAAGAAATAAAATCCTTACAAAATGTCTAGCCTCCCCCAAGCTAGTATAAACAAGGGGAGCTCATGTCATCTCATCACAAAGGCCACCAGCTACGCCCTCTTCTCTCGGAATAAGGCGTCTCGGATGCGGATCCAGAAGCATCTGTATAGTAGGTATCATCTGCAGAATAATAACTACCACGAGAAGCAATGATCCCGGTTGGGCTGCTGGCTCCTAAGGACTGGGACTCTTCTACTTGGTGATCTCGAAAATCACCTCTATACCCTCCAAAACTCTCAACGCCATAGTCAGTTCCACAGTAATCAGGTCCGGTCTGCTGCACACCTGCATCATAAGTAGTACCATACCCCCCTTCGGAGGGAGTATAGAAAGACGGGTGGGGGCCCTCAGGTCTAATCACACCTTGCCTAGCAAAGTGGTCATAAATGGGGTGCAAAGCAAGCTGCTGGTCGGACTGAATTCTATTAACGGACAAGGTTAAGGATTCAAACATGGCGGTCACGTCGCCCGTAGCATGGGTCGACTGAGAGGATGATCCTACCTCAGGGCGGTGGGATCTAAGTTGAACAGGGGGGTCATTAGGGGTAATATCCCCACCATGAAGGAAGTAAGTAGGACGAGGTAAGATAGCCTCACCCTCCTGAAGTTGAGGACGTTGCCTAAGTAATGGAATGTGGTCTACCTCGGCGGTCAACTTGACCGAATCACGACCAGCTATCCTCCAAATCATATGGGGGTGTGAGACACGAAACCAGTTAAGCTGAACAAAATAATCATAATCCAACCCATTTCCCATCTCGGTGGGAGGTGTAGTCAATGCCTGGAGGTCAGTGGTGGCTTGGTTAAAACCACAAACGCGTATAGCAAGGTGAGTGATAAGACCTCCATAGACAATGGCAGTGTTCTTAGGATTAATAGCTTTAGTTAACTGAACAGCAAAATAATATGGAACACTAATAGACCATGGTTCTTCACTATTCACATTCAAAAATCCTCCTAAAATTTCTAACTCCACTCGTCTCACAAAATGAGGTTCAGCACGACCCAAGAAGGTCCATCCCATGAATCTTTGCCAGATTCTAATGGCGGGATGATGGATGTGTTGGTGTGGGACATGGTCCCAACGAGAGACAGGGTAAGTTGAAATAGAGTGCCAAACTAGGCTAACATCAAAGCCTTCTGGAGGTGAGGTAACAGTGTCCTCATAAGTGAGACCAAATTGTCTAGCAAAGATCTCTAATTTCATACTATAATCATCATTGAATAATCTAAACCAAACTTGAGGCATAGTGTTTCTATTCCTAGACCTATGCAACTCAAAAGAGCTCAAGAATTCAAGGGTTAATTGAGGGTAGGTCTTATAACTAAAGTTCATGCTAGCATTCATCCCTAGACCCTAAATAACACCTTAACATGCTCATAAAGCTTCATATGCCTTAAAGAAGAAACATTAAGGAACTTCGTAGCCCTCATACCTTTGCTTTTAAGAATGCACCAATTTTGCCATTGCTTGTTTGAACTAAATTCTACGTCCGGAAAGTCAGGATAATGCATAGCATCTCCTTGATTTTCGGGTTGATCATTTGCTTCAAGCATTTCTATGTCTTCTTCATGGGCTCTACTACTTTCTCCTTGATTGGAGGTTCTTGCCCTCTTTGATTTCCTTATTGTAGGTGCCATTTTGCTAAAAGAAGCTAGTATTAGAACACTTCATTATAAACACAATTTGATAGCATAAGTGTTATAATAATAGGCTTTAAGCACAAATTCAAGCATAGCTACCTAAGTGAAACATTATCATGCTATCCTTGAGCACAAATGGATGTTCTTAAGCATAACAATATGTCACTTAGATGAGCAACATACACTTAAATCATGAGTTTGGCCACTACTCAAAGGTACTAATGCTAAATTAACACAATAAGATCATAAGTTCATAGTATAAAGCATGAATTCAAGCATCATACTACTACTTAAGCATAAGTTCTTAGAATATAGTAAAGATGAGTATCCTAATTGGCATATGAGCATTCAAATCATAGTAAGCAAACTAATTAATCACTAACCTTCACTCTATAGCATGTAGGAAGCATTAGAAATCCAATTTAAACAAGTTTTTCAATCAAAATCAAGAACCCCCAAATTTGGGTTAGGGTTTGTTCATGTTGGATTTCTGGAAAAAAAATAGAGAGATTGAAGTAACTAAAGTAGAATTAACTTACTTGATGATGCTTAGAAGTTGCCTTGGATGAACTATTGTGACAAATTTTGTAAGAAAAGACTAAGAAATGGAGATTTTGAGAGAAATTGAGCTTTGAAATTGAAGAACACGGGTATATGGCAGCAAGCAAAGGGTAGCAAGTTAGCTTTATAGAAGAAAATAGAACAAAATACGAAGCAGACAACTTACCCGATCGGGTATACAGGAATCCGATCGGGGAAGTTCGCTGGTCCGGTTTTTGATTCTTTTTTCTTTTCTACTTGCTTTTACCTTTTGGCTATGTCCTTGAACATACTTACTAACGATAGTAATCTTGGCAACTTGGGCCAAGGATAGCTCCTTCTTGTCTCAAAAAGTCCTCCAATTCGAAGTACGAAAAACTATCATCTAAACATGCATTTCTAAATGTAAGAAATAAGTAAAACGATAATTGTTCCTAACTATTACAACACAAAATCCAAAAAAGATAGTCCAAATAAAATAGTCCAAATCATTGTCTAATAAGTGGAATAAAGAATGCATAAAGAAAAAGTAAAGAGAAAGACGGGTTGCCTCCCGACAAGCGCATTTTTAAGTCATGCTAGACTTTGTTTTGCTATCCCTCCTTAAGCCTTATGAAGGGATTTGAGCTCCTTGTAGCTGGATTCGTGATAAGTGATATTTTGTATTGATTTATCCCCCGTTTTAGCTCGATTTCTATACGATTTATGCACTTTGTTAAGTGATTAACGAGCTAATATTGCTATTCTAGTTGTTTTGCGTGTTTTGACTCGTTTTATAGGAAATGAAGCGGTTTTGCTATATTTTTGTACTTTATGGAGCAAAGACACTAGGATACGAGTTTTTAAGGAATTGATGATAGCCAGTTCACGATTTGATTACGATTCCGCTACATCTTTCCTCGAATGGACTCAACTTGGATTTTGGCTTTGAACTTTAAGAGGAAACCTCAACCCAAGTCAAGAGAAGATCAGCCCAAGCCCAATTCCGTAGTGCATTGACCAAAGACCAAGGCATAGGATTCCGTGCCTAAGATGAAAAGACGGAAAATCCATATTACACAAAAACCCGATCGGATTGCCCAATACCCGATCGGGTATTTCTGCAAGAGAACGTTACTTGGCTCTTCTTCAATCCGAGCTTAAATGAGCACATTAATGCTTTGACTAGGGTACGAATTTGCAAGAGTGATCAGCAGCCATGCATCCCTATAAAAGCCAATGATCATGCAATCATCCAAGCATCCAATTATCTTTTATCTAATCTTACTTTCATATAATCTAGTATCATCTTTACATATCTTTTAGCACACTTTCTTACAAGTTTTTATAGTTTGTTTCTTAGTATTTCTCTAGTGTTTTCATAGCTTTTGTTATTGGATATTTGTTCTTACTTTCGTTCTTATACACTCATATTCCAATTCGGTAATTCTCTAATCTTGATTTACTTATGCAATTTTAGTCATCATGAATTATAATCTCACTAGTATCATTTTCATAATATTGTTGTTATTAGGAAATCAATCTAAAATTAATCTAGTAAAAACCAAAACATTGTTTAGCATGTCACATTTTAATTTACCTAATCATATAATCCTAAAAGTTGTTATTAGAATCATTGTTAACATAATCAGCATAATCACTTTAGTATTTATATTTCATAGTTTAATTTCATATATCTTTTTCTTATTAATATACTTAATCACATAATCACATAGATTAGATTAATCCTAACATTGTAAAATTATCATTGTGTAAATAAAATAAATAGAGTTGTAATATTTGAAATGATTTACGAGTTGAATGAATTAAAAGAAGAGTAGTTACCAATTGAACCATCTAAATTGTTTCTTCCTTTGGTCGTGTCAAATTCTATAACTTTGTTTAGTGGCCATAAGCAATTGTTTGTATTAGTCATTTCTATTTTTATAACAAGAGTTGGGATAGGAATTAGGACTATCAATAGGGGTTTAGTGACTTAACCATGCTGAAAGGACGTTAGGACCCACTAAAAGGTCGGTACGAATCCGGAAGGAATATACCGCTACAAGGCCTAGACAACCATAGTAATTCTAATATTGGTATCTATGAGACTTTTAATTAGTTTTACATGTATTTCTCTTTCGCTATTTCAATTTGATTAAATAGTTTACTTTACCGTTTTAGATAGTTTATTTTATTGTTGCGTAGTTAGTTTACTTTATCGTCTTTCCATTTCTATTCTTAGGTAGTTTATTTTATTGTTATCTAGCTAGTCTATTTTATCGTCTTTCTATTTTCGTTCTTAGATAGTTTTATTTTATTATTATTATCTAGTTTATTAGTTTAGTTAGTTAGGCTTTCAATATTGTCTTTTAAATACCGTCTTTAGTTAGAATTTAGTTGTTTTTATTCAGATCAGAGGGTTTCCCCGATCGGGTACGTGATAACCCGATCGGGTAAGTCTTCTGTTCTGGGTTTTTTGTTTTGCAATTTACATATTTGTCATTTACATATTGTCATTTATATATTTGTCATTTTATTTCATGTTAATAGTTTAGACAACCATCTCAAGTGACTCGAATCTAAATGAAAACCAATCCATAGCAATTCATAAGTAACACGTACTCCCTGAGGATCGACACCCTACTTCCCTAATTACATTCCTTATGTTGTTAGCTTAGTCAGGGTAAATTATTTTTGTTTCGAGACTGCGACAGAACCGATCAATTCGTCCTTGAATTTTTCATTTATCTTTTGCCAACACCCATGGCAAATTATTGCGAATACACTTCCGAAGCCTTGAAGGCCTCGAGGTCACCATCTCCAACACTCAATACATTCCCCTTTTTATCAAACGTGGCACTTGATTCATCTATTTCAAAGGTGATCTTATCTCCTTTCACATCTATACAAGCTCCAACTGTATTTAGGAAGGGTCTTCCTAATATAATATAGTCGTCTCGTTCTTTCTTTGAATATATGACATAAAAATCAACGTGAATAAGGAAATATCCAATCCGTATAGGGACATCTTCCACAATTCCTGCCGGAGTATGCATAGATCCATCGGCTAGTTGAAGGCTAGTACTAGTGATCTTCATTTGTATTGGGCAATGGTCATGATAGAAGGAAAAAGGCATGACGCTAATAGCGGCTCCTAAATCACACAATGCACTTTTGACCTTATGAAAACACATTGTGAAAGAAATGTTAAAACAACCTGGATCTTTAAGTTTGGAAGGAATGATAATCTTCCCTTCTTCAAGGGTAGGTTCCTTGTGAGAGTCTTTGGTTGCTTCTTTTTGCCTAGATGTTTTGCCTATCCGTGCCTCCAACCTTGAGAAAGCTTTGTCGTTTGCCCTTGTTGTTTCAACAACTCTTTTTTCTAATTTCCCTTGAGCTTTTATCAATGTCATGATCAAGGCTTCGAGACGGGATGTCTCCTCATGTGTAGGGACTTTGGTTGGTCTGGCTAGTGTTGGATTGTTGCAAAGTTCAAGGGGTAACCTAAAGATGAGCTCCTTTCTCTTTCCATTCCCAAGAGGATGATCACAAGGTTTGTCACTACTCATGTCAATTGTGACAATCGATGGTTCTTCATTCCCTTGGGTGGTTTGGCTAGAACTCGTTGGGGTCAACTCTTCTACTCTCTTTTGGAGAGATAAAATGGTTGATTTGAGTGAGTTTAAGCTATAAAAGAAGTATGAGTACATATTATGTTGGGCTTGGATTACTTCCCTTAACTTAACATCTACTTTTGCTATCACATGATCATTTTGAAAGGATGAATTTGGTATAGTATGAGGTGTATTAGTGTGTTGAGTTTGGCGAAATTGTGGGTGAAAGGGGTTTAAGGGTGTGAGTTTGTTCCCACATCGTTGAGGTACATGCCCTATCTATAACACCCGCAAATTTACCCTATTTTTATAGTAAAAATATTTTTACAGATACTTTTCAGCGAAATTTAGTTTTAGTTTAGAATTAAATTTCCCGTGTCGAATTTAGAATTTCCGAGTTTGTATTTGGATTTTACGCGAGATTTCAAGTGAATCACGTCTTAAGACGTCTTTGACTTTTCTTGACTTTTTTCGACTTACTCCACTCATACTCCCTCATAAACCCTAACTTCCTCACAACTCAAAAACTCTTTCTTCCTCACTAAGAAAACCCCAAAAACCTACCTTCCATTTTGATCCGTCTTAGAATCGTCATAACTCTTTCATTTCTCGCTCAACTTCACGTAAGTTCGTCTCATTCTTTCCATCTCATCTTCCTCTATCCGTTTTGGTAATAAAATTACCGTCTTTCTCGCTTTTCAAATTATCCGTCTTTCTCAAGGTGAGTTATATTCATCTTTTATTAACTATTTGTAGGTGGTGACCTCCAAGATCCCGACAAAGACTACTTCTTGATTGAAGAGGATATTGACGCGGGGTAAAGACGCAATAAGGTAACGGTGAAGGGTTACTCGATATCATTTACGTGTTTTACATGTTTTCTATGTTAGTAATCGTAATTAGGATATGATTAGTAATCATAGGAATCGTATTGTTGGTAATGGATGTTGTTAGTTGAGAACTTATATGAGAATTGATGATTTATAATGATAGATGATTGTTGTTAAATGTTGGTTCTTAAGTGAAATGGTGATTTTCGTGTGATGTTGACCCCAGCCGGCCGACCGGCAGCCGGTCAGCTGACCGGCTGGGGCAGTGGCTGTATAACTTTTGTTTTACGTGAGAATTTATGCATGAAGTTGATCTCAGCCGGCCGATCGGCTAAGACACCTCTATCTTTTCCTTGGTTTTTCTCATAAGCCTTTGGTCCCAGCCGCTTAGCCGGCAGCCGGTCCACCTGACCGGCTGGGACACACTGATCTTTCACTTAGTTTTTTGTATGTCATATGGTACCAGCCAGGTGGCCAGCAGCCGGTCCACCTGACCGGCTGGCACCTGCTAGACTTTCCTTGTATTTCTTGTTTACGATTTCATTTATAATATTTCCGATGGTTCATTTATCGTAAGGCTGGAATGTCAGAACGAGGATGTATCCTTACAATTTAATTGCATGTGTTAGTGAGCATATGACGACGTTGTTGGGAGGCGAACGCTATGCGTTGATCGACTCGGCCGTCAAATGTTATGTACTTGCGAGGTGGTGTTATTTGCATGTAGCTTACCGCTTGTTATGAGGCTTGTGCTCTTTTCCGCCTCTTTCGTGAATTATCGACCGAATTTGGGGTACTCGGCGTCTATGATTGACCGAGTCTTGGATGCGAAACGTTTATCGCATGTCGAATCGGAACACGTTTATTCCAAGAGTCTGGACAGGTTTAGACTAGGACCGGATATTTATATCGTCGTGCTACCAGGAGGAAATTAGTCTACATATACAAAATGTAGCATCGTGTATGCGTTCAGGGAAATGATGTATCCCGTGGATGCCTTTTAATCATACTTGCCATGTACACGGTGCTAGTGCGTTTCATTTACCGTGAGAGATGTCGTCTTTGTGTCTGTGTGTTTTTGGATGATGATTCAGGAATGATTAGAGATTGATCATTGCATGACTTGGCATGGTTTGTTTGTCGAGTCTCAATCTTATCAAACTTATACCGCTAACAGTGAGATGTAAGCCCTAGTGAGCGTATTCGGTTGCCTAAGAGTGTCTTCCCCGAGTCTTTGTATAACATGATGGATTCAGATTTGTATTTCATATACTCTTATCATTATATATATTGAATTGCCTATCTATCCTTATCGTATTTCACATGTATATCTATATATGCATGCTTCTACTTTTGTATTTTCTTTTATGTACGTTTAATGTGATATGGCTGGGAGAACCCGGAGTTACTCCCGACTGACTGTGGCGTTCATGTTTTTCATGGATGAACAGGTTGCTTGATTTGTATGGCTTTTTGCTTATGATATTTTGGGTTCGGGTGTGAGCTAGCGGGCGTTGTCTCTGGAAGATTTACCTCTAGACGTTATTTTAGCTAGTTGCTAATCACTTTGACATTGTTAACCTTTTGAGAGACTACGTCTCTTGTTGTAGTGTATTTCTTACTTTGGTTTGTAATATTTGACACTCCTCGTATTTTCTATCTTGCATGTATAAAGGTTTTTAAAATACCGTATTTCCGCTAATTAAATCACATGCTTGTATGTTTTATTTCCGCATTCGCGAGGGTTGTCACACTATCCCACCACAAAGTTCACAAGGTGTTGTAAGTGAGGTAAATGGATTAAAAACTTTTGGACGATATAAAGTGCATTTTGGGGTGGTTTCGTTTGGTTGAACGGGACAGGCTAAGGAAATGGTAGTGTCAACATCATTTGAAGTTTCCACTCGACTTTTCTTTCGCTCTCCCCCATTATTTTGTGAACCTTCCCCACTTTCTTTTTGTGAATTAATTGATAGGTTTGACATAGTGGTTCTAAACCTACGGTGAAAAGCGATGACAATCTCTTCCCACTCCATTGGTCTTGTGGTATCCTTTAAACGACGGGTGAACCACCATTTAGCTTCTCCCTTTAGGGATAAAGCAAAGAGAGTTTCTCTAATCTGGTTTTGGGTGATTCCCTCCCTCACAAAGGTTTGACACAATTCGCAAAAGGTTTGGATATGGTGTGACAGGTTTTCATTTGGTTTACCACTAAATTGGTTTCCCTCAATGAGAGCAATAAAAGTCATATGGACCCTTAGGATCCCACTAGCGAGCTCAAAAACCCGGTACCTTGGATCTTCCCTTGTTAGTGCCATTTTTGTCAACCTACAAGAAAAACACAAAAAGGAAAGTAAGTAACGATTTAGGTACGGTTGCTGATAAGTGAATATTTTTATGAATATAACCCCCAATTTAGCTCGGTTTTGTATGTCATTTGTGCTTTGTTAAGCCACTTTATGAGCTAATATCGTCTTCTAGGCGAATTCCTATGTTCTAACCTGTTTTATAGGGAAAATGACGTTTCTACGCCCTTTTTCTATATTTCCGAGCATTTGCCTAGAACCCGACGATTTGAAGAAGCAAGCTTGACCATGTCAAAGTCATTTCAAGAAGGTTCACTAATTCAAAAGAGAGAAGAAGTAAAGACGATGTCGTAGTTGTCGGAAGATCAATCAATTGGGCGGAATAATTCATCGCTTTACATCAAACCCTATCAACAAACCCGATTGAAGAGGTCAAGGGTGTAACAACCCGAAAAGTACCCAATTTGCTTAAGCAATAGCTTATGGATACTTTTCAGTAGAACTTAAGTTTTTAATATAGGAATTTTTGTTCCGAGTCGTATTTTGAAATTCCGCGTTCGTATTTGGAATTTTTGAGAGATTTCATGAAAAGACCGTTTTTGGTCGTCTTTGACTTTTCTTGACTTTTAAATCGTCTTTGACTTTTTCTTGACTTTTTAAAGTTGTCATTTACTTTTTCTCGACTTTTAAGTCGTCTTAAACTTTTCTGGATTTTTAAGTCATTTTTGACTTTTCTCGACTTTTTAGTCGACTTTGACTATTCGTTGACTTTTCCCGACTCGTCTTGCGATTTTGAAGACCGAAATTTTATTTAAAAAAATAATATTTTTGATTTATTTTTATTTCGATGTATTAAGATTTGTCATAATTTAATAAAATTATTTAGAATTTATTTGGAATTTAAAGAATAACTTTTACGGTTTTTAACCAATCGTCATTTAACTATTCCCGACGCATCGTAAAGCGCGCAACAAAATCGAAACTCGACTTTGGCATGAGTCACGCGGCCATGTCATCGTTTTCCACTCACGATTGGATATTTTAATTGATTCGATTAAAATAATACAAATATCTTAGATATTTGTTACTTTATCGATCCGTCAACGGAGATTGCGCAAATCGAGCAAAAACAGACCCGAATCACCTCAAACCACACGGCTCCTTAAAGTCCTCTAATAGCCTTGATATTTTGATTACTTTTGATTACAATATCATAATATCTAGATCACTATTCGCTTTATCGATCAATTAACGAAAATTACGCAAAACGCTCGAAATCAGACCCGACAATCACAATTCCACACGGCACACTTACCCACTCTTAAGCCTTGATATTTTCATTATTTTTCATTTTAATATCATAATATCTTGATATTAACTTTATCGTAAATAATATTTAATCGTTTACCGTAAAACAATTATTAAACGCGAATCAATTACGGAACAACAATTTCAAAACTCGACACCTTTATGTGTCTATAAACACACGGCACACACCCACCCATATGACTCACAAACAACTTTTCATTTTACAACAAATCAAAATAAGATCAAAACCTCACTTTATTTAATCGTTCTTCGCGTTCTTCATCGTTCATCAACCGTTCTTCATCGTTCTTGAGCAAAACCTTTATAAAATCTTCGTTTCTTAATTAAATCCATCCTAATTTATATTTCTAGACTCTCCTCTTCGCTCCTCATCTTCACGTATGTTTTATTTTCAATTCCGTCAAGATCGTTTTCATCATTTAATTATGGAAAATTTAGTTTAAGTTCTAATAATTGTTTTTCTTGTTATTTCTTATAGGGGAAGAGTTTGAAGACGAATTTGGGGACTCTTATATTTTGGGTGAAGACTAGTAGAAGGGTTTTCTTATTTATATTTTCTTATATTTTGTGCTAAGTGGATTTTGCTAGCTAAGGTAACATTTCCGATTTACTCGACGAATTAATGTCACATAGCCTTAGTTTTGTTTTTGTAGTCTTTAGTTTTGGCTCATGTTATAGTATTTAAGAGTTAAGTTAGTAACATAGCCTTTAATTTGATTTATTTGGATTTTGGTTCATCTTTATTTTTGGTTCATGTTTTATGATTTATGGATTTTTAGTTAGTAATATGTTAAGTAGTAATTATTATGTTGTTTTATGATTTTTATGTTGTATGGAATTTTTGTGATGTTTGATGATTTTTGATGATTTTATGTTGTATGAATTTTTATGATGATTTAGTGTTCTTGATGATTTTTAAGTTGTAGTGAATTTTTATGTTGATTTATGGTTCTTGATGAATTTTTATGGTTTTTCATAAGTTATGATTTTTATGTTGTTTATGAACTTTTAACAAATTTAGTGTTCTTGAAGAATTTTAATGATTTTTACTAAGTTATGATTTTTATGTTGTTTATGAAATTTTAACAAGTTTAGTGTTCTTGACAAATTTTGATGATTTTTAATAAGTTATGATTTTGTATGATGGATGTTAAAATGGGTGTTTGTTGATTTAAAAACAAGTTTGGAATTGATTTGGTGGTGTTTGTTGTTGAACCGTGGGTGAGGGCATGAACCGGGTCCAAACCAGACCGGTCCAGGCCGGTTCAGACCCGGTCTGGGTTGGTCAAGGTGGGTCCGGGTTTTGGCCTTTGGGTTGTGTCGATGTTTGATTGATTGGTTGTTGTTTTGACGGGTTTTAAATACGTTAAAGCATGCGGGAAATATTAGAAAACGGTTTTAAAATAAAGTGTAAAATCTGCCATTTTTACCAAAACAGCCCGTGGGCCCATCCAGGCCCATATTGGGTCCGGCCCATTTCAGCCCGTGGGTCCCACCTTGGGACTCGTGTCGGTTTTTGAGTTATCGTCATTTTTATCGTGTTTTGTAATATTTAGCAAGTGGGAAATATTAATAAGTAAAAGATTTAATTAAAAAGGTTTTCATAAAATTATTATTTCTCACATGTTAGAAATTATAATACGAGATTAGTTTACGTTGAAATCATTTTAGTCAAACGGGTTTTTGGTTATGATTTAATAATTCACCGGTTAGAAGTTTTATTAAAATAACATGTAATGATTATGTTGATTGTATGTCTATGTGATAAAGACTCTGTTTCTAGCCGGTTTGATCCAACGGGTTTGGTCAAACTAAGATCTAGTCAGCCCCGATTTGACTGATGACCCGTCGCGGGACTCGGGTCGGGGATTTGTCTTCAAGTATGGTTGTATTTAATTAATGAATTAGCCTTAGTAGATATGACGCGATATGATATTTGATTATTATTGATATGCAATTAGTCACATGATAGGATGTTTTTCCCGTGACTGATTTATTATATGGTTGGTGTCGTGTTGACTAAGTACCCATAGAGAATTATGGATATATGGCGTCTTGACCATTCTACTTCTAAATGAGTAGCTTGGACCATGACATTGATAGGCCCGTACTATCTTTAACGAGCATACGGAGTTTGCCGCTTGATAGCTTTTGTGTCTCGGCTTGGTGGGTTTATATCCAAGTCGGGGCATGGTTGCCTAATCCGTTTTGGGGTTGGAACCAGCTTAATTACTAGCCATCTCTGCTTAGGGGGTCGCCTAGTAGAGTTTCTCATAGACGGTTATGTCATGGGACGGGGAACGGAATAGCTGTTGTCGCTAGGTCTGATCAGTCTAGGACTAGGATATGTTTTCCTACCTTGTGGTATAGCCTCGAGTTACAGAAGTCGACTATTGACTGCCCTAAGAACTTATGCCTGTTTGTAGACGTATTGGTCTTTCATGTTTGTATGATTCCATGAGTTCTAGAAGGTGAGATGCAAGCCGGCTAGGATTGATAGAGTTTGGATTACCGATTGTTAACTGATTCACATGATTACGTGTTGATTAGGGTTTGGAGTGTATCATGGCCATGTTTTACCTTGTAAACCGCTGAGCCCAGCATACCCGCTTCCCTCCTCGAGTTACTATTTTGATTAGCGGAAGTTCACATGTTAGCCTTCACATGATAAGGTTAATGTTTAGTTAACTTGTTTCATAACATGAGAAGCATATCATATATGTTAAGGTGTTGTATTCTCTATATACATTGCTTTTATTTTTTTCATGTTTCATTAAACTCGACATTTCGTGGCTGGGAGAACTCGGAGTTACTCCCCACTGACTGTGGCTTCCGTGTTTATATTTAATGCGGTCGAACAGGTGGTGTTGCATATTTGGGTACATGGACGAGCTAGCGAGCGAAGTTTTACCTTGGACCTATATTCGGTTCATAGTTTGTATATTATTATACACTAGTTTATTTCCGTATTTATACGGGAGATATGTCTCCCGTCTTGTATATTTCTTTTGTAGAATTTTATTCCGTATTGTAACGAACCTTTTTATTATGTCATGACACCTTCGTATTGTATTCGTATCTTTTATGTATTTAAAATATTTTTTTTCTTTCCGCAAATTTGAGGGTGTCACAGTTGGTATCAGAGCTATTTTGCTCCCGACGCACGTTTGTGTACCCTTGCATAAATAACTTGACCTTAAGAAATAATAAACCGTGAGCTAGAAGGGTAAGATGGGTAGATTAGGATTTATGTTGTAGTCTCTTTGTTCTTGCTAAATGATAAGTACTAATCTGTGTTTTCATTTTGCAAGATGCCTCCGAGGATTGAAAACACTATTTTAGCAGCTCTTACCGTAATTATCCAAAACCAGCAAAATCTGCAAAACCAGCAAGCTAATCCGATTCCTACTCCTGTTCCTGATCGGGAGAGACACGGGAGTTATACGTGGGTTGCTTCACAGCTATCGAGGAGTCAAGCCAAAACCTATGATGGCGAAGTTGATCCCGTGAAACTTTCGGTGTGGTTACGAGAGATGGAGAAGAGTTTTTCTCTTTACGATGTCCTTGAAGAGGACAAGGTCCGTCTAGCTTCTCACTTCTTAGAGAAGGAAGCGGATCAGTGGTGGACTCTTTCGGGTCCTACCGCGAAGTTGGAGCCTAATTTCGGGGGGACTCGTTTCCGTGAGCTCTTGGAAGCGAGGTTTTACCCCGACGAGTTGAGACAGCAAAAATTGAAGGAGTTCATGGATTTTAAACAAGGACTTCTTTCTGTTCAGGAGTTTACTACCCGGTTCAATGAGTTGGCTCATTATGCCACTCGACTTATTAGGGTAGAGGAAGACAAAGCTTTCTTTTATCTGGGAAAGCTTTCTCCCCAGATAAAGGGAAAGATCAGTAGAGGTTCCACTTCTTTTGTCTCGATCTATAATGATGCCATCTGGGCGGAGAGTTCTATCAGGGAGATTGCCGAGGAAGCTCGTGCTTCTTATGTTGCTCCTAATGCCTTTGGCAAGAGACCTTTATATCCTTCATCTCGACCTTCCTTTTCTCCCTCTTTTCCAAACAGGAGGAGAAACTTCCAGGGTGGACAAGCTAATCAGAGAAACCGTTCCTTTATTCCGAGTAACAACAACGATCTTAAAGATCGTATGTGCTTTCGGTGCAAGAGGCCTATTCATCCGGGTGTTGGTTGCTTCAACAAGCCACTAGTATGTTTTCATTGTCAAAAACCGGGGCATAGGTTTAATGAATGTCCTGAGAGGAAGAAGACGGTTTCTACACCGGTTATTTCTGGGCGACCTAAGGGTCGTATCTTTATTATGAGCCGTGCTGAGGCGGATGCCCAACCCGATATTGTGACGGGTATGTTCTCGATTTATGCTTTACCGTGTTTAATTTTATTTGACACGGGAGCTTCTTTATCTTTTATTTCCATGAGACTATCCGATAAGTTACCGCTTAAAGCTTCAGTAGGAGAAACTCCTCCTATATCGTTACCATCCGGGGAAGTATTTTCATGTTCTTATATTCATTCCGACATTCCAATATCCATAAATGGATCTATTTTTCCGGCGAATCTTTTACGTTTTCCTCTTGAAGAGTTCGATATTATTTTGGGCATGGATTGGTTATCTACTCATCATGCTCGATTCGAGTGCCGTGATCAGAAAATTATTCTTAAGAGTCCTTTGGGTGCTCGTATCTCTTATCAAGGGGTTAGAAAGCAAGCTTGTGTGAAGTTAATCTCAGCTATGAAAATGTTGAATGTTTTAAAGAAGGGTCATCAAGCATTTCTATGTGTAGTGACTACTTCCGATTCTTCTCTTCCTTCTTTAAAGGATGTTCCTATTGTTCGGGAATTTCCCGATGTATTTCCCGATGAATTACCCGGGATTGCTCCTGAAAGGGATGTTGAAGTTTCTATTGATCTAGTTCCTGGAACTGGACCAATTGCCAAAGCTCCTTATCGTATGGCTCCTTCCGAATTGAAGGAGTTGAGAATTCAACTTGATGATTTAATTGAGAAAGGTTTTATTAGGCCTAGTGCTTCTCCTTGGGGTGCTCCCGTATTATTTGTCAAGAAGAAAGACGGTTCTATGCGAATCTGCATTGATTACCGTGAATTGAACCGTGTCACAATCAAAAACAAATATCCTCTTCCTCGTATCAATGATCTTTTTGACCAGTTACGGGGTGCTTCTACTTTCTCTAAAATTGATCTTAGATCGGGTTATCATCAAATTTCCGTTCGGGAAGCAGATATTCCGAAGACTGCTTTCAGTTCGAGGTATGGTCATTTCGAATTCAATGTGATGCCATTCGGTTTGACTAACGCTCCAGCTATATTCATGGATCAGGTGAATCGTACCTTCCGGGAGTATCTTGATAAATGTGTGGTGGTATTCATTGATGACATTCTGATCTTTTCAAAATCTAAGGAAGAACATGCTATTCATCTTCGAACCATTATGGGTGTTCTTCGACGCCAAAAGTGGTATGCTAAGTTCTCCAAATGTGAATTCTGGTTGCCCGAGGTATCTTTCATTGGTCATGTCATTTCCAAAGACGGTGTTATGGTCGATCCAGCTAAAATTGAGGCGGTTGTGGATTGGAAAAGTCCGAAAAATGTGTCCGAGATACGGAGTTTCCTTGGTTTAGCAGGCTATTATCGTCGGTTTGTGAAAGATTTCTCCAAATTAGCTAGACCGATGACACAATTGCTAAAGAAGGAAGCAAAGTATGTTTGGACCGATGAATGTGAAATTGCCTTTTTGGAATTGAAGAAGAGATTGACTACCGCACCGGTCTTAACTTTACCAGATGATGAAGCGGAGTATGATGTATATTGTGATGCTTCAAAGCATGGTTTGGGATGTGTCTTGATGCAGAATAGAAAAGTCATTGCTTATGCTTCTCGACAACTCAGGGTTCATGAAGTGAATTACCCGACTCATGATCTTGAGTTAGCAGCTGTAGTACATGCCTTGAAAACTTGGAGACACTATCTTATCGGAGTTCATGGTCGAATATATACCGATCATAAGAGCTTGAGGTGCATTTTTACTCAGAAGAAGTGACCATGAGGCAGAGAAGATGGTTAGAGTTGGTGAATGATTATGATGCTGAGTTGATTTATCACGAGGGAAAAGCAAATGTTGTGGCAGATGCTTTGAGTAGAAAGACTAGTCATTCATTAAATGCTCTTGGTACTTTACCTGATGAACTAGTAACCGAATTTCAGAAGATTCAGATACAGTTTGTTGGGAAAGGGTTTGATTATCTTGGTGCTTTGACTGCGGAACCTGATTTTTATCGAGAGATTCGTACTTGTTTACCGGAGGATGCTACTTTTATCGCCATTCGAGCAAAAAATATCACTTGGGCAAGCTAAAGATTGTGGGTGGATAATGATGGCTACCTTCGTTACCATGGTCGAATGTATGTTCCGAGAAGTGCCGAGTTGAGGAAGAGAATATTTGATGAAGCTCACCTTTCTCCTTATTCTATTCATCCGGGCGGTGACAAAATGTATAAAGATTTGAGACCACAGTTTTGGTGGCCTAGGATGAAGATTGAAGTGAAGGAGTATGTTAGTAGATGTCTTACTTGTCAAAAGGTGAAGATTGAACATCAAAGACCCGGAGGTTTACTGCAACCTTTGGAGATTCCTCTTTGGAAGTGGGAGTCTATTTCTATGGACTTCGTGATGGCCTTACCTACTACTTCTAGTGGAAAGAATGCCATCTGAGTTATTGTGGACCGTTTGACGAAGTGTGCCAGATTCATACCTATCAAAGAAACTTCGAGGATAGAGGTCTTAGCTGGTGCTTATGTGAAAGAGATAGTACGCTACCATGGAGTTCCTAAAGATATAGTTTCAGATCGTGATCCGAGATTTAGTTCCCGATTCTGGACGGCTTTGCAAGAAGCCATGGGTAGTAAATTGTTGATGAGCACCGCTTTTCATGCCGCTACTGATGGTCAGACCGAGAGGACGATCCAGACTTTGGAAGATCTTCTTCGTGCTTGTGCTTTAGATTTTCATACATCTTGGGAGAAGTGTTTGCCTTTGGTGGAATTTTCTTATAACAACAGTTATCATGCTTCTATCAAGATGTCACCATATGAGGCTTTATACGGTAGGAAATGCCGTAGTCCGGGTTGTTGGGATCAAGTTCAGGATGATCATATATTGAGTCCCGACATAGTTACTGAAACAATTGATCAAGTTCAAGTCATTCGAGAGCGAATGAAAGCCGCTCAAGATAGACAGAAATCTTATGCCGATGTTCGTCGTCGACCACTTGAATTTGATGTTGATGATCGGGTATTCCTTAAAGTGTCACCAATGAATGGAGTGAAACGGTTTGGAGTGAAAGGAAAGTTGAGTCCTAAATATATTGGACCGTTTCGCGTGCTTAAAAGAGTTGGTCCCGTTGCTTATCGTTTGGAATTACCTCCGAACTTGAGTAAAGTTCATGATGTGTTCCATGTTTCGCAATTGAAGAAGTATATCAGTGATCCGAGTCATATTATTCAAGAGGAAGTGTTGGACTTGGAACATAATTTGGCTTTGGAAGAAAGGCCGATTCGTATACTTGAAAGGGCTAACAAACAACTCCGAAACAAGGTGGTACCTTTAGTTCGTATCCTTTGGCGTTGTGGAAACGTTGAATCCGAAACTTGGGAACCCGAAGCTAAAATGTTAGCTAAATATCCCGAGCTCTTTGCTTGAGGTAAATCTCCTTCTTCCTTTCCGCTTTTTATTCGAGTTATTCTTTCGAATATTCCGTTCTTTCTATCGAATATCGAATTTAGTAGTAGATTATTACTAGAATTTTTTGTTAGAAATTTTAGGCATAGATAGTAGAATTATTACCGAACTAAAAGCTTTTAGAAATGTTTTATGATTTCCAGTATTTTACCGTCAAGGAGTGTTGAGACTCGTTATTGGAGACGTTCGATAACTAGTTTTCTCATTTATTGATGCGAAAATGTATCTTTTAAAGTCTTTGACTTGGAACGTCGATGTTCTTAACGGCCGACGAGAACCTTCCGTTCCATTGATAAGACCCTATATTTTTATTACAAGTATATTTTTAACAGGTTTGAAATAGACCTACATATATGTTACGTTCCTTCTTCTAAGTTTCGAGGACGAAACTTTTTAAAAGGAGGGGTGATTGTAACAACCCGAAAAATGCCAATTTTTCTAGTTAAAATATTACTAACACTTTTCAGTAGAACTTAAGTTTTTAAAATAGGAATTTTTGTTCCGAGTCTTATTTTGAAATTCCGCGTTCGTATTTGGAATTTTTGAGGGATTCCATGAAAAGACCGTTTTTAGTCATCTTTGACTTTTCTTGACTTTTAAGTCGTCTTTGACTTTTCCTTGACTTTTTAAAGTCGTCATTGACTTTTTCTTGACTTTTAAGTCGTCCTAAACTTTTCTTGACTTTTAAGTCATCTTCGACTGTTCTCGACTTTTCAGTCAACTTTGACTTCCGTTGACTTTTCCCGACTCGTCTCATAAGTATGAAGACCGAAATTTTATTTAAAAAAATAATATTTTTGATTTATTTTTATTTAGATTTATTAAGATTTATCATAATTTAATATAATTATTTTGAATTTATTCGGAATTGAAAGAATAACGTTTACGGTTTTAACCGAACGTCATTTAACTATTCCCGACTCATCGTAAATCCCGTAACAAAATCGAAACTCGACTTTGGCATGAGTCACACGGCCATGTCATCGTTTTCCACTCACTTGAGATATTTTAATTGTTTCGATTAAACTAATACAAATATCTAAGATATTTGTAGCTTTATCGATCCGTCCGTTTAAATTACGCAAATCGCTCAAAATCAGACCCGATTCCTACCCATTTCACACGCCCCATGTCACCTATTTTTCACTCATGTTAGATCTTTTAATTAATCTGATTAAACTAATAATAATATCTAAGATATTTGTAACTTTATCGGTCTGTCAACTTAAATTCCGCAATCGCTTAAAAACAGACCCGATTCCTCTTGATTTCTCACGTCTCTTCCTCTCCTCTTAAAGCTTGATATTTTCCTTCTTTTCATTTTAATAACATAATATCTAGATATTTGGTGTAATTAACTTTATCGTTAATTATATTTAATCGTTTACCGTAAAATAATTATTAAACGCGAGTCAATTACGTCACAACAATTTCAAAATCCGACATCTATTCTTGCCTATAATTACACGGCTCAACCCACACTCTTTACTCACCAACAACTTTTCATTTTACA
>JAIUZE010070038.1:0-169835 GCA_022085475.1 Heliosperma pusillum
GGGGCTTGCTAAACCCCGCCCCCCAATTTACTCATCCCGCCCCCCATAATTACTTCTTTGCCCTTTATCATTAATTGACCAACATATATTATTTCCGTCTTAATATTTTAAAATTCAAACCGTCATAAATTTTCCGTCTTAATATTTTAAAGTGGTTTCCGTCATAAATTTTCCGTCTTAATATTTTAAAATTCAAACCGTCATAAATTTTCCGTCTTAATATTTTAAAATTCAAATCGTCATAAACTTTCCGTTAGAAATTATTCAAAATTCAAAAAACCGTTTCAAACCGTTATAAATTCAAAATCGCTTCAATTTTCATTATTCAAAATTCAAAAAACCGTTTCAAACCGTTATATATTCAAATCGCTTCTTTCTCATTCTATTTTCTTCCTTTCAAATCATCAAACTTCTTTCTCATCTCTTGTACAAGGTATGTTCAATCTTTCTTCTTTTTTTATTCAATTAGTATATATTAGTTTATAGGTTGACATAGATTAGAAAGCATGTGACGATTAGAGCCCATTAGGTTGCGTGTTTTTGAATTTGTATTAATCGTTATAGTTGAATTTACGAAAAAAAAAAAAAAACGGAAAGTGGCCCATTCGTGTGGATTACACGAATGGACCGAGGCCAATTCGTGTAATCCACACGAATGAGCCACGGCCCAGACGTGTAGATTACACGAATTGGCCTGGCCTAGGTCCATTCGTGTAATCCACACGAATGGGCCGGTTTTTTCCGGTTTTTTTTTTTTTTTTTAAATTGTCTTATTATGTATTTATATTTACGTATTTTTACTATGTAATATATATTTACGTACTTTTAGTTTTTTTGAATTATGTAATTAAATGTTTGATAATATATTTACGTACTTTTATTAATTACAAATTAAATGTTGGTTGGTTTTTTTTTTTAAAAAATGTCTTATTATGTAATTATAGTTACGTATTATGTAATATATATTTACTTACTTTTAGTTTTTTGTGTTATGTAATTAAATGTTTGATAATATATTTACGTACTTTTATTAATTACAATTGTAATTATGTTTTTTGTATTATGTAATTAAATGTTTAGTTTTTCTATTATAATTTGTATTATGCAGATGTCGGAAAATGATGACCGTAGGTCTAAACTTCATGCATCTTATCGTCGGAAAAAAGTTAATGTGAGGGTTGGAGATACTAGTATTGGGTCGATCGAAATAACAGAAATACCAAATGAGCCCAATTTTTATGATGGGGAGTTTCAACAGTTCGAGAGAGAACTTGAGGAGGAGGAACGAAATTATCAAGGGTCGGGAAATGATGAGGGGGATAATGAGAAGGCGGGTAATGTTGAGGGGACAAATGTGGAGGCGACTTCTGTTTTTCGGGTTAGACGGGGGCCGCAGGGTAGGTTTGAGAGCTATGCTTCGGGGTCTAGCAGTTCGGGGGTTGAACCGCGTAGGAAAGTAAGGGCTAGGGGGAAAGATTCGAGCTGGATATTGACGGGGCCATCACAGGGGGGTCCTTTAGTACCGGATGTGATTCCGAGTTTTGGTGGACACATTTCTTACGTTATGTGGAATCAGCGTGGCTTTGAGCGTGGTTTGTTGACTAAATACACTAGAGAAAGATCATTAGTTGAGCTCCGTAAGTGGATTTTGCCAGATGAGGTTCGCGCGATAGTTGCGGAATCGGATCTTAGTCATTTGCCCGACATTATGCATAAAAATTTGAACATGCCGTTGTTGTGTGCATTTATTGAGAGGTGGCAGCCGGACACCAACACATTTCACATGCCATGGGGTGAGATGACGATACTGCTGCACGATGTTGCGGAGATCCTTGGGATTAGTATTGATGGGGATTCTTGTTGCATACCCGAGGCTGATATGGCACATCCCGTGCTTGGTATGTCGGAGTTGTTGGCTATGACTGAGGCTCAGTTAGGAGAGCAGTGGGAACAAGGTAATGATGCAAAGATATACAAGGGCAATTTGATTTTACAAAAAGCTTTGAAAGAGTTGGTTGCGGGGGGCAAGCGGGGAGTGGATTCTGAGGTTCAGGGTTACTTGATGATCTTATTGAGTTCGACATTATTTGTTGACAAATCTAGTGATAGGGTTCGGGCAAACATATTCCCGTTGCTTAGAGATGTTCGTAGCATTAGTAAGTATGCTTGGGGTGTCGGCACATTGGCTTATCTATATAGGCAGTTGGGTATTTCTTCGAGGGCTGATTGTAAGGGTTTATGTGGTTGTTTGACCTTGTTGCAGTCGTGGATCTTCGAGTACTTTCCCAGTTTTAGGCCGATGGCGACCTTGGTAACCAGTCCTGATACTCCGAGGGCTTCAATATGGTCTACTAGTTCTGTACCACGCGCTGAGGCGGATAGAGCACTTGTAAAATACCGAGAGCAGTTGGATTTGTTGCCTATAGAGTCGGTAGCTTGGAGACCGTACCCTCAGAATCCCGAGACTGAACACCCTAGTACCGCGTTTCAGGGGTTGTTGAGATTTATCGATATTGTTGAGCCATACTACCCTGAGAGATGTCTTCGACAATTTGGGTACATGCAGACCATCCCGCCCCCCATGCCTCCCACTGACAGGGCTTACCGTCCAGTTAAGTCGATTGCATACGATGTGCAATATGACGGTGCGAGGTTGGACTACGTGTGGAATAATTGGAAAATTCACAGAGTACATTTGGATAGGCGTTCATTGCCCGCTCACCCACCACATGCTTACACGCAAGGGTATATGGAGTGGTTTAGTACACATTCGCATCCTTATGTGATGAATGTTCCCCGTGATGTCGGTGAGCTGCCCGTATCGAGGTCCCACTTTCCGACTACGGTACGTTTAATATATATGTAATTTTAATATTAATGTGTATTCATATAAATGTGTTTCAATTTTAATATAACTGTTTATTCCTTTACTTTGCAGGTTGGTCAGTCGCTTATTCACCGCTTCTCACATTTTGATGATGTTGATGACCCTGAAATGACCGGAGAATTTAGGCAGTTTATGAGGACCTCGCTTCCAGAAATACGAGCATACGCCGGTAGACCCCCAGCTGTTAATAGGGGGAGAAGCTCACGTGGTCGCACCGATAGAGGGAGAGGCTCACGTGGCCGCACCGATACTCCCAGAATCAGTGGTCGCAGCGATGGAGCGAGAGCCAGTGGTAGCACCGATGGAGGGAATGGTGGTACCGATGGCGTGATTGGTGGTACCGAAGGCGGGAATTGACGTTTTTTTTGTTGTTTGTTGGACTGTTTTTAGAATTTGTTTGTTGGGATTGTTTTGAGACTTTGTGTGTTGTTTTTTTTTTACTTTGTTTGTTGGATTTTTTTTTAAACTTTGTTTGTTGGTTTATTTTAAGACTTTGTTGGACTTGGACGTTTGAATTTGTCAATAAAAACGAAAGATCAAAAAATGAAAACAAATTCTTGATAAATAAATTGATAAATTACAAACCAAATACAAAACTAACTAATTCTAGGATCCCGCAAAAGTCCCCTATTTACATAATCCCACCAGAAATCAAGTCTGTCCTTATAAATAAATTCATAATACTCAATGTCGAGAGAACGATTACGCTTCCATAAATTGTGTATAGGAGGCATAGCACATTCGTCATTCATGCGTACACGAACCCAATGATCACCTGTATGAAGTATCCACAAAATACCATACGGAGCTCGAGCACCTGGTGTAGACCGTAGAGGTAAGTACGTGGAACACCCAAACCATGAATGTACACCATTGAAATATGACATATTCAAGCAACATACTGTCCAATTGAAAGCCGTTGCAAAACCAAATAAATCCAAGTCTTCCATCCAATTAGGCTTTTGACACGGTGCATATGTAGCCCATTTGATTCGTCTACAAGCTTGGTCACGTTCACCATAGTAAATGATCGCATAAACTTGGTTTTTCAACTCTAGCAATAGTAGTCGTCGCATTTGTAGAAAGTTTTTCTCATCCCCTGTTCTTGCATGTGAGACAACTCGAAATCCACAATGACCATCGCCTCTTCAAAAGCATCTAGAAACCCATGTTGGTTCGGCACCGGTACAAAGTCCTTATATCCAAAAGCCTCGATCTCACTGACAAGATTATAATTTATCTCAAGAGGAGGACCTTCACCTACATTGAATTATTTACAACATTAAGTTAAAAGAAAATAATAACAGAAAATTAACTAAAGCTAATAATAACAGAAAATTAACTAAAGAAAATAATAACAGAAGATTAACTAAAGCTAATAATAACATAAAATTAATTAAAGAAAATAATAACAGAAAATTAACTAAATAAATTAATCGTAAAACTAGAATGTACCTCCATTATCGTTACTTGTTGACGTTGACGTACTCTTGTACCTACGTCTGGCATGCTCCACACTTGATTGATTGCGAGTATTGGACTTCCTTGGACGGCCACGAGGTATATCTACAATTTCCGGGGTTTCAACAACCTCGTTCTCGGGAAACAACTTACTGAAGAGCGTCTCAATAACATCTCTTTGGACTGATTGGTGGGATGTTCGGACTTTATTGAAGAGTTCCTCCATTACTTCATTACGGTCACAACGACGATGACTGGATTTCGTGTAAGCCAACCTTGACCAAAATTCATGCACATCTTCTGGGTGGATTCTTTTGTTCTGAACCCACAAATTATGTAGCATACAAGCACACAACAATCTACGGGTGCTCCATAAAGTACATCCACATTCTCCCTCCATATCAACACCTAAATTAGTACCGCGAATAAACTCCGTTTCCATTTCCGTAATAGCTGTCGCTGATACTCTTCCGCTCAACATTGAAAACAGTTGTCGTTGAAACAAATTAGAGACAAGGGTCTTGCTAATAGAATCTTCCAATGTCCTTCGAATCTCAATGTGTTGACCATGCATCATAACATCAGCCCGTCTCCACAAATTGTCCAAGGTAAGCTCAGCTGATCCTAACCACATCTTCAATTGCGCATGAGCGGACTCAACTCTAGATGTAGATGTGTTACCAAAATGAATCACCAAATTAGTGAAACATTTGGCAAACATATGAATTTTAACCCACCATTGAGTTTCAAGATAAGTGATAAGTCCGGGTTGATAAGCATACTTTCTCCTTAACTCGCCAAACTCCCTTTTACAATCATCAAACGTTTTTGCTTCAACCACTTTCTTCCAAACACCATGTGCTATACGTTTTCCAAAATTTCCATCTTTTCGCAAGTTTGTAGCTTTCGTCTCAACTGCATTGTAAATATGCCACAAACACAAGAAATGCGGAGTTGTTGGAAATACATGGGGAAGTGCTGCAAGTAGACCGCCTTCGTGATCAGTGACAATGACCGTCGGTTTCACACAAGGTTCCAACAAAGATTTCAGCCTCCTCAAAACCCAAGTATAACCATCGGTGGATTCTCTCATTATCAATGCATACCCTATTAAAAAACTTTTGCCAACGGGAGTGACACCAACACATTGGACCAAAATAAGCCCATATTTGTTGGTTTTATACGTAGAGTCTATCAAAATCACATTTGGCCATGCTTTAAACATTTGGGCTGCCTCGGGGTGAACAAACCAAACACGTTCAAGAGCTCTTGTTTCCTCATTTACCATGAAATCACGGATATATCCAGCTTCGGTGGCCAAGTGCAACATATCTTGCACACTATTCCTCCCGTCTCTATCTTTTGCACTAAGTCTGGCATTTTCATTGTATATTAGTTTCAAGCGCGGTGCCGGTTGATCAGGAAACAAACGTGTGAAAGCATTTCTAACCATCCCCGGTTTGACATGAGACTTACGCTGTTGCTTAATAAATTCCTTTTGTTCATCATTAAATTGTGCTCTACGTCTATGACCTTCAAGGAACTCTCCAAAAGAGTGATTGTGAAACCCACATTTTGGAACCACTACCCACATCGCCAAACCTCTTTTAACCACTTTCAATGCAAATCGACACATAATTTTTTTTGTAGCTGATTTCCTTAACGGTTTCTCCGGATTCTTGGCATTGCTTTTATAAGGTCCATACCGATCACATGTGATCAATTTGAACGGGGGACGCTTTTCCATGTGATACGTGTGTTTTAACAAATGAAACCCCAATCCGTAAGCAACATCATTACATTTATCAAATGCTTCCTCAAACGTTGTAAATGGATTTTCGAAGATAAAAGAATCGCCGTAATTCACACCATCCCCCGTCGGTCCTTCTTTATTTTCCTAATTTATTCCATTAAAAATTATATATATTAAATACATTTTGTTTTTTAAAAAAAAAAATACGACTAACAATTTAAAAAAAAAAAAAAAAAAAAAAAACCTAATTGCACGAATGGGCCTCGGCCAAAACGTGTGAAATACACGAATCAGCCTGGGCCAATTCGTGCAGATCACACGTTTTGGCCTGGGTCCATTCGTGTGGATCACACGTCTGGGCCTGGGCCAAAACGTGTGATCTGCACGAATTGGCCTGGGCCAAAACGTGTGATCTGCACGAATGGGCCATGGCTGATTCGTGTATTTCACACGTTTTGGCCATGCTTGTTACGCGAATCTGGCACGATATCATAAGTCGACTTAAAAAAAAAAAGAATTTCGTAAATCGAATTTTACCGTCGCATTTCCGGCCTCGTTTTCCGTGGTTTCAGTGGTTTCCGTGTTAACTCCTTCCTCCTCGTCATTTTCGTGACCCGTATTATCGTCCCCTTCATCAAACCCACTATCCTCGCCGTAAGCATAATTAGCGTATTCATCGCTATAACGATAATGTTGTTGCGCATTCCACTCGTTTGCAAATCGAGGTTCGGTATCATAATTATTGTACGACGACGTAAAAAGATACTCATAAAAATCATTACCGTCACTCATTTTCGAAACAAATGAAAAAAAAAATTTAAGAGAGATTTTTTAGAGAGAAGGGCAAAAATGGAAAAAGAAATGAAAATAGGGAGCGGGATGAGTAATAAGGGGGCGGGGTTTAGCAATTTTGATAAAAAATCCCACTTGTCATCTCACTTGCTTATTATGAGATCAATATTATTCATCTTCAGGTTGGTGCCGGTTTTCAATGAGACCTGTCGCATTTTATATCTCCAAAGCATTTTCATAAGAGACTGTCGAATCTAAAACTCTTTTGCATAATTCTTGCTTATTTCATCCGCAAATTTTTAAGAATTAACAAAGAATATTGTCATTATTCCTGTAAGGCTATACGCCTATACGGCCTATACCCACGCGATTGCCACGGGTATTTCTCATGGCCTTGTATAATAAATCAGTAGGTCTTGCTTAAGACGGGTCGGATATTACAACGGGTATTTTGTGAGAGGAAATGGGTAGAGGGGACAAGGTGGACTCCCCCATGTCCTCTCCACTCACCCTTGATGGGTATTTTGTAAGAGAATATGGTATCCGTCTTAAGCTTAAGACGGATACCTCCGTCTGAAATAAGAATTTGTGATAATAAATATATTCTACTATTAACGGATAAGATGTTGTTCTAACTGAACAATATTTGTTAGGTTCAATTGTTCAAACCCTGAAAATACAGTTGTATTTAAACTCATGAGCAAGAGCTTTACCATTTTAGATTATTATTTACTTATAATTTATTTGATATTTGATTGATTGATTCTTTGTGTAACGTAAATAATATCGAGTATATTAGTTATTTTAAGTCATCTTGGTTAACTTAGAGTTATATTTTTGTCGAGTCATCCGCGGGTTGGTTTGAGTTGATTTATTTTTGATCGGGTCAGTTACATGTCAATAAAACTCGGGTCATGTTCGGGTCGAGTCGAGTAAATTTGGGTTTCTGATCATATATAATCGGATGTTGTAGATCAGATCGATTTTGGGTCTCATCAGGTAATTAAGCCTTTTTCTGGTTGGGTCCATTGGGTCGGTTGATTTTTCTAGGTCAACTAAAAAGTCACATGCACATGATTTTATAAAAATTCTCACCAAAAGCAAATGTAAAGAATCCGATGAGTAGGACGGTGAATCTACTAATACTTTCTTAATTAATATGGAGGATGATCTTATTTTTTATATTATTTTAATTTATATGGGTATTGTGCAGTATATAAGAGCATCTCCAATGGTTCAACAAAAGGATTCGCTTGCAAATTTAAAAGTTTTCAAGCTAGTTGCTCAACCATTGGAGAGCTCCACATGTACTAGCCTAGTTTGAGCAACTAGCTTTATGGAGCTAGTAGCTCAAATGGACCCACAAAGAGATATATACCAATTAAATAAATATAGTGACTCAATTTAAGCAACAATTCAATTAACTTAACCATTGGGGAAGTTGGTAGCTTATAAATGTTATAGCTCAAAAAGTTGATGTGGAAAGCTAAGCTAGTAAGGTTATTGCTAACCATTGTGGATGGTCTAAGTCCATATTCTCTCACATAACAGTATTCGAGGTTTTACAAGTTTCGAGTTTCCAATTGATTATGAGTCATAACCTTAAGCTTACCCTACCTTAATAATATTTGATTAACATAATAGTGTAAAATAGAGTGAACTTATCTTATTTCGAACGTAATAAAGTATATTCACAAATTACCAATACGGTTTTAGATTTTAAAATTATCTTCTAAACTTTCTTTTTGTCAAAAGCTTAACTCCTTAATGGTTCAGATTTCAGACGATTGTACTAACAAACTATCATAATTAGTTAACCTTAAACAACGAAAACAATACAAAAAATTAGATAAACTTTTTTTATATATATATTTACCATATATAATATTATTATATTGATAATTCGTCCCGTTAAAAATGTGATGTACACCTTAGATCACGAGTAGTGGTTCACAAATAAGGTGTCTCATATCATCTATTCATGATGCTTGACTATTTAGAATATATAGAACTTCAATGGTCGACATGATTTGTACAATGCATTAACAATTGACGATGACACTCGTGCGATAAATATCAACTAAACTATGATTAGGACAATACACTCCCTTAAAATTATGGTAAATAACCCTAAAGTGTAACGTAACTCTTAAGGAATACCACAATTTTCAGCCAATATTTCAATTACGGAGTATTACATTGACATGCATGAAGAGTTTTACAATATCAACAAAACTAAACATATCATTTGCACATACTCGTTGCTTACCGAAAATATATGAGTTGTTTAAGATTTGTCTCTGGCTTATTACCGTCTTAAATAAGAATGTGCATAACTCTTTTAATTATTATCTCACCCTCTTTCATTGATTTTCATTAATGTAAGGGTTTATTTATAATTTAACTAGCTAGGTACAATGACGATTATTTAAATGTAAACGTCGTTTCACATAGAATAATCCTAAGCATGTGAATCCCTTGATTTTCGGATTATATATATACTCCGTAGTATAGATCAGAATCGTGACGTCTTACACTATAAATTTGGCACAAGTGTATCATATTGTTGTAGGTCTATACGACTTTATTTATGGTAATTATATAATATATACTTCCCTTTGAAGTTTGAAGTTTGAAGCTATATTATATTCATGATGATTATATTTTGGGAAATTTTATGATTACCCTTCAGTTTTTTCGTTTTCTATGGTGTATCCCTACATTTTTGTAATTCTACAATGTGCCCCTGAACTCTATTCATTAATCTATATAATGACCTTATTCATTGTCTTGGCTAAATTAGTTACGTAGTTGATATATTAAACCTTCTCTTTATCGTTCCAATTACTCGACAACCTATTCAATTACTTGTTAGTTCGCCGAATTACCCTTAACCCGCCAAATTGTATACTAATCATTTCATGTTTCATAACGAATGTTTTTTTTTATAGTAGACTGTGTTAATTAAAAGTTATTTGTGATGCATCTTAATGAGGATAGTGATAGAACACTAATAAGTTAGAAAAAGTCAAAGTACAGTCGTTTAATAAGCGATAAGGTTAATGCAAAATTGAAGGAAACCATCATGGAGAAATAAGTAAGAAACTTAGGATTACAACATAAATTATAAAAAAAAAGGGTACAACATAGAAAATCGAAAAACTCAGAAGTACACCGTAGAATATCGCTTATATTTTTAAAACAAGTTATATAAACATACTCTTATAAGGCTTTCACAAATTCTCATTTGTGACGGACCGACCCGTTGCAAGCTTGCGACGGGTCAAATCTCCCTCACAAAGTGCAAGTGGGGGTGCAAGTGGGTGAGAAATGGAGCCCCCCACTTGCACTTTGTGAGAGAAAGGCGACCCGTCTTAAGTTTGTGACGGGTTACCCCGTCGCAAGCAAGACTTGCTGTAAGGCTTTAAGGTAGTAAATAAATGAGTTTGGTGTGGAGACAAGCACATAAGAAACAGCATGGATTTGGTAACATGTATTCTGTATGATGTATTCCTAACTAGATTAGACTGACTCCTCCTTATTAAACCTAATTTTTCTTATATTTTATGATTAATTTATTCAATCAGTGAGTATTTTGGAGTTTATTTTGTCAACTCCAAAATAAGCTAACTTGTGTCACACTGCAATAACACAAACAGCACACCTGTATTACTTTGTGTTTAATTGTATTTTCAATTTTTACTTGTTTATTTACTCTAGAAGAAGTTAGATGACCGATGAATGCGACATATCATACATATTTTCTGTGTTTTTTTTGTGTTTTTTTTATGTTTTTTATTTGTATTATTCTTCAACCAAAATCTCATTTAAGACGGATACTATCCGTTTTAAATTTTATAGTTAAAACGATCAAATACATACTGTATTAAATAACCCTATTTATTTCCTAGGAAATACCAAATTTTTTTTCTTATTTAACACGTCTTAAGCTAAGACTTACTATTCTCCATATTTACTGCGTATTTCATATTTCTTTCTAATCATGTAAGTAAATTATTTAAATTTTAAAAAAAATCATTTTTTAAACAATTAAAATGGTTATGGGTCATTATTTCATATGTTGAAAAAGTTTTCATTTTCAAATTAATTGGTGATGAAAAATTGAGCTCTAGTACTGTGTCAAATCATGAAAATTGATTACGCCACACCAATAAGAATCGAAGAGAGTCAACTATATCATTCAGTGATGTTTCATTCTAAAATAAACTAGTTTTAAGCCCATGCAAAATTGCACGGGTATGTTTTTTAAACATTGTTATTATTAAAACTATAAAAAAAAGCATACGATTAAATTTGAACAATAATTTCTTTCTTTTATAATGACATTTAATTCAGAATTACAATATGTAAATACGTAATAATAAATGAATGTCTCATATGCAACATTTACAAACGGAGTAGTAAATATGTATATATCTTTGATACGTAATATTGACATGTAAATAAATCTAATAATAGTAAATTAGAATCTAATCTCGCTCAACACCAATGCAAATATTATCTTAAGACCAGAGATAAAAAAAATCATACGTTTTAACTTGGTTCTTGGACATCCAATAATTTATTTTGAGACTTATGAAAAATATTATCATGAGTGAAAAAGTAGGTCATATATATTACTTTATATGTTTTTTGTTTTTGTTTTTTTTATAGTTGTAATAATAAGAAAAATATAAGAATCTAAAATCCGAGTCTTAGAAAAAAACTTAAAGACTTATTTTTGATCTAATCTCAACACCATTTTTTTACCGTTGAAGGGACCTAAAATACATAAATATAATATATGGTAATATACTAATATGTTTGTTATAGTCCACAGTTACATACGTAGAAGTTTTTCATAAGACAAAATCGTCAGTGTTTTTTTAGTGTTCTGACTCAAAAATCTTATTACATAACCCAATATATTTCCTTATGTATTATATTTTAAATTTAAATTATAAATTAATTGAAGATTCATATGTATTATATTTTAAATTATAAATTAATTGAAGATTCATATGGGATGTACAATTATAATGTCCTAACCTTATAAATTTCTACCTCCTTGCGTTACCCTTAATTCAAGCTTTTTAAAATTTTAATCATTTTTGCCTTTTATAAGCGAAAGTCATTGAAAATATATTTGTGACTCAAAAATCTTACTACATAACCCAATATATTTCCGTATGTATTATATTTTAAATTTAAATTATAAATTAATTTAATATTTATATGTACTATATTTTAAATTATAAATTAATGGATCATTTGTCAAACACTCCCTTTTATATACAATTCTTTGCGAAACACCGTCTTTTATTCCAAAATTTGTACAACACTCCCTTATTAATCCCTTTTTTGTCTAATACTCCCAAATTAGTACCTTTGGTGAGACAAATCCAATTTCCGTCCTTTTGATTTATTTGGCACGTGTGAAGAAGCAGTCATCTTCTATATCCTTCCTTTGGCTGAGACTCTTCAGTTTCTACTCAATTCAACTCACCCACAAATCCTTCATCTTCTAAATCTTATCTCAACATAAAGTTCAATCATAATTAGCATAATCAAACAAAAATCCCTCACTACTAATCTCTTTCACCCACAAATCCTTCATATTCTAAATCTTAAACGCGAAATGAGTTCTAATTTGAGTGTCTTACATTTATCCTCATTCTCCTTCAATATGAATTAATCTTGCTTGAATTTCATAAATATTCCCCTTTAAACCTTTGTGGGTGAAAGAAGAAAGAGTAAAAGAGTCAGAGAGAGAGAGATATGAGATATGAGATATAATAGATTGATTAATGACAAAGGAAAAATGAGGGAAAAATTTAAATTGTTAGGAATTGGAGGGAAAACAAATTGATCCATCTTCACACGTGGGAAAGAAAGAAAATGGTCAGAGCATTGATTTTGGGAGTATTATACATAAAAAAGGATTAAAAAGGTAGTGTTTTACAAATTTTGGAATAAAAGGCGGCGTTTCGCAAAGAATCTTATATAATAGGGCAAAAAGGATTATACATCGGATGTAGTACCTCATACCTTTTTATTTTTTGAGTTTACACATATTTTTTCTGAGTATATACAATTTGCAAGTTATATAATAATTTTTTGATGGAAAAACTCAAAATTAATTCAATTTATAAGTATAATTTTTGAGGAATGTAGTATTTTTTTAGCTTAATAATTAACTGAACATGCTCAAAATTTTTTTGTAAAAACTCAAATTCTTTAACGTAAAACTCAAAAAGTTTTTCATTAAACTCAGAAATTACATAACCAGATGTAATACCTCTGATGTATAATCCATGAACTGATATAATAGGGAGTGTTTGACAAATGATCCTAAATTAATTGAAGATTCATATGGGATGTACAATTATAATGTCCTAACCTTATAAATTTCTACCTCCTTGCCTTATCCTTAATTCAAGCTTTTTAAAATTTTAATCATTTTTGCCTTTTATAAGCGAAAGTCATTGAAAATAAATTATATATTATATATTAAATGTGACGGATCTACTAAATATTTATAATTAACATGTTTATTCTACTAATATCATGTATTGAACTGTATAAATAGAAAAATTATATGTTTATAATATAAAAAAAATGTAGAAAAGGCGTTGGTCTACTTAGAAACCTAACGGAATTTCGTTTAAAGCAGACTTATGCGAACCTGTATTTTTCAAATGCGATATAAAAAGACCCTTATTTTACTTGAACATAAAACGATTGAAGGTGTTTCCCGCTTGACTCGATCCATTTGGCAACTTAACTCCACACGGTGGTTAAGAAACTCATATAACTTGTCTGCGTAAGTTTGTCAACATGACTAAATAAGTCATCCCAAATGAAGCTATATATTTTACACTTCAATAAGTTTTTTGTAAGGCGGATTATCCGTCTTACATTTTAAAACGGTTAAATATTATCAAATGAGGCTAATGGGGACAAAAATATTAACATATTTCAGGTAATTTATTATGTAAATTTGTATCTACTTGATCCGTTTTAAACTTAATACGAATATTATCAGGGTTAAATACTAAATTGCGTGAATCCTTTACTGTACAATTCGGTCCATACCACAATACACTTTGCCAATTTGGCCCATAGAAATTCCATGGCATTCACACTGCACGCACCAAATTATCAATCGCCCCTCAGCCTCTCCCTCTCACTTCCGCCGCCTCAATAAAAGTACCAATCCCTAATTATTCATTCTTTCCTATATTTTCCCTCAATCTCACCTCCATATTTGGTCTATCTCTCGTCAGAAAGCTTGTTCTTCTAATCTTCAAAGGTTTCTATCATAAAATCATTTGCGGGTTTGTGTTTTATGTGCTTTGACGATATCCGACTTTTTCAACTGATATTGTCCATACACATATGTTGCATCAACATCTTTTTTTTCAATTAGTTTTGTTTTACCATTTTTCCATTTCTGATAATTTTATCAATCTTTTTAATTTTCAATTTTTCATTTTATGCAATTTTAACATATTATGAACCTAATTTATGTGCGTGTTTACTCATTGAAGTATGTAAATCTAGTGACTGATTTATTAGTAAGGTATTCCATTATTTTTTGTTTCAAAAATTAATCTTGCATTATATATTTTGGGTTTTAATTCGTTTTCCCTGTTGTTTGAAAAATAATTTTGTTCCAAATTTGTATATTTCACATATTTTTTGCATTAGTTTCAGATCTTGAATATTTACTTTAATTAATGAAAATTATTTATTTTTACGTCAACTTTTGTCTAAATTTTTGTTATGTATAAATAAATTAAATCTGTCAACTTGTGAAGTATACAATTAAAATTTCCAACTGGGCCCACCACTATTTGTAAAAGTAAATAGGCTGAGGTGATGACGTGGGTGAAGGAGGATGGAGAAAATGTTTGGGTTTTAATTGTAATAGGATAGGATTGGTGATATAAGAGGTATGGTTGTTGGTTAATAAAACAAGTGAACTTCTTGAATTTTGTATATTTTTCATAAAAAAATGGTATGACATATATATATGGGGATATTTTATATAGAAAACTATATTTGATGTCATGGTGGTCAATATTAAAGTATTTAATTAGATACTTAGACTAGTACCTACATTATACTCATTTTCAGATATATACGCTCTTAGACAAGGTATAAATAATCTAAAATTTCTTGCAAATTTTGATATTTTTACCTCAAAAAATAATGAACTAGCTAGTAAAATGACATTATTTATATGCATTCATATGCATGAATGTGTTGTAGTATTTTTGTTATGAGGAATATCATAATAATTTTTTTAATATTATGTATTGGAGGGGTAATAAACTAAAGATAAAATAAAATCAGGTATCTGATTTCTCAAAGGCAATCCTAATAAGTTACATGAAATATTTTGTCAAACATAACCTTAATTTACTCGATTTCCGAAAAGTCATGAATGAACCTTGACGATTTATCAAAAAAGATCTGAATACTCACACGGTCACTATGTCATCATTTATTATTATTAAATTAAAAATAGAAAAGAAAAAGTAAGATAAGGCCAATGTATATAAAAACGAAATTGAAATGAGGTCGACTCATTTATATGCAATTCCTTGGGGAAAACGTATCTTCTCAGGTTCGTGTATACCGAAGCTTAGGCTTTGATATTGCTTACACCAAGATATAATTCTCATTCCTTTTAGATTATTGGATATAAATTAAATTAAAACTACCGCATTTTCCCTAGCATAAAATAATACCAAACTATCTTATACCCTACCTTTTTATACGAATAATTCTTAGAGCATATATAAAATGAACTTTTCAATAAACTTTTGAAGTCATAGTAGTATAAATAATACTATTATTAAAAAGCAAAGCGAGTTATGTTTTCTTTTCACTTCCGTTAAGAGGCTCTCATTAAATTGTGAGTTTACACCAAGAGATTTATGGGTAGAGTGGATGTAAAATTGTAAATATTAAAGAATATGAAAATTTAATAAAAAAATTTAATATAAAAATTTTAAAAAAAAATTAAAAAGTGTAAAAGTGTATGGAGTATTTGGTTTACATCCCCTCTATTTACTGATTGAAACTCGACTATTTTTTTTTTTTTTATCGTAGTCGTTTGAAATTTTCAAGATAAGGCCATATATTTTATTTGAACTAAAACAATTTAGACTAGACTAAACTTAAACTTAACCAAACTTAACATATTCAAAAAACTTAAAAGGATATCCTAAAAGTATTGACAATGTGCAGATATAACTTATTAAGTCTATAACATAATAAAAAAAAGTCATATAATACTCCTACACTGGGTTTGAAATCCATCGAAGATCGTTTTTATAGAGGAGGACATTTGGTTGGGTAACCCACTCAACTAGTCTCATTTCCACAACTCAACAAACCTTTGAATTAGGCCTCTTCAGGTCGATCTTTCCCATCCGACCCACCCACCTCCAGTGACGGAGCTAGGATTTAGACTTAGGTGAGGCAAAAAAAATTAGGAGGTGATGACTGATACTATAAGGTACATTCGAAATATATTCAAAAAATCTAACTAAAAACTTTGAAAATCTCAACCGCCAAGGGGGTCGAGCGCCCCTGCTAACCCCCCTAGCTCCACCACTGCACACGCTCCCTATAAAGGAAAAAAAAAGAAAAAGAAAAATGGTTTGGCTCGATCTCACCAATAGGTTGGTTCAACATCCCGAGCCAACCTGGCCCTATCCACTATTCCCACTAACCGATTTATGTCAAGTAGGTGGCCATCGGAGCCCGCCTCCGATTGACCCAACCCGGCCACCTCAAAGTCTCAAACCCCTTGTACATCTTCCTCTATAGTAGAAGTGAATTTTAATAAATGATATTGAAAGGATAAGCTTGACCATTTCTTTTTATTTAATAACTTAAAATTTATCAATAAAAAAAATAAAAATCCTTGATAATCCACCACCTTCCCCACTCTATATTCCTTTATAATAAAACCCCTCTTTTTTCATTCTAACTTCCTAAAAACCAAACCAAAACAAACGCCTCCACTCTCTCTCTACTTTCTCACTCTAAACCAAAAAAAAAAAAAAAACTCACTCTTTTCCCCTGTTTTTTTCTTCAAGCTGGCGATAGTTAATCAAGAATCCTCTGTTCGTGAAATTAGACCCAAAAATCGTCGAATAATGGTACATTTTTTATGTATTTTCTTGACCGGTTGTACTACGTTATCGTATAACTTAACCAGTAAGAATATTATAATATCGTAAACCCTATTCAATGAGAATAATAAGGTTTTTTTTATTGGTTAGGGGGTACGATAACCTGATACACCTGACTTTGTCTGCTTACTGAGTAGTAAACCCTATTTATTGGTTATTTATTGTTTAGTGTGTACGATGACGTGATACACCTGGTTTATACACGAGTTTTTCATTTACTTGGTTAATGTTGGTTTTAATTGTCTAATTGTGTGATTAACATGTAATTAGGGTGGTGGCGGACCAGATGATGAAGATTTTAATAGGTGGCCGCCATGGTTGAAGCCATTGTTACGTGAAAAGTTTTTTGTTCATTGTCAATATCATCCTGACTCTCATAAAAGTGAATGTAATATGTATTGCTTGGATTGTATGAATGGTGCTCTTTGTTCGCTTTGCCTTGTCCATCACAAAGATCATCGTGCTATTCAGGTAAATTTTTCGCTTTATTCGTCTCAGAAATGTTATATTTTAATCAAATGTATAGAATTGTCTGAAACGGAATGAAACAGTTTTTATTGGTTATAACACTTAATACATTATGTTTTCTATATGGGTTTGTGGTACATGTTATCAAATACACATTTTTAGTTCTTTTTGTTAGGTTTCATGAATCAATTGAATCACATTTGGTTCATTAATTTCTACAAAAGGGATTATTAAAAATTTCATCTTACATTTAATACCTTTTACTTTTATTCAAGTACCTAATTTCAACATTTTTGACATTATGGGTTACCACATTAATTTGATGGGTCTAATTTTAACTTCTTGTTTAGCTCAATTTTGTCAAAAAAATGTCACTTTTCTTAATAATCATTCACATAAAATCCCCTTTTTTCCAATGTTTTGGAAAACCAAGTTTGTGGAGGAAAATGAGAAGCTTTTCTTGTCCTTCAAGCTTTACTATTGCCTTTTCTCATGTTACCCTTAACAAAGTTGACTTGTACTTAACCTTAGTTGACTTGTATTTTAGTTTTTAATCTATACAAGCATTCATTTATTGACTAATTCAAAGACTGTCTGATACTGTAAGACGGTTTTATTCTATAATTTGCGTGTAATAAGTATTTGTTATAATTGTTTAACAGATTCGACGATCATCGTATCATGATGTGATAAGGGTTTCAGAAATTCAAAAAGTGTTGGACATTAATGGAATTCAAACATATATAATCAATAGTGCAAGAGTTGTGTTCTTGAATGAAAGACCACAACCAAGGCCAGGAAAAGGTGTTACCAACACATGTCAAGTTTGTGAAAGAAGTCTCCTTGATACATTCCGTTTTTGCTCCCTTTCTTGCAAGGTTATTTCTTATTAATTGCCTTACATTCGGTTTGAATGATGTTTGTTTCGAGTTTTCGGTACCATCTACATATTGTTATTGATCACATTTTATGTGCATTGTTCTAAGTACTGAATTTTACCAGCTAAGCTTGCTGACATGTACGTTTTGTTGTATGTGTTGACATTTGGGTCGTATTGTCGATTGGGTGGCAAATGTGGTCATTTTCTCAATTTGTCCCATTGAATTAGTTGGCATTATTGATACAAAATCTACCTAAATTGCAAATGGGTTACTCAAGCCTTGATAAAGAAATGCATTATAATTTGGAAATTTTTGGAGTTTTATTGACTAGTACTCAATTTGATTGTGAAATTGTTATTCCTTTTAATTAGATTGTTGGGACATCAAAGAATACTCATAAGAGGAAGAAAATCCGGTCGGCAATGGAGTCGGATTCCGAAGATTCCGGTAGCACGGGTAGCACCACCACAAGGGAGGAGATGATAAACTACAACAATAGAATGGTCCAAAGCTTTACACCATCAACACCACCTCCAACTGCCCTTAATTTCAGGACAGCCAAAAGAAGGAAAGGCATTCCACATCGAGCCCCTCTAGGTGGACTCATCGTACAATATTAATATTTACTAAAAAACTATATATTATATATATTTAGTCCTTAAGCTATAGGATAATTGCACTAAACCTCCTTTCTATATAGAACTCTAGTTTTTTTTAGAGGTCGACATTCGCTAATGCTAGAGCTTTTGCATCTATAGCAAAGGCCAGCGTTAAGTGAACTGAACTGAACTAAAAACCTTTTCGTTTTGGTTTATATGTATAGCAAATGATGCAAATAATTAGCAAGTACATAATGTGTAGATGCTCAAATAAGTGAATTACAAAGGACTAATGTGAAAAAAATAGCTTGGAAAAGATAAGATAGTGGCTATATAATTATAGGGTAGTGCATATACGTCTTTGTTCTTGGTCTTGTCACATATATATAAGAAAAATGTACATATTTTTGGCTTCATGTGTAATAAAAAGAATGGCAAGTATTTCTTGTAAAACGTTTGTTGTGAGTGAGACTAATTAATTCCTATCATGTGTAATAAAAAGTCTTTATTAATCATATAAAAGTGTCTCAGTTTAAAAGAATAGGAGGTAATATATTTTTGGATTTTTCTACCGGGTACCCCTGTGTTTTTTCGAATTCTACGTGGTACCCCTTCGTTTTTAAAATTATCACTGGTACCCCTATACTTTTTATAAATATTTTTCGAATTCCTATCATGTGTAATACTTTTTATAAAAAGTATAATTCTACGTGAAAAAACCACTATATATATATATAAATACTTTTTTTGACAATAATCATGTATATTTTGAAAAAACGAGGGGTACCATGTAGAATTCGGAAAAATACAGGGGTACCATGCAGAAAAACCCTATATTTTATGTTTGCTTTTTTTTTTAATAAAAACTACGTTAAAAAGTGATTGATGATATATATCTACCGTCCTTTTATTCTTCGAAATTATCGCGTCTTCTTGTTTTGGCATATCCTTGGAACTAATCACATCTACTTTTATGTTCTTCTTAGTGTAAATTGGGGTGTGTAAACTGTAAACGCCCACAACACTGAGTAACCCTCTCGTCTATGATTAAATGTCACTCATAACACACAACACGCCGAACAGGTGCGTATATTATTTAAAAGTTCATGAATAATTTTCAAGAAATGTAGTAAAATACAAGCTAAAAATAACTAAAAAAACAAAAAAAATTATTTTTACATTTTGTTTAGCTACCAAAATATTCGTCCTCCTCTTTATGTCACTAGATAAATATCTCAACACATATTTAAAGGAATTACATATCAAATTCCGCAACTTATTTGGAATTTTCCCTAAATGGTGGGACCCACGGCGGCGGAGACTTTGCATACGTGTATGACACGTGTCAGAAGATGATTGGGGGTAAGTGAAAAAGAAGAAAGAGTGTCTTGATTCGTGGAATGTTTAAGTGATCGACATGAAAAAATGAGGTCATTGATTAAGTAAGAGTGTTTGTTTATTATGTGTGTATTTATATGGGCCGTTAGTTGGGCCTTTTTTTTTACACTAATGGGGCCCGCCCATTTGATATTTGTTCGAGAAGGAATGTGATGGGAAGATGACACTCTTACACTTATCCTCATTTTTTTGTCTAGTGGATTCCTTTTGGTATTCTCCCATCTTGTACTTTATAAATTGTAATTTTACCGACTCTTTTATATGACCGTCTTATACCATAAGATTGAACTAATAGGAGAATAGTTGAAAAATATCATTCGATTATATTATTTTTAGTTTTATCGACTTTTTTTATATGACCGTCATACATCATAAGGCTGGCCTAATAGGAGAATAGTTGAAAATTATCATTCGATTATATCTCTATTATTATTTTTATTTTAATAACCCGATATCTCAGGAGTAGTACCGACATATTTAGATATCCAAATTATTAATATAAAATATTATTACCATTTTTCTACTAGTTTTGTTAACTAATTTAGTAAGGTTTTTATGATTGGGTTATCTTACATAACAGTTTGTGTAATTGGGTTGCACAATTCTTATTTAAGTTCGTCTTAATCTTCATACGAGTAAAGTAGTCGGAATAAAAGAAAAGAAGAGTATTCAAGGAAATGTAACAGATTTATCTTATATATATGCATAATTGGAATTATATTTGGCGTCTTAAGCTTAAGATGAATAGTATCGTCTTAAGTGAGACGTAGTGTTACAATTGCATGATAAAGTTAAATGAGATTTTTTCGTTTAATATTTCTTAACAAGTAGATGAAAGATGAGGTGGAGTTATTATGTGATATCTTGTTTAGGTATTATTTAGTGACGCTCTAGCATTGTCCGTTTTAATAAGAGGGTTTGAAGTAGCGAAAGATCTCTGTTATGTCAACAGCATGTTCAAGTCTAAACAGCTGATTTTATAGGTTTATACAATACAGTGAATAAATCATCATTCAACTTATATTAACTTGTTCATGGGTTAACTATGTAAGTATTCAACACACGAGATTAACTGTTCAATTCTCACCCCGTTTTTATTTTTAAATCAGCTACCGATCTGTGGGAAGTTTTGATGTAAGTTAATTTTGAGTAGATTATTGAGTTATTGTATGTTTTGCCTTTGTAGATAATCTTGTTTTGTCCCTTCTTCATTTGTAGATATTATTAAGACAATATGAAAGAGATTGGTTGAGGGACATAATATATTGCTTAGAAGATTGCATTAGGTTAAGATACTTTCTATTGAATTTCATTTACATGGTGCTATACTATGTAAAAACTTTCACTTTTAACTTCTACTACTTTGAAAACGATAG
Organism: Heliosperma pusillum; assembly: GCA_022085475.1. NCBI lineage: Eukaryota > Viridiplantae > Streptophyta > Magnoliopsida > Caryophyllales > Caryophyllaceae > Heliosperma > Heliosperma pusillum. Next base: position 21,827 of record JAIUZE010070038.1, read on the forward strand.
GGAATACTTAATATAATTCGTGCTACTTTTTTTGTATAAACTAAAGTTAATCATGTATATTATGTGAAGGATAAAGTTAAAAATAAACGTAATAGTATAATAGACCATACTTTGTTCGTGGAGCAACATTAATGGAGTTTATGAGTTTAGAACTCTATTTTTATGACACAAGGACAAAATATTAGTCTAACATCTAGTCACTTTAAAAGATAATGTCTTTTCACACGAACTTATTGAACTTTGTTACCCCAAGACATGGACGTAACCTCATGATTGCTATGTGTGAGTTACGGAGGATGTGACAATTTGTATTAATACAGTCACTTTTGTCTAAGACGGGTGGTATACGTTTTAAGTTTATGATGCTCAAATTTGGTAAATTTTAGGGAATATGTTGGATGATTTGAAATGTGTTTGACTTCTTTAAGTCCAAAATAGATGGTGTCCGTTCTAAATGAGAATTTGTATTAATATAATTATATGTGATTTATTATGAATTTATGGTTCAGAACAACTCTTTGTGAAGGGGTTTGACTCATCTTAAGTTTAAGACGGATCCCTCCGTCTTGAGAAATTTGGGCATGTATAGTTAATGAGGTACTACATGGGATGGTTGTCTTTTATAGTATTATTACTCCGACTAATTAAAAGTATCTTTAAAGATTTTTGAAGAATATTTTATTTAAATGAGGCAATTTCTAAAATTTTCCCTTCTAAAAATTTGACAGATTTTTGGATAAGAGAAACGTACAACTCTTTAGTAGAAGCAATGTAGTCTTAAATCTTAGTAGTAGAGTCAATTAATATACTTCCTCCATTCAACTCCACATTGTATGTTTCTATTTTTGACACTATTCACAAGTCGGAAGAATCTTTCAATTTCCGGCTAATGCATAAGAGAAAATATATTCATGTGGGATCTTGTTTGATTCGTCTTTAAGAGTATATTAAAAATATCTAACTCGTATAATTTTTGCAAATACGTAGCGAACTATATTTACGATGCAAAACGCGCGTTGACAAACGTGAAAAAAGATATGTGTAGTGTGGAGTTGAATGGAGGGAGTAGTACATAAAAATGTAGTCTTAGTAGTAGCTGGAGTAATTGTGACATTAGCATAATAATATGAGAGTAGTTTTTGCCATTAAATAACTCCGCTTCTTTACTCCAAAATCGTTAAACACTAATTCTTATTGAATATAAGCATATCTGTTTTTAATGAAGACGGGTCGGAATGCTTTTCTTAGAAAGGGCAAGTGGGAGGACAAGTGAAAAAACCACTATATATATATACACGAGGACTATACTAGTTGGTCATTTTCATTAGTCATTTACTGATCAACAAGTTTCATTAAAGACGCGTATATCCGTTTTCAATGAAATTAAGGAATTCCTATTTGCCCTCCCACTAGTGGTGGAGCTAATATTTTCGAAGTTTTTAGTTAAATTTTTTCGAGTGTACCTTATGTAATTAGTCTTTCGGCGTCCTAAAGTTGTTCGTCCCCTTGAATTCAAGTCTTTGCTCTGCCACTGCCTCCCACAGACCCACTTGTAGGGGTGCTAACGAGCCGAGCCGAGCCGAGCCCGAGCTTGGTCTTGCTCGGCTTGTGCTCAAGAACAAAAACACGAGCTCGAGCCGATCTCGAGCTTAACCGAGCTTGAAAAAAATGTGCAAGTGAGCCTCTTTGTACTTTGTTAAAGGCAACTCGACTCGTCTTCATTAAAGACGTATGTGTCCGTCCTCTGTAAGATTTGCGGAAGATTTTAACGTATTGATGAAGTGACACGTTGAAAAGCAGCGGTGGAGTTGCAATGTAGCATGCCATAGACACGTAAATTAGTTTCTATACACTCTCTCTTAATAATAATAATAATAATTATTATTTAATTTAATTTTTGAGATTATCTTCTTCTGGATTTTGTATTATTAATTCTGAAGCATTAATATCAGTGAACCACATCAAACCATATTTGTTCGCCGTTTATATTATTGTTTAAGTAAACATCATACAAACTACAAATTACTCATTAATGTTTTACAAGTAGTCGACTAGTCGTATATATCTCAACTGTTGCTATCTGATCTTAACGGTGATGCTTTGTCTTTTCCCTCACAATTCTAAGAGAAGAGTTATTGTCGTCGACTTGGCCTCGGCCCGGGGTAGGATTGGCCGGGCCACCGTAAAGTGGACCGAGTTTCTTTAGTTAGGCCCTAAACCGGTTTGTTTGGACCGGGCCGGGCTGGATATATCTGGTCCCAAACCCCACTCGCTCTTAAAAGCATCTCTTTTTAAACGGGCTTGTTGGGCTGGTATGAATCTTTGAGCCCTAAATCGACCCGTAAAATGGACGGGCTTGGGCGGGCTTTGATGAATCTTTGAGCCCTAAATCGGCCTGGATAACGTAAGGGTTTGGGCTGATGTTGGCCAGGTTAACTTTGTGTCTTGTAGCGGATCTTAAAATATTTCTTGTAATTTTTTTTATTACATATTTAATAATAATGTGGAGTACGGAGTATTATTTTGCAATTAAATTTTCTAACATGAATGATTAGTAAAATGCGCGAGAATTTAGCTTCTCGTTGGTACCAGACAACGAGAGTCTGGAATATATCTTAGGATAAGGGTACATTACAGAGGGACGGGGAATTTGAACATGCGACCTCATTAGAATGATCGCATATTAGCTAATAGGCTAAGACCTCTATGATTCGTCGGAAAATAAGCTCTAAATTGTCATATTATTATGAAAAATAGCTTGGTTGGATAGTGCACTTCCAACACTTAGAAAGTAACATATGAAAGACTTTGCGTACAAGAATTGGATTTCATTTGTATCATCTCCTTCAATAATTATATCATCCACATATATACTAGGTTGACACTTGATCCTGATACTATTTCAAACATGTTGCATTATATATGCCTTTTAATATGTGTATCTACTTTGTACTTATAATTTTAGATTATTGACGTCATTTTCTACTTTTAATTAGAAAGATCGACGACCATCCAAGTACTATTGTCTTTTGAATCATTACTTCGGCTTTGCATAGTTACATGACTCTGATACCATGATACCATGATATTGTACGTTGAAAGATCGTTGTTGTATTAGAAATTGAATTGCATAACTGTGTTGATCAGTAAATAAAAATGATACGGTGGTTCGAAGCAGCTGTTGCTCCAAGTTGTGAGACGAAGTAGATGTTGCTACTTGCTAGGTTGAAATTAGTGACGAAAGAGACAATAACGGGTAACGTATTTGAAGCAAGTCGAGTTATACGCAAAAAAATTATGTACTAGGAATGCACTATTCAGGGCTGCTGAAAAAAGATCGGGTTTGTGACCAGCAAAGTTCTTGACCGCTTTATTGTCTTTCAATTAGTTTTATTCACCGGTCCAAAAATAAGAAAACACGCAACTTAGCTAGATACGCTAAGACTAATTATAGGCTTCTCTTTACGACTAGAAAAAAATAAATGAGACTCGAATTGTGGATCTATGATAACACTCTAATCAAGCGTTTCAATAATTAATCCAAAAGAGATTCTTAGTTCTTAAACAACTAGTAAGTTAACAAGAGATTGGATACATCTTCGTCTATTATTCGAAGCATTTGTTGAACTGCATATGCAATACTATCTACAGAAGTCAGCTGGCACCCTTCTTCAACCTGCATTCAATAGGAATCATTCATTTTTTAGATACTGTGGTCTGATTCGTCTCGCCCATGTAACAAACAGACACTGACATCTTCATTTGTATAGAAAATGCAACGGATATTTGTCTTTCACAAATGGTTCTATAAACGGTCTACAAACTCAGTAAAAAAGACTCGTTTATATAAACGTTTTTTTGTGGGGTGTAAAGGGAGGCATGCATAAGGGTGATTTTGATGCTGACGGTATTTAAATCAAGGTCATGATTACCACCGCTCATGACTTTACCAACCAAACTAGTTGTCATATGCTGTTTTATTTAGATTTAGTTTTAATAATTATGATATTATGCCCTATAATGATGACCGGACAATTAAGAGTCGACAAATGACTCGGAAAATTAGGTTACAATTTACTAATCAGCGAACAATACAAACTCGAAGAACTCAACAATTTTCATCTAAATTAGTAGTAGTATACGGATGGGAAAATAGTCATACCTTGATACTTATGGAGTAGAGGACTAAAGGCTCCAAGGTTGTGACATTTAGATGAAGTATGGCAAAACGAAGAGATAAAAAACCCGACACCAATTTAGATAAGTGTCCCGGGTTTTTCTTCGTAAAGATCCGGAGATTTGCATGGGTTTCGACCAAGGTGACCTCGACTTCAGCTAGGGATGTCCTGCTTTTTAAGGAAAACTTGTTACCTTGTCGATTGGAATCTGGAAATAATGGTGTTAAGAATGCGGTGCCATCTTCAGGCGTCCCTAATCTCATGTTACGCTGTAGGATTAGCATTTTTTGCGCTTCTAAGGAATGCACAAGATGTTCAAGCTCCTTTACATAATCTATCGCACCTCCTACTACTGAAGCCTGATCACCCTGCAGTTGCATAGCATTCAATTAATCGCAGTGTTACTGTAATGAAATGCAAAATATAATGATATGATGGAACCGAGACATTACTCGTAATCTCAAATATCTAAAGTCATTTTGGTTTCTGGGTCATTCTCGGGTTCTGCAGTATCTGCTTAGAATCAGTTTGATTCAAGGAATCAGTTTGATTCTCGGGTCATTATAATCGATATGATGATATATCATCCACGAATCTACAATTGGCCTTAGTACTCAAATTTTGTTCGCTCCATGTATCGTCTAGAATTCTGAGCCACAGTTTATGAAACTAACAACGAAGACACTCGTGCGCATTATGAATGTTGAAAACAAGAACAGTCACAAAACTGTATAAAAAATCGTTTAAACTTTAAATGGAGCCACAGGGCAATTTTGATGGTGACAAATTTGAATCCAGGTCATGAGCACCAAATCTCATGACTTTACCAAACAAACTAGTTGATATCTACCTCACAAAACTGTAAATGACAGAACATAAATGTAGAGGAAGTTCATACCCTTTGACAGTAAGATTCCGGCATGAGAGAACGTAGAACAGCTAAATGTTCATTCATTTGCTTTCGACGATTTCTCTCAACAGCAATGTGAGTCATCCTTTGTGTCTCAGCCTCTTCTTTGTTCTTGCAAACTTTTGGCCTTCTTCGTCTTTTCTTCCTCCCTACCACCCCAACACTTCCCTTACAAGTATCGGAAACTCGAGCTGGAAACTGAACATCAAGGCCCTGAGGCTTCTCCAGCATAGCAACACTTTCCATAATCCCAACATTACTCTCAAAATGACTATCATTAAGAGTATCATAGACCGTGAAGTTGAAGATATCGTTATAGTTAGGCACTGCTTCTAAGGCCATGTTCTCTCTCTCAACCTCAAAATTCCATCACTACACCCATCTCAAGGTTTATATATACTTGTACAACACGTTTATTTTGTCGTGAAACGAGGTACAAGGTAAGTATAATAACAAAAAGGACGGGTGAGTCGAACATGCAATTCTGCGACCTAACATTCACAATACCTCGTTCTCAAAACGAAGCAAAAACCGCATCAGTGTACTTGTATAGCGCTCTCTTTCTCTCTAAAACTCAACGGTTGTAAGCCGAAGATTGAAAGGGTTGGACCAAGAAATTTGTTTTGTTTAGCATCCCAAGTTAATAAGGGATGGATGTCCAACAAACTGCCATGGTTCTCTGAAAAAGAGGGTGGGAAGAGGGCCCAAGAAAATTACACAGAAATGAGAATAGTTACAAAATTTACAAGCTGTTCACAAGTAGCTCTTCATTATTCAAACGTTTTGGTGCATGCAACTGAAGGAGGTCCTCATTTGTGTCAGAATCCTAATTAAACTTCAAGTTTTCATTATATACTCATGTTATCATGTAATAAATCTATTGTTCAGCCTAAGATGGATTTATTCTCTTAGAGACAAAGACTTGTCATGTACCATTGTAACGGGCCAGTGACGAAGAATGGGGTCAGTACGGGTTATCGACACATAAAACAACCGTTAAGAATTTAAGATTTCTTTTTCTTGTTTTCTATATTGTACTTCTTGAGATTATTAATCTTCGTTTTAAGTTTCCCGTTTCCCGTTTCCTAAATTCAAATCATAGTATTAGTTCCGCCACTGATAGTTCCGCCCTTGAAAGCTCATTTCATTCTGTTTGACCGAGTTTAACGATAACGATAAGATGCGTTATACAAGTCGCACGTCTAAAATGAATACTTGGAAAAGTTTAACTGCATCCTTTCATATATAATGGCTAAAATTGACAACGGCCGATCACATAAGTCAAACGATGAGAAGTAATTTAGCATGGAGGAAGTATTTTTTTACTTCCAACACTAAACAATTGATCAGAATTTGGTCAGCAAATAAAAAATTGCTCAGCGTCGTTACGCTAAAACCCACTATATGACTCGCGGTATAATCTCTCCTGAAGACGGCAGTATCCGTCTTAACACTAAAAGGGGTCAAATTACATCTCATTTGGACATACATGACAAATCTTTATTTTTCCCTATCCATTTGGCTTTTGTCTTATCCATACTAGTTTACCCGTGTTAAACTTAAGACCGATATACCCGTCTTAAATAAGAATTTACCTTTACTAAAAATTTTGGCAACTTCGTAGACTGACTCAGTGTAGAAAGAACAAATCAATACACCAATAAACAAAATTTCTCAGACCTTAGCATTAAGGAAAAAGACGACGACCAAGTTTTGATAACGAAATTCATATAGACCAAATTTGCCGGTTTTAATAAAATTGATTGTTTTAAGCTTTTATTAACGTGTTATAAATAAACAATACGTGCTTGATCAGCTTAACTACTTCGTCGAAACTTTTATAGCTTTGCTTGAACTAGGTACATATGAAGTGTCGACTGGCAATATTGTATTATATCGGAGGAAAGGGGAATATAAAGCTAATCATCAAATGGAAGACAATAAAGCCAGAATAAGGATTTGAAGTTAAAAGGATAAAACATGAGTAGATTGGAAATTTTTAGAAGTGAAAAAGTATGCAATGCAACAACTTACGAATTTTTTTTGAAAGTTAACTACAAATAATCAATTTTTTTTGCTACGGGGAAGACACCACCTTCCTTCTACCTCTTGTTTCGTTACAAGTAGGCACCCTCGGTGACTCATTTTAAGGTCATGTCAAACACAAAATATTGAAAATTCATGAAATATTAGAAAAAGTATCTGATGCCTCAAATCCCTTTATAGTAGTATTACCGAAATTTCGGAAAATATTAAGGTATGAAAGTGGAAATAACTTTTTGAAAGCAGGTTAAAACCATTGCTTGTATTAAAAAAAGCAAGGGAAACGGAATTCCAAATCAGGTGAAAAGGATTGGGAAGTTGGTTGGACCATAAAATAATGGTCCTAAGTTGCCAGACTAAGCACCAGGAATCCATGTGAAATTTCCCCCCTCTCTAAAAAAGTACTACAGTACAGAATATAATCACTCATTCACATGTAAAAATTAGATTATCAGAAATCAGAATGCATATAGTTTTCCGAAAAATTCTTATGACCTCGGGGAGGACGGTCCTCTTTACACCTAAAGGAGAAGGACCAAAACGAAATATTATAATGGCTTAGGTGTGAGGAGGATAGTCGGGAGGACACAAGAATTTTTCATAGTTTTCCTGCTATTTACTGCAATTATATATACATTGAAAAATATATTATTGCTAACCTATAATGCAGTTTCTGGCTTATTCAGCTCTTTCTACTGTCTTTTCTTCGCAGCTGAAAGAAAGGCATTCCAGAGAATTTACCATTGCATGAGAAATATCGAATACTGCTTTTGACACAATAGGTTCTTTCAATAATAATAGTGTAAGACCGTCTTATAGTATGAGACAATTGTTTTATATAGAATAACACTCGTTCATTGATTGTAACAAATGAGTGTCTAACCAATTAAATGGCCGTCTTAGACTATAAGATGGTCTTATACTATCATTTGTGCAATTACAAACCTACCACCCAAGTCCAGCCCTCAACTAACCCAATCCCAGACCTCAAGTAGTAGCCCCGTCCCCTCTTTTGAAACTCCCACCCCGCCCATGAACCGCCCACCGTCGGAAACCTAAATACTTTCATGATGTGTACACGCAACCTCTTTGTCATAGGCATTATTAAATGAGTCTCAGATCAATTGACGTAATATTAAAAATGCAAGGGTCTCGCCTCATAAATCCACGAGAAATATGTGTGTGACACGATTTTCCTATACATGTACCAAAATGCTCATATATCCTTAGTCCTTGCTCCTTGACATTATCCGAATTCTCAATTTGTCATCGCTCTTACAAATCCCTTTCCTTAGTCTATTTCTCTCTCAGATTTATGAGTATCTAAGATGTATAATGCCATGCTGTTTTGATAATAATACACATGTTAGAAGCCTAAACAGAGAAGCATGTACACGTGGTTGAAAGTGAAGGAACCTTGTGAGCCCCAAATTTTACAGGAAACTTTTTCGAACTCGTAATATGAGCTGGATAAAACCAATGAATTCCTATTTGTACTGCGCAGCAATACCAAAAGGCTCACAGAAAAAGCAGCATAAGGAAATAAAGCTTTGGAAACTGGTAAATTTCAGTTTTGGGTAATTTGTAGTCTAGTAAAATACAGCTGAAGCAAATTGCCAGATTCCGGCAGCAAATCAAGTTAGAAAAAGGTGATTATATGTATTAAAGCGGTCTAAATCTACCAAAATTTTAACCGGATACAGCGGAAGTGTGCAGCTCCCATGACGAAACATAGAACAAGCATATACAACATTAAGATAACCAATGCTTGAATAGAAGACACAAATAAGGTATCAAGAGACAAGTTTACCAGCCCAGTTAGGACATTTGCCTGCATAAAATAAATAAAACTTTTAAAATGATCCATTCATAGGATGAATAATTTTGGAAACAAATACTTGTACGAGACCTTCTCATAAATACATATCTAATTAATCAAGGAATGTTAAATATTGAGAGTAATTACGACAGTCTTAATATTACTGTATGAGTAATTATGAGGGTTTCGCACAAGACTTTCTGATTTCGGAAAAATTCAACTGTTGGGGGGAGCTCGAGGAGTAAACAGAAATGGGAACTTACCAGAAGAAATGACGCCAATAAATTTTTGTCGAAAGCTGCTTCAAGCACTGTAAAGTTACTTCCACCACTATACTCTGAGAGCATAAATATTGCAAGAACCTGCAAAGTCGGCGCAATTCACATGGACGATCGACATGCATGAGGAATATAAACACAGGAATAAAAAAAGATAATAAGATTACACTGAGCAAATTTTGTATGTAATTCGATTAGCTATGGAACTAAATACAGATATCTTATAATCTTATATGCAATATTGCACACGGATCAGGCGTGAGATATATCTCAGGAACTCGCGACATAATATTACATCTAGGTTGTGTCATGGAATTAAAACAGAGTTATCAAAGTTTTGGCAACTTAAAACAGTTTTCAAAAGCATTTGTGGTGAGGTTTGAGGCTAATGAAACGATCGAGTTATCAAGGGATACAGGTGGATAAAAAAAGGGAAGATTGAAAATTAGGGAGAGCAACAAAGGGGGGAAAGGAGTATGAGAGTAAACAAAAGGAAGATGAATAATTGAGATCAAGAAAAAGAGAATCAAAAGGAGAGAAGACAGAAAGAAAAGGCATATATGAGACTAGAGTGAAAGCAAAATGAAATCAAGATGCAATAAAACACAAATCTTGCAGAAAGAAACCAGGAAGTAAGGCAGAAAAGACGAGGTACCTCAAAGTTTACAGCCATCACAAGCATCACATAAGCCATGTTGCACTGGAGGCAAATATACAGAATTGAAACCAAATTCAGTAAATATTTCTTTTCATAAAAAAACACAAGTGAAAGAGTTATATATAGCAAATATACCATCCTCCGTGAAACTCTTTCCACATACTGGTCTAAAACCACAGTCAATAACCTACAAAGGTATAAAATATTTAGCACAATGCACAAAATTGACGAAGAAGTAAAATGTTATAAACACACTTAACCGCCAAATTTAGAAGATATCATACCAGAATACAAGGGAAACAACAAAGACTCTGGTCCTTGTCTGCTGAAGTCCATCTGATGTTGAGTCATTTTTCTGGAAGAAAAGATGGTAGCCCATCTGAACACCAACCAGATACATACCCCAATATCCTATGAGAAAAATACTAACATCAAGTATCCAGATATCATATTCTGTATACTGACAGTGATATACATACAGCAATAACAAAGAAATATATTAATACAATGATGGGTGAATGAGAGTTGCGGACTTCTTACATACAAGAAGAAACATGAGACCATACTATATATAAACAGCAATGATACTGAACATAGAAAATATGATGATGGGTGGTAACGACACTTACCAAATATGCTGAAAACTCCCTCCTTATTTTGGCTGATAATGTCATGTCCCCTCATATCCGATAGCAGATACATATTTAGTCCCTGCAACAAGCATACTTGGTAACCTGAAGGGCTGATTAGTCGTCATTTGAGATAATAGCATGAGATATTTTAATATCCAAACATATAGGTATACAAAAACAAGAGGAAGATATACCTATAAGGATGAACAGACCAAATATCCCACAATACTTTGGATGAATGTTTATTGCTGAGGTCAGAAGCGAGACACCAGCAAGAGTGAAAAAGAAATTCCAATGCACACCATACTCTCCTACATGAACCTATGATGATCAGAGGATAGACAATGAAGCTTTATAAGAAACAGGTGTACAGGCTAAGTAAGAACGAGCATGAACAGTTTAAGACTATTAACCTCTTAGATACTGAGAGCAACACCTTACATGTCATTTTAAACAAAGCATAAGTTAATAGCCAAGTTTCATTCTAAGTTGTCTGAATTAATTTGAGGTATTACATGATTAGAATGAAACTGTAGTAATTGGTAAATCTTCACCAGAGGATTTCTTATCCTCCTTTCACATTCTTGTGTCTTACTAGTACATTTTTCTTCAAAATTACCGAAAAGGTTAAGAGAAAAAATCAAGGGAAAGGTAATTATGATCTTTACCTGGTAATCCACTCCTGCAGTTGAAACAAGACGGGCTAATCCCAAAAAGATCAATGGACATGTAGAATTCAAAGCAGTCTTCAATCCACTATGTTACGAAAAAAAACAAAAGAATATGTAAGAACTAAGTACATCAGCAAACTAATGTACCTTAGTATAGTCAAAATAAACATATGAACATCCTTTGGCTATTGGTATCTTCAAAAAGTAATATTCAGGAGTAGAAATTTCAGAAAAAAAGAGTAATACTACACCATTAGATGAACTGTTTGATTTATTTTATAGGTGATCAGATATTTATCTAGTTCTTAATTATTATTTTTTCTGCTGCTCATTCCAATCTGCTTCTCATTCTAGCAACCCTTTAGTTTAACCTGCTGGTACAGTATATTTTGTACTCCAGGAGTCCAGGTAAATGAGAAAACATTGTTTAGTATAACTTTCAGGTCATTTTGGATGCCTTATTTTCACAATTTAGCAACTTACCTAGAATGAACGTTACGTGCTTGTCGTGAAACGATAGCATTTGCTAGCACAAATGAACCAACTCCCAAATCCATCTGATACGATCATATTATAGAGAATTCAGTTTTGATGGAGGTAAAACAGGACATCACCCACTCACTTTTTGAAATTTTTAGATGACAACGAATTTGTAAATATCAAGTCACATAGAGCACAACACTTACCCAACCAGTTCCATAGGTCTCTGCTTTTGCATATCTTCGAGGAAATATTTTAAAATCAACAGCAAGTATACATATACATGTGAGTAACATCTGCAGCAATTATCCTTGTGAGACAAAAGAGAATCTTATGAGAACAACTGATTGTAGTGGAGTAAAGATTTGGCAGCGATTGAGAGCAATATAATTGCAGTGAGGCAAGATGTGTACCGTAATAACTCTAAATGATGAAATACTTCTCTTGATGGAGTCATGTGTTTGAAGGATTTGCTTAGAATCAGAGGTGCCATATCTGTTTCATATACACAAAAGAAATAGGGAATTATGCCAATCAGTAACGAGGAACGAGAGATCTCAGAGATATTTATGTGACACAATAATTACCTTCTCACTAAGACATGGATTAGAAGAAACAAAGTGAGCACTAGTGCTAGTATGTTTGTCCATCCCGACAAAACCTGACAAAACAATAATAAGTATCCATCTGACACGAAAATATCCTTCAACATTGAGAATGTACAAGTTCACACACAAAAAATAGATTCGAAACCAGAAAGAACGACTGCAACCAGCCAACCAGCCATTCTACATGACAAAACTACCCACCTGAGATTCCTGACACTCTGATTTAATCGACTTATTGTGGCACATTATTACGAGAGAGCAAGATGTAATCTTAAATGTCAAATTGTGGGGTCAAGGGGTGCTATGTACGGTGAAGTAGTTGTTATACATGTATAGGAAAAAAATTTAACCAAAAGACAGTTGAGCTGCAATGTCATAACAGCAGAAGTACTTAAATTGCTATATAGCAATACACAGCAAGCAGACTAAAACTCTTATTAAACAGCAATCTTGAAGATGACAACTAAATTGGGATCAAACAAAAATAAACCATCAGCAATGATTGAAAGACAAATAAAGATGGGTCTTATTATGATGGCCCAAGGACAAACGAATTGATTGATTTGTACGTAAAGTTTCATGGCAAACTTACTGTGAGAATTAAGAGAGAAGGAATAAGAATGAACATAAAGTCCAAACCCATCGAACACATGTATGCACTGAAACTCTTTGCAGTCTTTGTATCATTATCATCCTTCTTCAACCACGTCAAGGAAGCTTCAAAACCTGAAGAAAAAGGATCAGTCATCTGGTTACCAAAAAAACTCAAACCCCTACCAGTCCACGGTACATATTACGAAAAATCATCTGTACTATCAGGTTGGTGACGTTTGTACTTAAGGCAAACAACTTTGTACTTGAATATATGTAGAAAAAAAATGATCACATAACTTACATTGTAAGAATAAAAGTGTTAAGAAATATGTAAAGAATCTTGTTGAAAGATGGTAGGATAAGCTTACAAGTTACAACTACTCCCTCCATTTCTTCATGTTTTTTCCCATATTTTCTAAATTCCCCTCCCATATTTTTGAAAAGTGAGAAGAATACTGTGAATAGGAGGGAAGTAGAAATTATACTACAGACAGAACAAGAACAGGGACAGGGACCAATATAAGCCGGCTAAAAATCATGATAACTTTTAATCTGCGCCTTAACAGAATAGTGCCCTTGCTTTCCATAATGGTGGCTGTATTTTCTTAGCAAGGAGAATATTCTAAAAATGAGCATTATATGGAAAACAAAGGCATGGAAAAAAAGATTAAGGTGTCTCATAACTCATATAACTCTTAGATACTGCAAAAATGGAGGAAAGGGAATATGAATTCCTCTAGATCCACCTTCCATGCCAAATTAAAATCATTTCAACATAGCAAATATTTGAAAGAAATATGACATTGATCCTTTCCCACCTTCCCTCCTTTTTTGTATCCGTCCACAGCAGTTACAGTCACATATATAACACCATCTAGGGTTTCTTCATTTCTAAGGTAATTAACATATTGTAAACCATGGTCCAACTGTCCAAGCAAAGGATACCTTATCCGTATAGTTATGCAATTAGTACCATAGCCCTGTGGTGCAATTACATAAAGAACGGCAGCCTTACATCAACATTCCAAATCATCCTGAAAATTACTTACCTATGTCCAAATGAGGGTGTCTTATATTCTGAACTAAAATATCTTTAAAACCCCTTCACAAATCCTAGATGAGGGGTTTTGCAAAAGGTAGCGAATTGATTCGATATACTAACGTTTGAAAGGGTATAATCTACCAAACTACACTAAAAATACCCCCACTCAGAAAGAGCGCACCATCGAACAAAGCCTTGATATTAGCAGATGTCAAACATAATGCTCCCGGGATAAATTTCCGCGTGCTCATAAAACATTAAATTACTCAGGGACTTAATTTAACATTTATCAAGTGGCTCAACTCTAACCCAAAAGTATCGCGAAGCTCAAACTCAAAACTCAAAACTCAAAACTACACCAAGGTTGCCTACTTAATTATGACAGTGCCACCTCTAATACTCAATACACTCTTATTGATTCTAACTAGACGTCAGGGGCGGAGGTAGATAGTGGGGTATATGGGCTATAGCCCTATATAGATTTATGTTAAATAAGTTTTCCTGTCATACATGAACATTGAAATATGATAGCACAGTTGGTTGTTGGCTGCAGCTAAGTATTAAACTGGTATGAAAGAGAGGTTGAGATTGTGTGTTCAACTCTCTTATATAGTACTCCATTACTTTCTAAGAATTCTTTTACATTATTTTTTAAGCGTTAAAGTTCTAAAATTTTGACCATAATTAATTATAAAACTGCAATGATTATAACGTAAAATTAAGATATTTGTACATTTGTTATAAAAAAAAATTCACATACATTTTTTACCGAAATTTTTGTGTGTATAAATGCCGAAAATCAAGGTCAAATTACCGCTTGAGAGACCACGTAAATCAATGTGAAAGATCATTGTGAATGATAGGAAGTATTATCATATCTACCCCCTTAAATTAAAAGTATTTGCCATATCACTATGTAAACTTTAACCTTTTTTATCTATCAACTTTCGCAACGTTTAATATGTAGCCCTACATATATTTATATCCTGGCTCCGCCCCTGCTAGACGTCATGATAAAATACGCTAAAACCGATTCGTGATTCACATTTCGCTTGGCGGCAAGAAAATCCGGTAACCTAGCTCCACACAAATGCACTGTCATAGAGCCATAGAGCCGATAGAGGCATTCAATTACAAACTCCACGGAGAACGACCTACGTCTAGAATATCAATAGCAACCTCACTTTACGCTACACGCATTTTTTTTCACAAATTCATCAGGCTAACATACTACGAAATACATCATAGCAAAAGTTTAGGCAGCAAAAAATGATTAAAAAATAAATAATAAAAAAATCACATAAATGATCAAAGAGCAGTAAAAACGCATACCAGGCACGTAATTAAACGCAATAGAACGCCGGAAAAGCACAAACACCTGAAAATTAGGGTAAAAATAACTAAACACAGTAAATAATAGGTTAAAATGCGAAGGTAAAAAACTGCAATTCGAGTAATTGACGGATAAACTCACAGGAATTACAGTAGTGAGAGATAAAATCTCGAGCATTGAGGATCCAGTTAAGTTGCTAACAAATCTGGAAGAATTGCAGTAACAATTGAGTAAATCAAAGACCTGAAATTCGATTAATTTGATTGAGAAAAGAAAGAAAAAGTAAAAAGGAGTTAGATTACTGTTGTTTGAGGAACTTGTTAGGGTTAATCGCCATTGTTGCTGAAAAATCCATGGATGATAACGACCACGACGATGATGGTGATACCGTTGTTTCTTTGGCTCGCTGTTCGTACTTCGTAGGTTTCGAATTGTTCGATAAATTCTGATTCCGCCACTAATTTAACAATTACTCCGTACTTATTATTATGATTTAATGTGATTATAAAAGGAAATGAGGCGGGTTTGGAAGGCTAAAGTGCTTATAAATGTGGTACTAAATCTCGGTGTCATCAACTCATCACTATGGTAGTTGTAATTGTGGTCGCGAGTTGGAGTGTCAATTTTTATGAAATATTGAAGCATTTGTCTATAACACTCTTAGGTAAGTACTTGTGTATCGGACAACTAATTACTACGAGTATTTTTTTAACGGGGATAAAGTATTTTTGTACTTGCTAATTAAATTGGAAATTACATATCAATATGTAATAAGCACAAGTGATAAGAGATAATACTTCGTATAAAACTAGTGAAATATACTACTCGTATATTGTTTTGTGACTTTTGTCGTAAGCTCGAGTGTAGTCTGATATACTACAATCATATCCAAGTTTCCCACTCATGGTGAACTATAAATTTTATAGCATTTCTTTTTCTTTTTTTTTTACGAAAAACAATATACATCTTTGTCGCTAAACGTTGAAAACTCTAAATGTTCTCTATAGTTTGTGTTAATTATAGATATAGTAACTATTCTACATAAAGGTATGAGAGCAAAAATATAGAGGAATTAGACAAAAGAGAGTTATGAAACAAAGGGGAAGATAGAGCGAAATAAGAGCAAAGCATGCGATTGAGAGAGGTTCAATTGCTTAAAAGAAGAGCACATTTATATCTTTAGTCCCCGTTATGAAAGGGATTATCCCGTGATTTTTGTCAATGAGTCAAATGTTCAGGTTGTAGTATATGCCGGTGGTCAACTCGATGCGCACCTGAAATAGTCGGTACATAAACCAATCTCATCCCGATAAAACAACGCTAGTATCTTGCTATACATTGTTTACATCGTCTTTACTCGTGTCTTTGAGAGTAGGACCATCAGAGATCTCCCCGAAAACTTCATGAGTTTTAGCATCTTTGCTTGAAAATTCTCCAAATGTTGTACAACTTAATGCAGCCATGTGTTTTCTTGCGAGATTTTCCTTTACATCGTTTGGCAATCTCAACGTATATTTCTCATCTCCTTCGATTGTATGTCTCTTGAAAATTGAATGTCCGGTCGAATGAGACCGTGAAAACTTCTCATTAATGTAAGGGGACACTCTCCTTTTTGTTGTACTAGTTGATGGACCTTCATTAACATGTTCTAGCTCTTGGCCTTGTTCAATATCACCAATGTTGATTAAATAATCCCTTGTAGTATTTCCTTCAATATGATCTTCATTATAATTGTTTGGAAAATTATCATCAGCGGGTTCGTGGGGTGCTTTTTCTTGTGATTGCTCGTCTTCTTTTGATGCAGGGAGTCTTCGACATACTGGACATGATTTATGTGACTCGAACCATAGATCAATACATTGTATGTGAAATATATGGTCACATATAGGTAACACTCTAACGGTATCACTATCATTATACTCACACAAACATATTGCACACTCTAAAGAATATTTTTGCGGATGATATTCTTTTAAGGTTCCAAATATAAACGTAGGAAACCCCTCAACCGTCTCAGAATCAAGGCCAAGGGGAGCCGGGGTCTGATTGACAGGAGCTCCGTTAGGGATTTGCCTGTTGTTTAAGGAATTGACTAAGTTATCCATGAAACATCTACAAAAGTATATCGAAAAGAAGCCTACGAAAAACATGACTAAAAGAAGTATTGTTAAAACAAGTGTTACAGGTGGGGTAGGATCTGGAGGATATGTAGGTGGTTCTGGTATAACGGGTGTTGTATCTAAAGACATTGGCGGAATTGATTTCTAGGTTGTTTTTTTTATTGGCCGGAAAAGAATTACTCCGGCCTTTCGATTTCACTTATATGTTAAGAATCAAAATTCAAAATCAACCATTCTAGTGTACAGCTTGATGATGAATTGTTCATGGTTAGTTTTGTTTTCTTCAACTTTGTTAGTAATATGGAAGGTTTGTAGGAGAATTTGTATCAAGGAGAAAAAAGGGGAGAACTTGTAGAGCAAACAACAAATTTAAGGTTTCCTAAAATAGAAGTTAGACATGTAGAGGTAGTGTGCAAGGGTTAATGGTTTTATGTGTTGAACGAGACCTCCTAAGAATAGCTAGGAAATTTTTTTAGTGATTTGGGTACACGTTTAGTAATAACTCTCTTAATAAAAGGTTAATAGTTATCGTGTAAGACGATTTTGCACGATAAAGTTGTAAAACACTATGTTCAACACACTATGTAAGTTATACATGTTTGTAAAAACTACGGTATATTTTACCTATAAAATGTTTCATAATCAAATTAATTATCGTGTAAGACAAGTATACGCCGATGTGTACAACAATCTTTACGATACCTCATGCATCCCCGTTCACGAACAATTACAATCCACTATACAAAACATAAGAATGTCATCGTACACCGTAGTATACAACAACAATCTATACCATCACTTTTCTTTTTCTATCTTTTCTTTTTCCTACACCGATTAGAAAAACTTGAAATCAAAACCAATTAAGATAACGAAGTGAGTACTATCGTCATCCTCATCCCATAAACAAAGTTCTTAGCGTGCCATTTAACTTTTTATAAGGAACCCGGCTCTCTAAACTCCATAAACCCGTAACCAAAAATTACTCATTCTTATTGACGGTGGACACCCCGTTTTAGAAAAATAAGTTAGTCAATATTACTCATTCTTATAAGTTATAGCAGCAAGTCTCGTTGTAATTGACAATCCGACCCGTCTTCAACGAGAATTAATGTTGTTATTGTAGTCAAATTCGTATACCCTGTATCAAATCTCAACTTCTACATTCACAATCCAAATCCAATTTATGCAAAACCAAACTCTACAAAAATCATCAAAAAATGACAGTCAACAATAACCCAGAAACTCCAACATCTTCATCTTCATCTTCATCTTCATCATCTAACAATTACACAGGTTTACTTATAACAAAAACCCAAACTATTCACTCTTTCCTCACATCATCATTAATCAGAGATTCCAAATTCCCTGACAATCTAAGAGAATCTGCACTTTCTCTCTCATCTCAAGATTCCATCTCCTACCAATCACTGCGTGCCATCTGGACATCCTCTGATGCTGCCACGCGTCCCTCACTCTCTCTCCTTCTTCAAGGCTCTTCCTTTATCTTTAACAGTCCTAAACCTCGCGAAAAGGTCCGATCTTTTTCGCTTTTTTGGGTGTTTTTTTTTGTGGGTATTTGTGTTTTGAGCTTAATTGATGTTTAGCTTATCTGGGTATTCGTTAATTTTTGTTTATTTTAATTGTGTTTTTAGGGTTTATGGAATTTAAATTGTGTTATTATTTTAGTTTTTTTGGTAATTGTGATTGATTTTTGAGGTTATTTGTGTATTGGATATTGTGTCGAAAACTGCATCAAATGATCGCTACTTCCCAATGAAAAGTAGCGTAATATGAGCCATTTTGCTTTATCCCATCGTAGCTCATAACCAAAAGAGGCTGTCTCAGGGCTTCGCAATTTGCGGTTTAAGGGGGTCGGATGTATCACATGTATGCAGTTTTACCCCTATTGTTGTACACTAATTCTCATTGGAGGGTTCTTATTTAGTTGTTTTTGTTGTTGCATAGAGTGAAGAGCTGAAAGCGAGATTGAGGAAGCTAGAGGAATTGGCGGAGAGGAAAGCTTATGCGGAGTTAGTGAAAGACATTACTCCAAAGAAACCAATAAATGAGCCTTTCTCGTCTTACAAGGATCAGCTTGGATTTGGTAAGTACGATTATATGTTATTTTAGCTTTACTTACATCGTTACACGTTTTATTTATTGAAATCTAGCTCAAATTGCATTGGTTTGATCACTTGTATTGTTTGAATGGGAGATCTTCCTAAACTAAGATCTCTATTCTTATTGTCGCGCCCTTCAATTTTGCCTTCTTTTAATCCCCCTTATGAGAATTCGTCACTGATCGTCATCATGAAGTTGTTTTAGCTATCCAGAATTTAGGTAAATTTCATCTTAGTTTTAATCAATCTCTAAAGCGGGATCTCTTAATTTTTTGTTTACTTTGGTGTGTTGAAAACCAAAGAAGTATACACAAGATTAGTGCAGTAGTCAAACACAAGAAAACCGTGAAGACCTGAATCAGAATCATAATGACAGATGCTGTATAAATTGTGTTGCCGAAACTCTTTCACTCCCTTCTGTATATCACTTTGTTCAACACCATCCTTTCAGATGTATTGTTTCATACTTAAAGCTGTACAAATGCGTGAATGCTCATAGGTGTAAATGTGTGATGCAGACCCTGACCCTAAGCCTTTGAACAAAAGCTTAAATTTCTTTCGCCCATGATGGGTGAAATTTATCTTGAACATGGAGTTATTATATATAATCGGCAAAGCCTATAGAGCCATACTACCATAGAGCGGAAGTAAAAGCCAAAAAGCCAACCCAGGGTCCCAGACAAGTAAAATTTACAATGATCTCACCAAGTAGTCTATACTCTATTTTTGCACCAAACTGACAGATGGTGTCCTGCAACAGAATCGATAGAATTTCTCCTTTGGGTGTAAAGTCGTCAACTTTCGCGTTACGATAGAAGAGATTCCTGAATTTCTTGTTGAGTGTATAAGGGAATACTATATCGCCCCGGCTTTTTCATGTATCTCCATTTTTCAAATTTTCCCTTGCAAAACAAGGTCAAGAAGATGTACAACAAGGTTGAGCTACTTAGGCACCTTTAATTAGATGCCAACTAACATTAGTGCTAATTACAGATTACTCAAATACTTCCACTGTCTCAACTAGTTTTCTATGTATTTTATTAAAATTCTCATTATTTATGAATAAAAAACGTTAAGAATTAGATGAGCCAGGGCGCCTATAGGATTATGGTATACTTGTGTTTTTAACGCAATTGAACATAACATCTAAAGTTGGGGGTTTCGGGGCCGCTTGTTGAATGTAGTATGACTAGTAACAGCATCACTCCTCGTTGTTTTGAAATTTAATGGACTTGGATCTAAAGATTTTTCTCCTTGGATATGATGGAATAAAGTAAAGCTTACTATAGTGTGTGCACTTCTTATATTCTGATTTACCCCTTGATTGATGCAATTCACAATGCAATTTTCATCATGGGTCATCCGAACACTTCTCCGTGTTTTCAATACAAGAGTAAGACTCCGTACACACGACCCCTCTTAACCTCCCATATGTGAGAGCTTTTAAGGAACTAGGTTTTAGCTAGATCTACTTGAGGAACTGTAAAAAAAAACTGTGTCATACCTATAAAAATGGAGAGTCTGTTATCAAATTTATTGTATCCTTGATCATTAAGTAGATTCTTTCAGCAAATGATTCTATGTATCTACATATTTGTACAATCTGCCTGCTAGCAGTTCTTAGTAGGGGTTTCTTCAGCTGCATTTCTGAAACATGGTGCTGAATTTTGTCATATTTTTTTGCAGGTTTACATGTCATCGTCGCTATGTTTACTGGTTACCTGTTTGGATTCTTGGCTTTCAGGGCTTTGTTTAGCAAGAACCCTGTCATGGTAAACACGACAACTTCTCCAAAACCCAATATTTTGTTGATTAATAACCACCCCTTCCCTAACATTAAAGAACATAATTTTAGCTCAACGGCGACACAACTTTATATATAACACGGTTTTGTACAAGTACTATCGTAACAATCTGAATGTTCGTGTTGGAGTTTGAGGCTGCTTCAAACTTTGTTAGTTAGAACCATACATTCTTGGAATTTAGAGTGTCCCACGTAGGAAGAATAGTGGGGGTGTTATCTCCTTTAATATGAAAAAATGCTCTACCTATAGTTAACAAGACTATAAACTCCCCAAGCGCGACCACCGCCGCCGCCGGCCGGCGCTGCTTGTGACACGCGCGTTCCGATTTTATTACCATTAAAACTGTTGATTCATGGGCATCTCTACGTGACTGTTACTCCCTTTAGTCCCTTCACACATATTAAAGCATCAGATCTCCTGTTTCTAAGGAGGGGAGCCCAGACGCACCATTGTGGGGGTCTAACGGACTTTGAGTAGTGATCGTTCATGGGGTCGAGTAAGAATTTTTGTAGCTACGTATTTATGGTATGGGTTTAGCTGTATAGGTATTTTTAATGGATGATTTTACAACATCAGTGTAAAACCGTTTGGTCATACTAGATATCTATCCATGTTGCCAACTCTTTTTTTTTCCCGCTCCCACCCTTCCCCATTCTTTTTCTAAGCTCTTATACTTCTTCACTTCCTCCCAATTTAACTAAGACCAAAATAAAAACAATACTGGAACATCAAGAGTCAAGACGAGGGTTATGAGTGGAAATGATACCAAAAAATTGGCGATATATACCATTTCTAAAACTGTGTTGCAAAATAAAAAACTCTACTTTTATTAATGGTGCTAGTGATGCTTAACTTTCAGAGTGCTTGCGGAGGAATCCTCGGTTTGGTATTGGCCATGCTGGTAGAAACACTTCTGTTTATCATTAGAACTACAGATTACGAAGAAAGATCAAGGACTCCTCAGCCTGTTTCTAACTTGAGGATCAAGAAGAACTTGTAGGCCTTCAATTTTGCTGGATATGCAACTCACTTCTTTATTTTTGTACAATTTTTGAATATTCTCGTATATTTTTTTCTGCTTGTAACTTATACAGAGTATGTGATTAACGAAATAATAGAGGCTCGCCTCAGAATATTCTTAGGTACCCTTATTGTACAACACCATCGTACCCACCCGGCGTACCTAGAAATGTTTCTTTCTCCTGGCCCTAGTTTTAAATCAGTGTATCCTTACAGAGAGTATGTGATTAACTAATTTTTTTTCTTATGAAAACAATAACTCGTTATTCTTTGGTCTTGGATATTGCTGGAAAATAGCAAAATGACTCATTAAATTGGTTGCACTTCTTTTTATCGTGATATGGCACCCATTTGATGCAGTTCTTCACGCAATTTTCATTCAGGGTGATTCGGAAACGACATGTTTGTGTTTCTCTCCCACAAGTCAAGTTGCGTACATTCGACAACTTAAAATTGTGGATGAGTCTCCAACTCAAATTAGGTGTGTCAATAATGTGGAACTTATTTTCTAGATATTTGTGGAATTTAAAATTGTGGATGGGTCTCCAACTCAAATTAGGTGTGTCAATAATGTCGTCGTTGATGACTTTACCCGCTAACAAAGCTACAATTATGTTCCGATGCTATTTTCTTGTACATTCTCGGCCTACTAGTAGGTCGAAAAGTATCGAAAAACCAAACAGTTGTCCTCAAAAGCTATTAAAATGACTAACAAATGTTGATGTTGATGCTTCATCCCTCGTTTTTTCCCACTAAAAGAAGATAAAAGCTCATGGTCTCTCTAAATTGGGCCAATGTATTTTGGAGTATTAGGGCTTGATTCTTTTTTGAATCACTACGAGTTAAGAAAACGTGGTTGGGCTAACCGGGCCCTCTTGCATATTATGGGCTCAAAGTATGGCACTTTCTACCTTTCTCCAATGTAGACTGATTACCCTACATTATCCTCCAACATTTGTAATTTATATTGAACTTTTTCGACAATTCTTTTATAAGTCCGTCTTATGAATGTTATAATAGAGATGTAAAAAAGAAGACAACGATAAAAGTTGATGCATATACTTATTTCAATTTGCATTTTATTTTGATAACTTGATACTTTAAAATGATGACGAACTAGCTTAAAGCCTTAAATATGTTTAAGATATACTATATAAAAAAGTGAAAATAAAACAATATTGAAATTGGATGTATGTCTTTTACGAGTTGTTTATTATTGGACTAATCGTACTCATGAGGTTATGTTGATGAACGTTGTGTTAATTTTTTCATTTCACAAGCGCGTACACCAACTGGCTCACCTTAAACCGAGATATTACACGTCCACTGTCAAATTCATTTTCTTACTTTTTTTTCTTTATACCTTACGACGAGAATATTGTAACTAAAAGTAAATAAATTATTAGAACGAATGAATTACATGTATTACAAGTTTACAACTCACATTGCTTATATTGTGTCCTATCACTTGGTATCTTCTCCAAACTCCACAAAGGGCTTCAACTCAAAGTTAGAATTTTCTCCATCACCCAAAAATAATGAATGGTCCATTAATATAATTCGTCTACAAGTCAGTGAGTCCCCATTCATTACTTAAAATCGTGATAGTTAGATTCATTTCGGGATAATATCTAGACCGTCGAGAGGTAACGAACCCCCGAAAGAAATCAAGTGAAACAATTAAGTGAATCCAAATTGATTAACTCAAGTGGCAAGAGCCAATTGTCATGAAAGAAAGCAAATTGGCCTCAATCCCAAGTGGAATGGCACATTTGAAGGGCACTTTTTGGGAAATATGGGTAGATTCATTCACCACCAAATGCTAGATACAATAAAGGAAGTCATATATTTGGGACAAAAGGGCACACAGTTTGGACAACATCCCATATGCCCGGTCACCTTAGAATTAACAAGGTACAAGTGTGCACCCTTTTAGGCTTTTAGCCCTTGTCTAGG
The DNA here is from genome assembly GCA_022085475.1 of Heliosperma pusillum. NCBI lineage: Eukaryota > Viridiplantae > Streptophyta > Magnoliopsida > Caryophyllales > Caryophyllaceae > Heliosperma > Heliosperma pusillum. The sequence goes on from JAIUZE010070038.1 coordinate 46,094, forward strand.
ATGAACAAACTAAAATATATTGAGTACGATATTAGCTGGACTCGAACCTGAATGATAATTGACCTTTATTTTACAATCAGTCTTTAATTGTAATGTATAGGAATAAAATTTGACAAATAAACAAGGTGTATATATAGTCAATACAGTGAATCAAATTGATATCAAATGAAACAAGTTGAAAATTTACGTAGGAAGACAAGTTTTTTCATACGTTATACCAGTTCTCACTTGAAATTATTGTTTCGAACTGTCAATTACAATTTAGTTCAATTTAGTTATATCTTCCACTCCACTTCTATAAACGTCTCTATCTAAAATAAAACGAGGTACGTATAGGTCTCTCACTATTATTTAGCACAAATGAACAGAAGTCTAGTCTATATCTCACAAAGTTAATTGGACTTGAATAACCCTATTAATAGTTTAATACCCAACCAACACCCAAGTAGAAGACCAGAGTTTGACTCGAAATTTAGATTAACCCGACCCTATCCAACCCAATCTAAATGTTTAGTATTGTACATTGATCATTACTCCTAAAAATTTGATAACAAAAAACTCGAACATGACCTGTCTGACGTAGCGCAACCTAACCAAAATTCTTGCAAACGCGAAATGACCAGTCTGAATGAACCTGTCCTAATTGACCCGTATATCAGATCTAAGCAAAGTAATTTAAGAAACAAGCTTTTTCTTATGCCCTAAACAATCGACTTTGTCTCATTTACACCGTTTGAGATTTATTTTTAAAACGGAGTTAGGCCCTGTTCTTTTGGGCTGAATAGGAGCTGAACTGAACTGAACTGAACTTATAGGAGCTGAACTGAACTGAACTGAACTTATAGGAGTTGAACTGAATTTATAAAAGATGAACTGAACTGAACTTATAGGAGCTGAACTGAACTGAACTTATAAGAGTTGAACTGAACTTATAGGAGTTGAACTGAACTGAACTAAACTTATAGGATCTGAAATTTTCTGAACTTAATTTTACTTAATTGAATAGAATTTATAAAATCTAAAATTTATCAAACTGAACTTTATTACATAAGGTAAGATAATAACATAATTCCAATTTATATACATTGGTTTGTTCAAATAGATTATTACATTGACATCGTCTTTTTCTGTATCTTTATCTTTTGGAAAGGACTGTCATAAAAAAAAAGTATACTCTAAAACATAAGGTAAGATAATAACATAATTCCGATTTATGTACATTGGTTTGTTCAAATATATCACTACGTTTACATTACGATAAAAAAATAAATCACATATTACATCGTTTTCTAACCATCTATTTCCATATCATCATCTTCCTCATCACTTTCTTCTTTATCTTTACTATCACTCGTAACAACGAATCTATTGCCTCGCCAAATGTTTTTTACTATCTTATTTCGTACCTTGTACATGGTTTTTTTCCGTTTATCATCAAACATGCCCAAATCTACTGTTCCTTGAATATTCATGTCATGTTGTATAATAGGTATTCCAAGAGTATGCATCCTTATAAAATTACGGAGTGTGAATGTATAAAACAATAATAGACATATTATACTTTTGTGACATTCGGGGCATATTTTTTAATATCCACCTTTTTTTCAATTGACCAAATGTCATTCCACTAATCAATGTCAAATGTTTTTATATCGGTTTTCATAAATAATATATTCGGTATAACTTTTCTGAACTTAATTTGTAAGAATTGAATTTTTCTGAACTGAACTTATAAGAGCTGAACTGAACTGAACTTATAGGAGCTGAACTGAACTGAACTTATAGGAGCTGAACTGAACTTATAGGAGCTGAACTGAACTGAACTGAACTTATAGGAGCTGAACTGAAGTTATAGGAGCTGAACTGAATTTAAAGGGGCTGGGTTTAAGTCCAAAAGAACAGACCCTTACTCATTCAGACCTGTATCTATTAATTCATTTTTAAAGCATTTAACGCAATCTAGATCCAATCTTGGAAATCCGTACATGGTAACCCATTTCGGCCATTTGTCATTAGACTCCACGTGTCAACCCATAACTCCTCAGAAATCACACTACCCTCGTGACACGTAGACCAATTTCATCTACCTTTTTTATTAAAAAAAATAAACAAATTAAAAAAGTCAATCCCTAATTAAGTATCCAAACTCTGGTTTAAGACGGATACTACCTGTCTTAAGCTTAAAACGGGTCAGATATATACAAAATTATTCCATTTATTGCCTTAAAATACTAAAAAAATTTGTATTTATTACAATCATATGATAGTATTTTACTCGTCTTAGACTTGACTCGGTAATATCCGTCTTAAGCAAAGACTTATTGAATTCACTATAGTAAACTTTACTCCACTTCGCACCGCCGCCTCTGTCGCGTGTGTCACACTCTCATACTACAAAGTCACGTGAACCCCACCTCTACGTGGCACTCTCTTATTCGTTCCCACCTCCTATATATAACTACCTCACTTTTTTTCCAATCAACAAATATCAAACAAAAACTTTTGTCAATGACAACCGGATTACTAAGAACCGGGTCAAACCCGGTCCAACACTTAACCCGATCTGAATCCGGTTCCTTCTATCAAACCGGGTCCATCCCATCCTCACCAACAATATCATTCCGCTCTCGGAATAATAGTTTAAGTGGAATTAGACGGTGTAGTTCAGATACAAACATGGTCTGTTCAGAATATAACATGTCTAGGGTTATTCGAGCTGAGTCAATTTTATTTGCGGATATGAGTGTAATTGTTGAAGAGGAAAAGGAGGGGAGTGGTATTGGTTTAGGAAATGGTAATGGGAAATGGAATTATAATTTAGGTGATGGAGGTAATTATAAAGGAGGGAATTATTATAATTATAATAATAATTATAACAACTATGAGAAAAGTAATAAGTTAAAGAAGTATTACTTGGACTTGTTAAAGTCTAATCCTTGTGATTCCTTGGTTTTAAGAAACTACGCTAAGTACTTGCATGAGGTAATTAGATTATCCCGTCATTATTAGTTCGATTAAAATATAAGAAAGTATAATTATCGTTGTTAGCATTGTTAAACACTTAAACTCCCAAATTCAAGTTGATAATCATGTGTACTATATATAGGGTTTGATACATACATATTATATGATTCATATGATTTGTATCTATTTGGTTTTAGGTTAAATACTAACTAAAACTTCTCTATATTAAATCTAGATCGTGTTTGTTTAATTAATTTGGAGGATCAACTAACGAGTAAATATAAATGGATCCAGTCAAAAGTTATCACATTTTATTTTCAAAATAACACTTTTCATAGGATTATGTTTCAATAAGAAGTTCATAACGAGAAAATTAGTCAAAGTTCACGTTAACACGACCCCTCAAGGTCATAAAAAGCTGGCCGGATATGGTTATTAGTTAGTACAGAGTACTACTGTACTAGTACTCCGTATTACTTACTACGACCTCATTTAATTAATATTGCTACTAACGTTACTAGAACCTCATTAAATTTAAATCGGTAATAAACTAGAATACTTGATATAGTGACATATTATCTTGGAACAAATTTATACGATTAATTTACGTATTAAAGACTGAAAATTGATGCATCACATGCATAATTGCATATATAGAATTATAGATTAACATTATGTAATATAGTATATAATTATATATTATATATAGGCGGAGAATAACACAGAGAAAGCAGAGGAGTATTATGGAAGAGCAATATTAGCAAGTCCAGGAGATGGAGAGCTACTTTCTTTATATGGCAATTTAATTTGGGAAACTCAAAGGGATCAACATCGTGCTCATTTCTATTTTCATCGAGCTCTTCATTCTTCCCCTAATGATAGGTAAATTAATTTATTTTCTCTAAACATTCATTTTCCTATCTCGAATTGTCTTTGAAAATTTTATATAGACTTGTTCAAATTCACAAATTCTGATCTTATAAAAGATGATTTTACGATAAACTTATCATTTCTTGCAGTTTTACAGTCTGTCACAGTCTGTCATAATTGGTAGTTGTTATAATATTAATTTGTTCTTTATTTCTAATCTTGTACTCCGTATATTTTAACATGAGAGAGTTTCGATAATTGACTTAATTAGTTGATTGACGTATTTCTCAGCTCGGTTTTGGGATCATACGCGCATTTTCTATGGGAAATCGAAGATGAAGATGAAGATAAAGACGTAGACGAAGAGAAATGAAACGAGAAAATGATGTTGATCCTACTATCGTTGGAGCATTTTAGAATATGTCAATATGTCATGAAGATTGGAGAGGAGAGTTCTAGAGTAAGATGAGAATAGACTTGGATAATGTCTACTGTACTGAATTGTTTTGTATTGCCAACGTACAAATTCTCATTTGTGATGGGGCTCGCTGGTCAAATTCCCCTCACAAAAAGCAAGGGGCAAGGCAAGTCGGGGATTCATTTGTCTCCCACTTGCTCATTGCGAGAGAAATTTGACCCGTCACAGGCAACACTTATTGTCGTTGCCAACGTAGAAACTTGAAGAGTTGTGGACGAAATAATGTGTACTGTAGTGAGTTTACGTAGTATTCTTACTTCTTGTAATAATTTTCTAACATAAATAGATGACAATGTAACTAGTACTCCTTATCAGTAATTGACTAAGGCCCTGTTCTTTTGGGCTGAATAGGAGCTGAGCTGAACTGAACTGAACTTATAGGAGCTGAACTGAACTTATAGAAGCTGAACTGAACTTATTGGAGCTGAACTGAACTGAATTGAACTTATAGGAGCTGAACTGAACTTATAGGAGCTGAACTGAACTGAACTTATAAGAGTTGAACTGAACTTATAGGAGCTGAACTGAACTGAACTTATAAGAGCTGAACTGAACTTATAGGATCTGAACTGAACTGAACTTAATTTTACTTAATTGAATAGAATTTATAGAATCTAAAATTTACTAAACTGAACTTTATTACATAAGGTAAGATAATAACATAATTCCAATTTATATACATTGGTTTGTTCAAATAGATTACTACGTTGACATCATCTTTATCTGTATCTTTATCTTTTGGAAAGGACTGTCATAAAAAAAAGTATACTCTAAAACATAAGGTAAGATAATAACATAATTCCGATTTATGTACATTGGTTTGTTCAAATAGATTACTACGTTTACATTACGATAAAAAAAAAATCACATATTACATCGTTTTCTAACCATCTATTTCCATATCATCATCTTCCTCATCACTTTCTTCTTTATCTTCACTATCACTCGTAACAACGAATCTATTGCCTCGCCAAATGTTTTTTACTATCTTGTTTCGTACCTTTAACATGATTTTTTTTCCGCTTATCATCAAACATGCTCAAATCTACTGTTCCTTGAATATTCACGTCATGTTGTATAATAGGTATTCCAAGAGTATGCATCCTTATAAAATTATGGAGTGTGAATGTATAAAAAAATAATAGACATTTGATACTTTTGTGACATTCGGGGCATATTTTTTAACACCCACCTTTTTATTCAATTGACCAAATGTCATTCCGCTAATTAATGTCAAATGTTTTTATATCGGTTTTCATAAATAATATATTCCGTATAACTTTTCTGAACTTAATTTATAAGAATTGAATTTTTCTGAACTGAACTTATAAGAGCTGAACTGAACTGAACTGAACTTATAGGAGCTGAACTGAACTGAACTGAACTTATAGGAGCTGAACTGAACTTATAGGAGCTGAACTGAACTTATAAGAGCTGAACTGAACTGAACTGAACTGAACTTATAGGAGCTAAACTGAACTTAAAGAGGCTGAGTTTAAGTCCAAAAGAACAGGGCCTAATTGTTATTATGCGTATTGAAAAATTGAATATAGTCCAACATGCACAAACTTTTTATCAATTTTATAATTAATTTACGTCTATAAAAGATGATAATTTTTGTTAAACTTCTGCAGTCTGCACCATGATTTACCATCACATTAAACATTGTTGCTTTAGTTGATTGTGATCGCCTTAATATGATGAACTAATATTCTCAAGAAGAAAGAAACACACTTTAATAGGCTCTTAATGCCATAAACATTCTAATGCTTTTTACAAAAGGAATAAGCAATATCAACAAATGAATGTAGAAATACTTAAATGCATGTAAATTTTTTAAACAATAATGTTTAAATGAGTCTGGACTAGAGCAAGTATGAGTATATACCGAGTATATATTTAGGTTCTAATTGTCTTTGTTTGAAAATCTTCACCAGACTTGACACTGGCAAATATGGTATGCAGGTCGGGTAAGGTGTGGGTAAAATCATATCGGGTGTAAGAATTTTGTTAGAATTTGATTTGGTTGGGTCATTTTAACTTCGGCTAATTTCAGGGGCGTTGTTATCAAGTTATTCGAGCCACATCAAGCTATGACATATGAATTCAGATTACATATCATAGTTGGGTCATAAGTTCATGTGCTAGTCAGGTACAACTCGGGGGTTGGCCATTCAAATCCGATCAAATGGTTATGATCTAATTTAGATTAAGAATGATCACATGCATCCAAGTCCCTTGAATCCAGTCCACCGATGAAGTACGAACAATGTATTTTCACAAATTTATAAATGTCCGGCTCGGTTAACCTTTACCAAACACGGTGGGATTCATAAGCCAAAAGACTAACCTGAGTCTAGTCTACCCATATTCGACTCAATCCCGCACATATGAAATATGAAACATGAATCGACCCGTTTAGTTACCCAAATAGTATGCGCCAAATATGAGCAACTCGTAGTTTGCAAATCGCCGTCTTTTAACATTTGCCTCATTTGAAGTTTGAACGTATGTTCTAAGCTTCAAAAACATTCAACAATGGTGAAGAAATCAAAAGAATCCTCTAAAAAACCTGAAGAAAATCCCAATATTTTCAGCAAGTTATTCGGCGAAATCCCAGAAAAACAATCAGAATCATCCCCAATTACTTCTTTATTCTCCTCCGAAAATCCCTTTCGCCGAATACCCGACAAAAATCCCCAAATTCCACCAAACCCTAACCCTAATAAAACAATTAATGAACAAAAATCCCCTGAAAAGAGCAAGAAATTGAAGAACCCTAATCCGGGAAATGCAAATATTGTTCAATTTGGTGAGAAATTGAAGAACCCTAATCTGGGAAATGCAAATGTTGTTCAATTGGATGATAAATTGAAGAACCCTAATCTGGGAAATGCAGGTGGTGTTCAATTAGATGAGAAAACAAAGAAGAAGAAAAGAAAGAGAGATGATTTGGAGAAAGAATACGAGGGGAAAAAGTATGGAGTTGTTGTTGTCGATGATGATGGTAAAAAGGGTGAAAAAGAGAAGGTAAAAGTTGGGCAAAAAAGGAAAACTTTTGAAGATTCAAGTGAATTAATGGGGGTTTCTAAAGAAGATGGTGATGAAGAAGAAGGGTATGATGATGAGGGTAAACTTTTGAGGACTGTGTTTGTTGGGAATTTACCATTGAAGGTTAAGAAGAAGGTTTTGATTAAGGAGTTTAGTCAATTTGGGGAGATTGTTTCGGTTCGAATTCGGTCTGTGCCTACATTGGATGTGAGTTTTGTAATGCTTGGTTTTTTTGGTTAAAGTTTGTTCTTTTGTGCTCAGTGGCGGAACTGGGAGCAGCTAGTAGAAAAAATTCGTAGCTATAATCCTGGTTATTTTATTGCATTACTAGTTCGCAAACTTTGAATCCTGGTTCCGTTACTGTATATGTTGAAATTTTAGTATGTGATGATGTATTGATGTTTCTGTTGAGGTATTGATGTTGGTTTTTTTTGTTGGTTGTGTTTTAGAGTAAGAAGCCGAAGAAAGCTATGATCTTTAATGGGAAGCTTAATGAGGCAGCTGACAGGTATTGCATCCTTTGTCAAATGTGGATGATAATTGATAAGAATGTCATGATTTCGCTTTGTGTTTGCATTGTTGATGTAGTTTAGCTATACTAATTTGCTGCTTGGTGAAAATACTTGTTGGCAATGGGAATGGCTTTGTGTGTCCCTGTTTTTAGTATATATGTTAAGAAGTGCAATTTGTTTCGGGCATGGACGAGATAGTTTGCTGCTAGAAGTTTGATGGATGGTGGATGGTGCATTGGATGTATAGGTTTGGTGTTCTTTATACTTTGTACAGCATTGTTACTTGTGAAGTTCCGACATAGAATTACGAGATGCGAAATTTGGTTTGCTGAAGTTGTGAATGAGTAGTTTGGTTGCGTATATGTGAGAAGGATAGGGTTTGGGAATGAAGATTAATTGTCTTTCGCTTGTATCTGGTGTGATGGCACCGAGGGATGAGGATAGTATCATTAGATGTCTCTATGCTTATATGGCTTATGAGTTATGAGTGTTATATTCTGAGGGGATGATGAATAATGGTCTAAAGCATAGGGCTTGTCTCCTTGTGAGCTCACCGCAATTTTGTTGGGACATTATGAAGTGAGGCAGGTGGTTATCTCAGTCCTAAAGATTGTTGTCTACATGTCCGAAAATGATCCATCCCCCATCCCCTGGATATCGAGGTGTGCTTACTAGTTGCGGCACTTTCATTGCAACTTCCCCAACCTCTCCCTATTTAGTTAAATCCTCGTCTCGCAGATGTGCATTTAGCAGATATTTTGAGGGAAAAGGAGGCGATGGGCGGGATGCATATTTGTTTGTGGGATAGTAAATTAGGTTAAATTGGAAGGGAAGGAGTACAAAGATTCATTTCTCATCCCATGAGATTTGGAGGTGACATTTTTCTCTCATTCCCCCTTCCCTTCTCTCCTAAGTCATATCTATACATTGACTTAAAGTGGAAATCACGCTTGCATCCCTATTTCATTCTATAATACAGTGTATATTTTTAATTTGCATGTATGTATATACGGAGTATGTTGCATAATATACATTTGATTTAAGCTCTATAGTCTATATGTATCTTGGTACAATATTTTATAATCTACCTCTCAACTGTTCCATGTGATCATCCTTTAAGCTTATGTTATCTTGTGAATGTTTTCTGATTGAGACCTCGTAATATTTTCAGTGTCCATGCTTACATCGTTTTCAAGACAGAGCAAGCTGCTGAAGCCTCCTTGGCACATAATATGTTTGTGGTATGTTTGGAGGTTTTAGAAATCATGTACTCTTGCTGTTTGCCCAATTTCTTTCCGCATTTTCAATGTATTGCAGAACTTTAGATTTTCATCCATATTCAACTTCGGTTCAGGTTGGGGGAAATCATATACGGGTAGACAGAGCTTGCCCGCCTCGAAAGAAACTAAAAGGAGAGAGTGCCTCAACCCCTCTTTACAGTAGCAAGAGAACAATTTTTGTGGGCAATCTTCCCTTTGATGTTAAGGTATTTATCCATATATTGCTGTTACTATTCATTCCTCTTCATCGTTTATCATTGTTTCTTCAACTCAAAACTAATCCTTTTTGCTGACTTTTTTTTCTTGGACAGGATGAAGAACTTTATCAGCTGTTTTCTGGTATCAAGGAGCTGGAATCTAGCGTTGAAGCCGTTAGAGTCATCAGAGACCGTCACACAAGTCTTGGAAAGGGGATTGCTTATGTCTTGTTTAAAACAAGGGTATGTCATGGTTTTCTTTTTCTCATCGTTTTGAATATGGAGTTTGAGGCTTTTTTTTCTTCTTCTTTGGATGGCGGTGGAACTCACACATACGTGGTTAAAAATCTCGGTATCGGCCGTAGTTGCAGTAGCGGTATGATTGGTCCTTAATCTGCCGTCGCGGAGGGATGACAGTTAATTTTTAGGTGATTTCTCGGCCGATATCTGGTATTGGTAGTATGAAAATCCGATACCACTTGGCTGAGATTTTGAACTAGTAGGTCATTATTTTACGAATTTGATATAATGAGTTTTTAATGTTTTTGTTGTTTGTGCAGGAAGCTGCGAACGTAGTCTGCAAAAAGCGAAAGCTTAAGATACGAGATCGTGAATTGAGGATAACTCATGCCAAATCGGAAACCCAATCAACACCCTCTAAGAGCGAAGACTCCACACCATCCAAGAGAAGAGGCGACTTCCCAGTTGACACAGAAAGCACTCCCTCAAAGAAGTTCTCGTCCGGTGGAAAGTCCCGAAAAGGCAATTACAAGATAAACACTAATGGCGATACCTCCTACCAAGGTTTTCGAGCAAGTAAATCAAATGACAAAAACAGAACACCGACTAGAAGTGCTACACTGGCACCTTTCAAGGCCGGGGTTAAGAAGGGAGAGAAAGTTAAACAAAGATCGGAGAAGAGACCATCGGTGGCTGCTCGTAAAGCGAAGACTTTCGCTACGGATTTTAAGGGCGGCAGTGCTTACAAGCAAGCCGGGAATAAAAGAAAGATGGACGCTAGAACTCCACCGAGTGGGGGCTCGAATCAGAAGAAAAAGTTTAAGAGATCCAAGTGAAGGAATTCCTTTCAAGCCTAAACTATGAAGGAATCCCTCTTTTTTGTCTGTAACAAGGAACCAAAGTAGAGCCTTGTATGATTTCTTAGCTTTCTTTTTTCATAGTTACACCTTATGCATACCTTGTACCGCGAAAAACTATTCACATGTTTAAGCTTGTAGTCCAAAACTATTCTCACATTAGTTTACTAGATTGAAGTAAGATCATAAACCTCGTCCGTCATAACTTTATCAGCTAAACGAGTAGTATCAACTACAGATCATAAATATCGTCCTTCATAACTAAATTAGCTAGCATCGACTTCAAAGATATTATTTCATACGCTTACCTTTACGTCGCAGTCACATTGATTATTTTACGTACCACATCAAAGTACTCCATAACCAACTAAGCATTCAATGTACTCAACTACTAGAGACCCTTACAGCCTTACTACCAAGAGTACAAACCTAACTCTCACACTTCATGATTATATATAATCCTATCTATTTGTTCCACAATATATCCATCAACAATCAAATAAAATGAGGGTTTTATCCAAATTTTCATACCAAAAACTAAGGCAAGAAGGCATAGTTCAGGAACAAGACGATGATCGACACTATAACAACAAATTGCCTAAGATTAAGTTCATTAGAAGATCAATATCATTATCTAGGGTTCGGTCGCGACGGTTTAAGATAAAGTTTAAAGGGTTTAGAAGAAGGTTGTTGAAGATTAGAAGAGTTAAAATTAGTAGGGTTTCATGGGCTAAGTTTATGAAGAGATTGAAGGAAAGTAAGACAGTTTTTGGTGAACTTTTTGCAGGAAACTATTTGTTTATGCAAGTCACTCCTACTACTTTTAACAACAAAACTTACTTAGCTCATGCTAATCATCTTGATTATCATGTTAATCATAAGTTTCCTGGTTTACCCTCAAGGTTTAATCATTATGCTCTACACAATGTGCTTAAATGAGTTATGTTTTGTGGGGGTAGAATTGTCCTTATTGTATCAACAATGTATGGTAAGAGTGTAAGACTAATAAGTAGTTGATGGGGTACGTTTGTTAGAGTTATGTTCAATGTACTAGAGTTTAAAAACGAAAAACGCCCTGTAAGTAAAACTTGGCTTTTTATGCTCGATTTGTGTATGAAGTGTAATTATCGACGTGTGTGGTTCATCGTTTACTTTTGGATCGGTTTTTAGACGTGTAACAAGGAGTCTGGCGTTCGTCGTCCACCACACATTATGTCCAGAACAAATGTAAGTAATGTAAAGTTGTAAACTAGTGTTGTAGACGGATTGCAATGAATGCATTATTTACCTGTGAATAGATGGCCAGTTGTGAGGTCTAAAACAAAAGCAAAAATGCAACAAGATTTTTTTAAAAGAAAATAAAAAGAAGGTTGATCTTTCTAAGTTGGAAGTCGACATTGATTCCCGTCCAAGGCCGACGATTACCACCAACTATCAACTATGTCTACGAAGCTACGGTTGTCGGCCAACATGCATCTCGGTTAGACGGCTACCTACAATGCTTGCCTTGGTGGGTTTTTGTAGCTCATCGATGTCTCCAACAATTTTAAATGGGTTCATCATACCTTTCTACAGTTTCCAGAATGTAATTAACGGAATATCATATCTAATAACTAAGCTAATTGTATTTTTAGTACGAAATTATTAAATTATCACTTTCATTAATAATCTTCAAGGTAACTATAAATATCACCATCTAAATGACTAAATAGTAAATACCTTCTATCAGTGCCATAATAAGTGTTTGTTTGTTATTCAGTTAAGGTGGTAATAACATTATCACTAACACGCCCTTGGTACCGTCCGATTAACAACATTTGAAAAAATATGTAATGAATTAGACTGAGAAAAAATATACTCCATTATTAAAAAAAAATAACACCCTACAATTGTTAAAACTAATTAAAATAATGTGGTTAACCGTAATTATTTTTTAAAACCGTGTAATAAAATGTACAATAATTTTTTAGTTTGAATTATGTTAATACATCATACCTATCTTACTACTAATAATACAAGTCATAACTAACGAATATGATATTTTGACCAACTAATATCGGCTCACAATATAAGACGGTTTCACTCGATAATTTGCGCTTTAGTTTGATTAATTTACATCTATATATTGACCCCCTCGGCCCCTTCCTACCTCACGTCCCCATTTCCATCCCTACACGGCTACACTCCCTATATTCACCAAAAAAAATCACTTAAAATGACCGACGATCACAACCCGAACACGAACCCGACACACACTCTATTCCGGGTCGGATACGCATTATCCCCAAAAAAACAAAAAAACTTCACCCGCGAAACCCTAATTTCCGCCGCTCGCCGCCGATCAATCGAATTAATCAAAATCGACGCCGTCAAACCGCTAATCGAACAAGGACCGTTCGATTGCATCATCCACAAACTCTACGACGACAATTGGAAGCGTCAACTACACGATTACAAATCTCAAAACCCTAATTCCATCATTATCGACGATCTCGATTCAGTCGAACGATTACACAATCGGATTTCAATGCTTCATGTTGTATCGGAGCTCAATTCTCCGATGATCGGAATTCCGGAACAAATTGCAATTCACGATGTTGAGTCGTTGTCGAAATTGGAATTGAAATTGAAATTGCCGGTGATTGCGAAACCGTTGATTGCAAACGGAACCGAAAAATCGCATAATATGTCATTAGTGTATAATTACGAAGGCTTAATTAACCTAAATCCGCCATTTGTGTTACAGGAGTTCGTTAACCATGGTGGAGTGATCTTCAAGGTATATGTAGTTGGTGATCATGCGGAATGCGTTAAGCGGAAGTCGTTACCGGATATTTCCGATGCGAAACTCGAGAACTTACGAGGAGGAGAAGGAGGAGGATTAGTGTCGTTTTCGCAGATTTCGAATTCTGCAAGCGATAAAGGGAGCGATGATGAGATGATTAAGCTAGAGAATTGCGAAATGCCGCCTCGAGAATTTGTCGTTGAGGTTGCTAAGGGTTTAAGGGAGGGTTTGAAGCTTAATTTGTTTAATTTCGATGTTATTAGGGATAGTAGAGCTGAAAATAAGTACCTTGTGATAGATATTAATTATTTTCCGGGGTATGAGAAAATGCCGGGGTATGAGACCGTCTTGACGGAATTTTTAAGGGGTTTGTTGGTCGAGAAGACGGATTTGAAGGAGGATGTGAGTTGTGAGTGATGAAGGCTGGTGGCAATGTAGTGTAATTGTAGGTGGCAGCGTTACGAGGAATGTTGTAGTCGTTTTATTGTTAAGGTGACAAGAGTGTAGAATGCTGAATAAGTAGGTTCTTCTGCTGGTTTTCGGGTTTTGAACTAATGTGAAGAATTGGTTCCTGGGTGTTGAATGTACAATCGTGTATATTACATCTCGGGTTGACGTTTGAGGCTTTTAGGTGTCGTATTTTGCTTCTGTAATGGTTTTAGGGAGGTTCGGTTTGTTTGTTATTGGCGTGCTTTTGTAATCTTCTCTGTTTTTAATGGAAATGTTTAAATGTGTACTCTTTTCTGGCAGTTTGGATCAATGAATTTGTTCATGTTCATGTTCTTTGTTTCGTGTTTGATGTTCAAATTTTCTTATGGGTTGCATTTGCATGAATTTTTAGGTATATACTGCAGCTTGCATGATTCGTATATGTTGTGTAAATCAGGGAATATTGAGTTGCGGTCTTTATTTTGCTAGATGAAACTGTTGAATCACTTACATTTACACTTACACTTGCACTTGCGCTCGTCAGCACGTGCCTGCATCTCTGGTTTAGGTTTTATAAGGTGCTAGTTTTCTTGGTAACAACATTGTTACTTTCTTGATCTATCCATGTTAATGCGAGTGTACGACATGGGAACGTTACCTCGGAGACAAATGGTTTTTATTTTCTAGTCACGGTCTCACGGACATATTTCACTGATCTAAGCCTGTATCACATTTACGGTCTACATAGCGAAAATGAATCCCTCACCTAGCTATTCTGCATCACATCCTCTGAGACAAAAGAACCGTGTTTTGATTATTAGGATCTTCACAAGTTAGCATGCTTAGGAATCATCCTAAGCTCAAGTCATTCGTGTATTTCTTGTCTGCAGTCGTAGACTCGTACTATATACAGAGTATTACTGAATATTAGACGGCGTCGTTAATAGTTTGTTCCAAATCCACATATTTTTTTCTAACAAGACAGGGTTAGACTTTAACAGTTTGGGTACTCGGCACTTGCTGTGGTCTTGTTTCTAATTACTAATCATCGTTTTAATTGACAATGTTGTGTTGATTATTATTAACATATGAAGGAGGTTCATTTTTTCTCACACTCGTCTCATAATTTCGTGCATGGGCATGTTGGTAATGGTAACCGTGATCGTGGACTTTGGTGTTCCCTTTTCGTTAACTCTTGTATCGAACACTACTACATCCCCTTTCCAAATAGGCTAGTATGATTCGACTCTGATATAGGAATCACTGAAACGATTTGATGCGCTTTCCCATTTCATCTACGGTCTACCTATAGGTTCAAGGATTGTCCTTGGTCGCTTGTTTTCTATGTTGGGAGATCCTGTCTTGAGTAGGTTTCGATTATGGTTGCTGATGTTTTAAGGAGTACGATTTATTTAGATTCTTTACATTTGCTTTAGGCAATACAGTTGTAAAGAACGACGAATCTGTATAGAACTTTGTTCTTGCTATTTTGCCTTTGAATGGAGTGGAACTCCTCCGTCTCGTTCATTTGTGTACCTTTTAAAGGTAAACAAATGATTTGTACTTTGATGGTATATTTACCGGGAGAGGATGAACTTATCATCATTGCTGTTCCGTGTTACTGTTGTCGAATGTTCATAGCAGCTCATTTTCTCAGTTTAGTCTTATACTGCCATGCTTGTTTTATGATTATGTGAGAGACTCTTCTTCAAAATGGTTACTACTTCATCCTACCTGTACCAAAATTACCGTCTTCTGTCATGGTATTTATTGAGACGTATATAGTAAATAGTAAGATATCCATATTACTAACTTGTATTTGAGTGACATTAAACAAAACAGCAATAGTGTTATCATCGCCCTTACTTAGGGAGTTACTATCGGTAACTCTCACTCGAGGAACACAAATTCTTCCTATTATATTTAATTTCCGCTCCCATATGTGAGCTAAACTAAACAATTAGAAGTAGAATTAGAAACATTAAAGTTCCGGCGTTCTCGTGTCTAGATGCAACCTTGATTTAGGACTGAAGGAGTGTATGTATGACTAACCCTTGCTTCTGCGTGAAGATTAAACTATATCAAGACTTAAGTATGAGACTAACAAGACTTTCAACAGTTTAACCCACCCTCCCTTGATGAATTAATTTGTTTTGATTTTATCCACTAAAATTCATGACCTAATTTAAGATTTTTAATCAAATTCATTCCAATAAACTATATATGTCCGTCCCGGTCAATTGTTTTCCTTTCACTTTGGCACAAAGACCATTGAAAGAGTAGAAGGCCATTTGTGGTTAAACTTATTAGATGACAAGTGGACAATAGTTCTATTGGGGTCAAATTACTCATAAAAAATCTTTCTAATATAGAAAAGATAACAATTGACTGAGACACCAAAAAACGAAATAGCACAACAATTGATCGGGACGGAGGGAGTATTATATTGTAGAAAACGTGATATAGAAACTAGACAAATTCATATTCATGTAATTATTTTTTGAGTAAAGGGAGTTAGAAGGGAGATTTTGTTATTAGCAGGATTTGAACCCTAGTCATAAATACCTTTTCTCATGAGTCATGACTTTACCATCTAAAAGTAACGGAAAAGAGGAGATGATATGCTACTTTCATTGCTGAATTTAACGCGTTTAAACAATCGATGATAGAAATCCTCGTATCAACTGTTCTCAGAATTCCGATTCGATTTTACGATTTTACGATGCAAAAAAAAAAGAACACTCCTCTTCAGCGGCATCAAGTTCTTCACTTTTATAACATTAGATAGATTAAATTAGATAGACGATGCCCATCGTTCCTTCCTTTCTTTTGTGTCTCCTCCGTACGTTCACTTGCTATACATCGATCAAACACGAAAATAAAAACACTTTAAATCGAGGATAACCATCTACGAAAATTACCCACAAGGGTATGGTCTAGTGGTTAAAACTTGGGTGAAACTCCCAAGAGTCCCAGGTTCAAGCCTCCCCAAGAGCAATCTTGTGGAGTATTTATGGCTTTGGAGTTTGGACTGTGCCTAATAGACTTTGAGCCTGTCACCCTCAGGTGGCTTACCTGATATGCGTGGTTTGCAGGTTATTACCAAAAAAAAAACTACGAAAACGTTTCTTCTTGGGGTGGTTAAAAAGCCATACAAGTTGATACTTAACAAGTATTTGTACGACCAAAAATCCGTTTACTAGGATCATATATAGTAGTTGTTAAATTAGATAATAATAAAATGATAGGTAACAAATGAAACTTCAAGCAAAAGCTGGTTAGTTAAACTTGATTGCGTGTATCATTTAATTAAGCCGTCCTATTAATTAAGAATATTAATCTAAGCTACTTTAGAATTTTCTTAATTACTTTGATAATTGATAATTGATAATTGATAGGGTTAAGTTGCTTGTTTTGAGGATGATCATGAGAATTACTCATCCTCCTCAATATTATCCTCCCGGGTTTCATTTTAAGTCGTCTCAAAATAATCTTTCGGCTTTCTTTTTTCAATATACGGAGTATTACTTAAGGCTATTTTGTTTCCGTATATATAACTTTATCACATTTTTATTTAATTTTCATTATTCAATCACATAAGTTGATTTCCATGGAAAATAAAGTGCGAACAAAGATTACTTTGGGTTGAAGGGATTAAGTTTTTAGTGTGTAGTGTCTCTCATTTTTTTTTTAATATACTGTTCCTTACTCTTTTCATTTTTGAATTATGATGTAACAAAATAAAATTACTCACTGAAGTGGTTGTACTTCTTTCCACTACGCAATTTCTTATTTCTAGCTTTGGTCACTTGGAAATAATCTTTAATTTTTATGTTACTAACACAAGGTTGGGGTTGCATATCTCCGACTCTGTACCCCGTACGTTACGAGATCTATTGAACTATTGAAGCATGAGATAATGTTATACTCCCTCCATTCAATTCCAAACATAACATTTCTTTTTTTGACACTATTCATGAATGAAGAGAATCTTTACGATTCCTTGCAATATGTAAGATAAAATATGGTCATGTGGGATCTTGTTTGATTCGTCTATATAAGTACAATATGAATATCAAATTTTTATATTTTTTTATAATGTAAAACTCGAGATATTTACGTTACAATTCGTGCGTTGGTAAACGTGTAAAAGAGAAATGTTGTGTTTGGAATTGAATAGAGGGAGTATATATATTGTCGTGTCTTATAAGCTTGGGCGGCGCTTTGTTTTCATTAAAGTATATAATCGATATTGGGATTTCAACCATCAACTTAAGTTATTTTTGGTTAAAATGATTTCTTGACAGTTACGTCTATGTGTACGTGGCAAGTAGTGTGTTTGGACTTAAAAGGTTCCCACTTCCAATGTAAAAGAAAGAGGAAGAATCCAAATCTCAACATTCTATCATCCTACAAGAAATTCCTCATTTTAATTTCTTACGTTGACAATATTGCATTGTAGTAACAACTCTAACTCGTTAGATAGAGAATTGTAGTATAAGTTCCATTATTAATTGACTATCTACTAATAAAAAATATGTAAAAAAGTAGTTTAAATGGCCTAACTTTCTTCACAAGTTTTTTCATAGGGATTAATCTTCTAGATTTTATAACATAAATTTGCAAGGCCGACATATATTAATATATATATATATCAACACTATTAGATAGTGTAAAGGTCGTTAATGGTGATTGATGTAGATAGTGTATAACTATGTTTGATGTATAGACTTCATCAACTTAGAGAATATTGTGTTACACTTGATTTCACATGATGTATATATATATGTGATCGATTAAAATTTTTATATAATCTATTTTCATCATTTAAATCATGTTTGTACCCAAAAATTCACAAATTCTCATTGAAGCCGGGCACTATCCGTCACAAGCTGAAGACGGATAGTGTCTCTCTCACAAAATGCAAGTGGGAGGCAAATGGATCCCCCCACTTGCATTTTGTGAGATGGGCACTATCCGTCTTCAGCTTGTGACGGATAGTGTCCGACTTTAGTGAGACGAGCTGCCGAAAATTTGTGAGGAGTTAAAGTATAAAGAGCCCATTGTACGTATGATCAAGTTATTAAGATTTTTTTTATTGTATATATGATCTCGAGTTATGTCCAATTACATTGAACACAATAAATATACATAGTTTCTACTACTTAGCTTTATATATGATCAAGTTATTAAGATTTTTGTAAGGTATATATATATGATCGAGTTATGTACGATTAAACTAGGCATAATTAATCAAATATACATAGTTTCTACTACTTATCTATATGTATATGACTATTCGTTATTTGTACGAACGAATCTTGGGATT
Organism: Heliosperma pusillum; assembly: GCA_022085475.1. Classification (NCBI taxonomy): domain Eukaryota; kingdom Viridiplantae; phylum Streptophyta; class Magnoliopsida; order Caryophyllales; family Caryophyllaceae; genus Heliosperma; species Heliosperma pusillum. Next base: position 65,086 of record JAIUZE010070038.1, read on the forward strand.
TTAAGAGTTTTTTTTTTGCCTAAGCGTACTACAACTTATAACGCATCCCAAAATAAATTGGCCGGGTTATGTTCGTGTATATATTTCAGCATTTTCCCCTTTTAAGGATTGAATTGAATGACTCTAGCTAGCTAAAGTAAAGGAAACAAGATAATAATAAGTAAAATGTATACTCTCTTCGATTCATTTTTTATTATAATTACTCCTAGCTCCCATTTGCTTAATCTTTATTTACTAATTACTAGGTTAGCTAGCTAAATTCGGTTAACAATATAATTGTATTGTGTGAAAAAAGAGTACATATATAATTTGAACAAAATTAAATCGATATTCTCGATTACTTTAATTTGTACAAAAGAGGCTCATCAATCACAAGATACCATTTCAATATGGACAAACAAACTAATGAAAAATTCGAAGCTTTAGAAAGGTTTTGTACAAGTATGTATACTTACTTTACTATACTCAAATCACTTTATATATGATCACCCCTTACAAATTTATAATATACAAAAAATAGAACGAACGAATTAATTTTATTGTGTACGTGATTCGTGTAACACCACATGTTTTTTTTTAAATCCCCACTCCCCATCTGATAGAATGATCGTGCATGGAGCTTGTTTTGTCTTGCATGTACACGTACATTAGCCTATAGCCTGATAGGCCGCAACAATTCTTACTTGTGACGGGGCGACCCAATTTGTGAATAGGCTGATACTTAGCTGCATAGCAAAGCAAAAAAAATTAGCTATATACTACTAGTCTTTTAACAAAGTGAAAACTAGTCTACTATAAGTCTATAACAAACTTAGGAATCCACTTATTTTAACTTCATCAAAACGTTGTCGGAGAAAATTCTAATATGACCTAAACAACTCGGTTCTAATTATTCATAATCAGTGGCGGATTTAGGGGGCTAGCAGGGGCGCTCAGCTCGCTCGCTCCTATTGACCAAGGAAAAATTTGCAAGTTTTAGTTAAAATCCCATGAAATTTTTTCAAGTTTCCATTATGTCATTACTTGTTTGCCCACGTTGAGATTTTTTGCATCATAATGATAATTCGAGATTTTTTTCAATTTTTTTTTCAAGCTTCACACTGTTGAGGATATTAGGCTCACCGTGATGGTTGAGACCCAATCAAAATAGTTTTATATCTTAAATATATATTCTCTATGTCTCCGTTAATAGTTTACAATTGCTTTATTTTGTGAGGAGAAATAAAGCAAATGCATGTAAACTATTGACTGTTACGGAGGGAGTAATATGTAATACATTTTGACGACTTAAGTTGCTCGTATAAAACTATTAATTAATATGATTATTTAATTAATCCTTGTAAAGAAGTAAGTAAAAAGTATTTCAAGAAGCCAAGAAGTATGTAGAATAGATGTTTTAGTGTTTGACCTTTAGAACGAACTATTAATTTTTTCATGGAGGCTAGAAATCAAGGAAAACTTTGAATTTAATTAGGTGTTTAACAAGTAATTGACTTACTTTATGAAATCCTTCCATAAGTCACTGTTTCCATCATCTAGAAGCTTCTCCAAACCATCAAAAAAGTCGCCATCGGCCGGAGTGTACGCCGGAGAGCCATTAAAGGTGGACCCCTCAGGTGATAAGGTAGTCAATGAAGGAAGTCTACTTTCATCTAGGGTTTCATAAGAACTTCTAAGACTTCTCTTATTATTATTGTAAATATTATTATTATTATTATTAGTATTAAATTTTGGAAATGATGATTGTGGTGTATTATCATATGTCTCACTTGTTACATGACTTGGACCAACTTGATTAGGGTTTTGGCAAAATCCTTGAGAGCTTGAACAAATATTGTTTGAATTATTTATGTTTGGGATCATTCCTAAATTTAATGGGATAGTTTGATGATTTATAGTATTATTTTGAAAGGAATTATTAGTGTTTGTGTTTAAGATTTGGAAGATGTTTTGTAAGACTTGAAGTTTAGCTATTTCTGCAATATTTGGTTGTATGCTAATAAGGGCATTGTTATTGATATCCCAAGGGTTTATTAGGGCACCCAAATTTGGTGGGGTTGTAAGGAGTTGAGAAAGATTAGCAAGTATATCAAGGTCATCTGTCCTTGGCTTGTGAGTAACTGGATCGATACCCATTTGTAATAGTTTTTTTCGTAGGTGGGTGTTCCAGTAATTCTTAATTTCATTATCTGTTCTTCCCGGAAGATGAGTTGCAATCCTTGACCACCTACAAAATGGTTAAACAACCAACATTAATCATTTAGTTATATCCATTAGTAGCATTTGATAAAAATTGTTGTAAATGTGTCATCGATTTACTTACAAGAAAAAGATTAATTCATTAATCCGAATACCATACGGCATCCACAGTTATGTCAAAATCGACCGACTATAATTTTGCAAAAATTACATTAAAAAGTCACGAATTAATTTATTTTGTTTAAATTTGGTGAAAAGGAGTGTATTTGGTACTAGTACAACCTAATAATGGAGACTTTATAGCTCAACCCAACTAATATAATGCAAAAACATAATGTTTAAAACAATAATAAACTTAGTTTAATTAGTATAGAAATAATAATTTATCCTTACTTGTTTCCAAGAATAGAATGAAGTCTGATGATCATATCTTCTTCTTCCTCAGTGAATCGTCCCCGCTTTATATCCGGTCTCAAGTAATTCGTCCATCTTAATCTGCAACTCTTACCACATCGGTTCAATCCGGCCGCCTTTGGAAGCGCTCGCCAGCTTCCATGACCGTGTTTTTGGATGTAATTAGTGAGTAAATCATCCTCTTCTTCCGTCCAAGGACCCTTCTTCAACCCACTATTATCGTCACTACTACCTGATGGTGATCTACCCATGATCTCTTGGTTATAATATTTGGTGTTGATATTGAATATAAGTATAAGCTCTTATTGATGGAAATGAAGATTTATAATATATAGTTTGTATTTAGGTTGATGAAGGAAAAGTGGATAGAAAGGAAGAGTGTGTTAATAAATTAGTTGATGTTATTTTTGGTGGGACAAAGGGTATTATATAGGCGAGTTACGATGTGTAGGATATTCTGTCTTATTTTTATGTCTCGTGAATTGTGTTCATAGAAATTATAGGCATAATATGTTACTATTATATATGTCGATGGCTTGTTAGAAAATTAGGTATAACAGAAGATGAGACGTCGAATATGACAATACAGATCAGGTCACAGTTTTGGTAGGGCAAAGGTTATGTTATTCAAATGCCAATGTGACGAATATGACGATACAATTGCATGAAGATAGTATATTATTTCGATAATAACTGGTTAGAAAATTAGGTATAATAGAAGATAAAGACATCGAATATGATACAGATCAGGTCATGATTTTGGTAGGGCAAATAAAGGGTATGTTTTTCAAAAGCTAATGTATGTCACATCCAATTTAGCTAGGTTTCTTGTAGAAATGGATTATTAGTAATAATAATTGAAGGGTTAATTCCTAAAAGAAGGCAAAAAAAAGAGGGAAAGTCACCTAGAAATCAAGGGTATAGACGGTTAGTTCAAGTATTTGACCCAAAGTGACCAATGGAGTGAAAGTATAAACAGGATTAGTTATTGCAACTGTCATCATTTATGAAAGGGTGATGAATAAAGTTCATTTAGTCATTCTTTTCTTGACACCTCATCATAACCTATATATTAATAATATATGAATGAATTGTAACTTTCCTTAGTCTTATGTGTGGTATTTGAGATACAACTCATACGTATTTACTCGTATTAGGTAGCTTTTCTCTACTAAAGAAATACGACTGCATATTAATTAAAGGACTTATATATTAAGGAGATGGAATTTGATGATGTACCGAAACTTATGCGGAAATTCTCAATTTGAATCCGAATTGAAATGGGTTTTATATTTATACCATGTTCTTTTCAACTTAATTTTGGCTTAGTTCAACTCAACTCAGCTTAGCTCACTTCAGCTCAACTCAATTCAGATCAGCTTATTTCAATCATATTTATCTCAGTTAATTTCAATTCAGTTCAGCTTCAATTCATTCAGCTTCTCTCAATTTAATTCAACCTAGCTCCATTCAGCCCAAAAGAACTTGACGTAAGGATTTGTAAGAGATGATATCCGTGCATACTACATACCATTCGATGATGCTCTAACATTATGACTATTGTACAAACTTAGTTATCTATTACATCAACTACTGCACAAACTTAGTTATTAGTAAATATGTCCTTATAAAATATGTTAAAAAAACCGTATTCAAGTATTATTTATGTATAAAGTATATAAAATACCCTCAGTGTCTCACAAATTAAGCATGAAAGGTGGCATGTATACTGATATCAGACTATTGGCAGAAGGTCTGCCATTTTGCTGAAGTACTCAATCGTTGAATGGTTCAGCGACTGACTATTGGAAGGCAACTGGGTAGTTTTTGCCCAAATGTCTGATATTTGAGGTTAAAAAAAAAATCACCAAAGAAGTCAGTCGCTGAATGGTTCAGTGACTGACTATTGGAAGGCAACTGGGTAGTTTTTGCCCAAAGGTCTGATATTTGAGGTTAAAAAAAAAATCACCAAAGAAGTCAGTCGCTGAATGGTTCAGCGACTGACTTAACAGACATCAAAAAAAAAAATTTGCTGACGTGGACCCATTTTTTGTAAATAAGTTTGAAAGAACCCTAATTTTGTAAATAAGTATCGGTAAAAGCCTACTTGAGAAAAAAGTTCTCAAATATCATCCATACAATTTGGATCTATCTTAATGGTTTTACTCAAATTGATCGACATGGACCCATAATTTATGTTCATTCCCTTCAAAAGCTTAAAAACACCTTTTATTTTATCAAATGTATTAGGGCCGGTTATTATAATAGCCTTTTGTGATTGTATTAATTTAGATAGAAAATAGAAAATGTTTTCGTATTATCATTTACGTAATACTCCGTACTTCATAGCATGTGCATTTGCCCTAGCAATGAAAATTTTAGTTAAAAGTTTTCAATATTATTTTTTCGAGCTCATTTTAGTATCTTATTATTCCTTCGTTTTTCATGAATTTTTCTCAATTTAACTATAAATCTTAGTTCCGCCATACAATTTCTAATGTTTTAATGTAGTTTTTATAATTAACAAGGTAATAAATTAAAAGTATTAACTTTTATAAGTCAGCCTCAAACAAAAACATTTTAATAATACAAAATTGACGACTAATTAAGACTAGAGAAGAGTAGTTAGTTTTGACCTTTGTATAGTAATTTGACATTTGTGTAAAGTTAGCTCAAGGTTTCTTGCCTCAAGAAACAATCATATATACGAGACTGATGTCACTGCTTCTGCATTGTCAATGAGAGGTTACTCCGTATATGATACTAAGTTATGCTCCCTTCATCCTTCCCTTTTCTTACCTCATTCAATCAATATAATGTTAATAATGTAAAATAATCTCCCTTCTGTTTATCACAAATTCTTGTTTAAGTCGGTTATATCTATCTTAAGCACTAACTAGCTCAAATATATATGTCACGGAACAAAGGCAAATACCTAGGGCTAGCTTCTAGCGACTTGTCTAAAACTTGTCTCATTTATTCAAGCAGGTCACTAATCAAGTACGTGGACACGAGCCCTAGCACCCATGGGCCATGTCCGGAGCAATTTTGTTGAGAATAATTAATACACTAGTTTTCTTATGTATTTTCACTAGCTTTATTTTTCAGGTTCAAAACGAAATATCACTATAAAATACTCTGTATAATTTATACAAACTAATTCAAATTTTCACCCAAGTTGAAATCATACACACTATAAAAAAAATATGTTTTGGAATAATAATATGCATGAGTAAAAGTCAAAGAAGGTGTAAAAAATGTCAAGCAAGACGTCTCAAAAAATAATATATATAGGTTTGAATAAAATAGAATAGTGCAAAATGGCAGCTGTAAAGAATTCTTCATAATAAATAATATGTTAAATGTAAATATTAAATAATCATGGTGCTCCTTTTTGTTGGGCAGCATTTGTTATTTTGCATTTGGATTATAATCCAATGCTTCAATAGAAGAAGCAACAACATGTATGAATCACAAAAAAACATATGTGAAATGTATCGTTTCTTCTTCCTCGTTGATTCATTCAAAATTCAAATGAGATAATTTTGTTGTTGTTGTTGAACGTTAAGTCGTCATAGTTAATATGTTAAATGTATTTTGCATTTGTATTGTTGTATGCAAATGACTTGGTAAATTAACATTGATGGCTTTCTCTACTATGCATAATATGGTCTTATGAATTGACAGTGATACTAGAAGTTAGGGACGATAGTTAGTTCTCAAAGTCTTATTTAAGACAGGTCAAATCCATCTCACAAAGAGCAAGTTGGGGGACAAGTGGGGTTTCATTTGCCACCCACACTTCAAATTTTGACCCGTCTTAAGCTTCAGATGGATCAACCCGTTTTAAATGAGAATTTATATAGTTAGGCCATGTTCTTTTGGCTGAATAGGAGCTGAACTGAACTGAACTGAACTTATAGGAGCTGAACTGAACTTATAGGAGCTGAACTGAACTTATTGGAGCTGAACTGAACTGAACTGAACTTATAGGAGCTGAACTGAACTTATAGGAGCTGAACTGAACTGAACTTATAGAAGCTGAACTGAACTGAACTTATAAGAGCTGAACTGAACTTATAGGAGCTGAACTGAACTGAACTAAACTTATAGGATCTGAACTTTTCTGAACTTAATTTTACTTAATTGAATAGAATTTATAGAATCTAAAATTTACTAAACTGAACTTTATTACATAAGGTAAGATAATAACATAATTCCAATTTATATACATTGGTTTGTTCAAATAGATTACTACGTTGACATCATCTTTATCTGTATCTTTATTTTTTGGAAAGGACTGTCATAAAAAAAAGTATACTCTAAAACATAAGGTAAGATAATAACATAATTCCGATTTATGTACATTGGTTTGTTCAAATAGATTACTACGTTTACATTACGATAAAAAAATAATAAATCACATATTACATCGTTTTCTAACCATCTATTTCCATATCATCATCTTCCTCATCACTTTCTTCTTTATCTTCACTATCACTCGTAACAACGAATCTATTGCCTCGCCAAATGTTTTTTACTATCTTGTTTCGTACCTTTAACATGGTTTTTTTCCGCTTATCATCAAACATGCCCAAATCTACTGTTCCTTGAATATTCACGTCATGTTGTATAATAGGTATTCCAAGAGTATGCATCCTTATAAAATTATGGAGTGTGAATGTATAAAACAATAATAGACATTTGATACTTTTGTGACATTCGGGGCATATTTTTTAACACCCACCTTTTTTTCAATTGACCAAATGTCATTCCACTAATTAATGTCAAATGTTTTTATATCGGTTTTCATAAATAATATATTCCGTATAACTTTTCTGAACTTAATTGGTAAGAATTGATTTTTTCTGAACTGAACTTATAAGAGCTGAACTAAACTTATAGGAGCTGAACTGAACTGAACTTATAGGAGCTGAACTGAACTGAACTTATAGGAGCTGAGCTGAACTGAACTTATAGGAGCTGAACTGAACTGAACTGAACTTATAGGAGCTGAACTGAACTTATAGAAGCTGAACTGAACTTAAAGAGGCTGAGTTTAAGTCCAAAAGAACAGGGCCTTAGTACTTAATTAGTAGGAGGGGTCGGAGATCAAAATTCCGAAATTAAAGATCAACCCGTCTTGAACTTTATTTTTTGCATTTTCGCCACGATAAATTAATGATCCTGACTCCGCCGGTAAATTTAAAGTTTAAGAACAAGCAATTTTAGAGGATAAAACAAGGGGAATTTACTAGATTATGGAGCGGGCTCGTCACAACTAGGATGACAGTGGGTCCCTGACCCGTTGAGTTGGACACTTGGACCCTATTAGGTCGGGTATATACGAGTCCAAATTTTCTATACCCAATAATGAGTATGGATCGGGTATATGGGTCATATAAAAGTAAGCCGGGTTTGGGTCTGGGGTCTGTGTATGAGACCCAACCCCGATCCGATCCTTAGACCCGCACATGATTTAAAATAGAAAAAAAAAATAAGAAACTAGGACCACTAGTGATATAGGCTCATTTTATTACTAGTTTATTATTTAGAGGTTTGGTGGAATGAAGCGCTATTTGGATGGTGTTTTGCTTGCTTATTATCACACTTGTCGACTTTCAATAATTATTGGTAATAATCGAGTTGTGATCTATAATCAGTAGCGACAGAGTGTCTTGAAGTTACCCTTGGTACAAGTTATCAACAATGAAGAAGTAAAACAGGTCAAGGCACGAACATGTCGAAGAGTGAAGAATTTTGGAGAAATCCGACAGTCGTACTGGCGCTTGCCGCGCACGGTCCGGGCGTTTGCAGTGCATTTGTGATACTTTGTTTTGCTTCATTTCCACATTAGCACTCACTCCAATGACCGTTTATCTTATTAGGCCTATATTATAAGTATGCGTGACAAGTTTTTAATTAAAAAAAAACTAAAAAAATGGTTCCCCATTTTTTTTGGAAATTGCTTTTCCGCATCCATTTATGTTCTTTTGGGAGTACACAAAGCAAGCAGGGATGATAATACGTCTATAACTTGACCTAATCAGTAAATTTAAGTCCCACTTACAAAAAAAAATACAGATAGATATTAGAGATGTTCATCTAAGCCCTCCTAATATTATTCAGCGTCCTATTTCAAGTTACGTAGTGGGGTAATCAAGTCGCTCATGTTGATTATGGGCCGGGACAAAACGAGTCTGATATATCAGGTTTAGGTTGTGACTTGTGTGGGATCATTGACGGGTTCAGGTTGTTTATTGTTCATGACAAGTCAGTGAAGTCACCATTTGGTTAAAGTTGGGTCGGGTTTGGTTCATGTCGGGCATTCAACATATATTTTATCTCGTGTGTTTTATTCTGAATTGGTACTTTCATGTATGTATAAGCATAATAATTTTAGTTTTAAGAGAAAACAAATAAGATGACTACTCGTATGTTATTTGCATTATTTAGTAAGTTAATTTCAAGTTATCTATCATGTTGAGTCAACATCGGATCACGGCTTTAACGTAGTGGGGTCTCAAGACCCCACAACTTTTCGGACAATTGACGGTTTTTATAGTTAAATTTGTTTAACTTTAAATTATACGTCTTTTAGACTCCATACTAAAAAAAATCACAAATTCTCATTTGTGACGGGCATATCCGTCGCAAGCTTGCGACGGGTCAAATATTACCCATGTGGGTAGATAAGACAAAAGCTAAGTGCCTAGGGAATAACATTCTCTTTTGTCTTATCTAGCCACATGGGTAGTACTTGACCCGTCGTAAGCTTGTGACACAAGGAAGACTTGCTGAAAAAAAATATAACAATTACACTAAAATAGACCCTATACTCTATCAGTTCTGGATCCGCCACTGGTCACGGGTCGGCTTATGGCCTTATGGGTCCTTAGTTCCTTACGACAGGCAGACCACTCTCTCTCTCTTCCCTCACTCCAAAAAACAACCCAGGAGTCCAGGACGACTACAACGCAAGACTAAGGCTGCTTTCAGGTACACTACTAGATTTTAGGGTTTTATGCTTCTTCGTATAGTATATATCTTTTATTTTATTTGGGGAAATCTTAATTAAATTTGTTATTGGTCTATTGTATTAATTTCATGCTTTAATTATATATATATTGGGTGTGTGTAATTTGGGTAATATTGTAATGTAGAAATCAGTTCAATTTGGGGAAATTAGTATATTGGTATATGAGTAATCTGACATTTAGTTATTTTCAATGTTTGATAGAATGGTAGGACTATCTATAGGGGAAACCAATTTCATACGGGGTGGTATTGCGCAAGACCTTCGTTGTGATGGCCGAAAGCGGTTATCTTATCGGCCTATTAATGTTGAAACCGGTGTTATTCCGCAGGTAACTTGATCTTTTCTACAAGAAAGGACTGTTTTTTCGTTGTAGGATTCCAGTTTTTGTCGAAGTTAGTTAGTTAGCTAGTGGGCAAAGTGGCAAATTGACTCCAAAGGTTTGCTACTAAGTCGGGTAACTTGATACTTCCTGTAGAAAGGACTGTTTTTTCGGTGTAGGATTCCAGTTTTTCTCGAAATCAGTTAGTTAGCTTGTGGGCGAAGTGGCAAATTGACGCCAAAGTGGTGTAGGATTCCAGTTTTTGTCGAAGTCAGTTAGTTAGTTAGCTAGTAGGCAAAGTGGCAAATTGACCCCAAACGTCTGCTACTAAGTGCAATCAACACCCTTAAACTTTCAAAGAGAGCAAAGTAGTCCCAAATGTTTTGGCTATAGTGCAATTAGATTCAGTAACATAATTCTGATTCTATACCCACCGGAGAAAAACCGAGATGGAGTAACTTATAATTTACTAGAATTTAAAACTTGTTCATTTCCCCAGAAAAATCGAGTGCTTACCATGATCTTCTATCTCGAGAACTCCTTTAACCGTATCTCCGTTATTAATTTATTCAGTTGTATCGGAGAAGCTGAATTTGACGAGTAGGTGAATATGATACCGTCATGTGAATTGTGTAACTAACGGTGCGGAGTGGGAAAAAATACTGGCCTTATGGTGCTAGCTAGTGTTTATGGCCATGTATGAGGAGCAGTCATTGAATTTGTGAGGACAGGGGAGAAAAGCATCGGGCTCCACTGCTCCCGCCTCCCGTTAGTCTAGTTGAGTCAGAGGAGAACCGAGTTTTACATTTTAATAAAATTAATTAAGGTTCTTTCACCTCAGATTTTTCCGGTGAGTATAAAGTCGGAATTATGTAAGTGAGTCTAATTGCACGCTCGTTTGGGACTAATTTGCTCCCTTTGAAAGTTTAGGGGTTTAATTGCACTTAGTAGCAAACCTTTGGGTTAATTTGCCACTTTGCCCATTAGTTAGTTGCATTGTTTTCTAATGAGGGTACAAGTTGATCTTTGTTTTTGCCACTGAATCTATGATAGGCAAATGGGTCAGCTAGAATCAAGATAGGAGGAACTGATGTTATTGCAAGTGTGAAGGTAGTGTATATTAATTTCTTCCGTCCCAGTCATTTGTTTACCTTGGTTATAATAACCTTCACATAGAATTAAAATGGTAAACAAATGATTGTGATTTGTGATGTAGGGAGTACATTTGAATAAAGTCAGTAAACTGGTTTTATTTACTCATTTTTGTTAAAGGTTGGTCATAATGTATTTGAGGCAAAATGCAGGCTGAACTTGGTAGACCTAGTTCTTCTCGACCTGATCATGGAAAGGTTTCAATACATGTTGATTGCAGTGCAACAGCTGCACCAATGTATCAGGTAAGTAGTTTGTTTAGAGTTGTCTTTCTGATGAAATGTTTGTTATATTATTTCAAGTAGTCCATGCTGAGTTTCCCTGACCTGTTGACTTCTGAACTGACGGACACTTTTTATATTCTTTAGCGGTTTTCATGATTTCGCCGTGTTATCTTCTTCTTTGAAGGATTTCAGTAATTGCGGTTTTTTTTGTATAAGTTTCTAAGTTCTTGTAGAAACAATTGAACACATCTAGTTTCATCTTCACTTTTCAAATTTTACAATACGATGACTTGGTCAAACTCTGGAGTCTGATCCTCTTCTACTTCTGCCCTTGTTTAGTTTCCTCTTTATTTTATTTATTTTTTGGATAACTTCCTAATATTATTCAGCAGTTACTGAATGCTCTTAGCACATATGACAGGGCAAAGGAGGTGAAGAATTGTCGTCAGAGCTGGCACTTGCTCTACAGAGAGGCCTACTGGGAAGTAAAAGTGGAGCTGGTAGGAAATTTTGTTCAAAAGCTGTATGTTGTATTACCGTTACATTAATGGTTGATTAAGGGAGTTACAATGAATCACTTCATGGTTTTTAAAGCAAGGCCGAAACCAAAATGTGAATGATTTTGTAAAGGTCTTTGAAATTACTGCGGCCTCATTTTGAGGTGGTATTAGCCACATCCTCCCCCCCTACCCTGAATTTGCGGGATCCATTAAGGCATGGGGTAATGTTGTTGTTGGTGGTGGTGTTGTTGGCAAGATTAGGCTAAGAGACTAAGAGACGATACTGTGACCGTGACTGCAACCAAGATTTGAGGTGGTATTAGCCACATCCTCCCCCCTACCCTGAATTTGCGGGATCCATTAAGGCATGGGGTAATGTTGTTGTTGGTGGTGGTGTTGTTGGCAAGATTAGGCTGTAAGAGACTAAGAGACGATACTGTGACCGTGACTGCAACTAAGATTTAATATTACGGCAATGATTCTAACGCATATTTTCAGGGGCTGGAATTGATCTTTCATCTCTGTGCATTGTGGAGGGAAAGACGTGTTGGGATCTATATATAGACTGCCTTGTGCTCAGTTCAGATGGGAATTTGCTGGATGCCTTAGGTGCAGGCATCAAGGTAATATTCACTTGCCTATCTACTGATGAACTGGATTCTGCCACTTTCTGTCTGATTTTGGCATTTCATTTTCTAGCACTTTACCTCTCTGGACAAAGCCTTTTATGGCTATGTTTTAAGGGCTTGGTAATGAAGGGTTAAACATAAAATTATAAAAAGGTTATAGGCAATTTAATTCTAACCCTTTGGAAGATATGGAAATCAGCTGGACTAAAAGAGAAATTTACTCAGTTGTTCAAACCGCTATCCTCGTATCTCACTCCTATAGTTAACCAGTGAAGTAATATTGATTTGCTTCAAGTTGATAAGTTTTTTTTTGTTAGTCTGTCTTTTCTTCCTTCGGAGACTTCGTATTCTTACTATTTAGATGCATGGTAGATAGATTAGGAACTTGAAGTATTTTACAATGTACCGAATCCAATGCAGCTGTCACTTTGATACTAATCCCAACATTATTGTTACATCTAGTTAGGTGTTAAGAACTTGATGGAGCATCTGCTTAGGGATTAAACTCCTGTGTTTGTGCAGGCTGCTCTGAGCGATACAGGAGTACCGCGAGTTCAGGTCATGGCTGCTGACGCTAGTTCTTCAAGTGATCAGCCAGAAATTGATGTCAGTGACGAAGAATTTCTACAGTTTGACACTTCTGCAGTTCCCGTCATAATTACATTGACAAAGGTTTCACTTTTTCTCTATCAATCTAGTATGAAGAATACCCACTCTATCCTACTTATCTTGTTGCTATTTGACTTCGGTGGTCAAATAATATGAACTTGGTCAGCTATTATATCGCTGTTGATCAAGGACCTTCCAGATGAATCATATCAGCTCATTATTTCTCGTTTATATCGCTGTTGGTCAAATGGTTGATGACCAAATGGTTGATGACCAAAGTCAAATGACAACAATATAAATTGGATGGTATATTTGTTAGGTTCATTAATTCTTGTACACTATTTGAATGCCGATTTTTATGCATGTTTAGGTGGGAAGACACTATATAGTAGATGCAACTGCAGAGGAAGAATCCCAAATGAGTTCAGCTATTTCCATCTCTGTAAACAGGCAAGGTCATATCTGTGGCCTAACCAAACGAGGTGGGGCCGGTTTGGATCCGAGCATAATCCATGACATGATCTCTGTAGCTAAACATGTCAGTGAGCAGTTTCTGAACAAGTTAGACTCGGAGATAGCAGCTGCACAAGCTCGTCAGGAGGAATCATAAAATGCAGTTAACCTTTATACCGAGAGTTCTTATTTGTACTCCTTCATGGCGATTTTAAGTTTTTAACCGTAGGGATTAAGGTGAGATTTATACCTAGAGTTCTTATTTCTACTCTCTAATGACGATTTTAGGCTTAGAGATTAAGGCGAGATTATTTGTTAGTCATCTTTTGAAATGCTACTAGTCTAGTAGAAAAATTGCTACATGCGTGTACATTATTAATAATTGTTTGTTTTTGTTTGTGTTTGAGAAATTATGGTATTAGTACGGATTTTCTGGGCTTAAAAGTGTAAGGGATATTCTCCACAATTATTGGTTCAAAATGAAATTGAGTTAGCTTTTATCTTGGTGAAAGTTATGGACCTAATTACCACTGAATATATTTGTAACTTATGAGAATTTGTGCTTATTATTAGTGACCAAATTTAAGGGGCTCGAATACTATTTGCACAATAAATGTGTACCACAACGAGTATGAGAGTGGTCCAAAAAGCTAGTACATTTTCATAATTTCATTACTATAATAAAACTTCGGATCTTTTTCTTAACCTAACTCTAAAGGGTTAAGAGAGTTAAGACTCTTTTTGGCAAACATTTTAGGTAGCTTATTTTACCAAAATTTCATATATTTTATTTTTGTATAAGTGTTTGACAAATAACTTATTTAAACAAATAAGCTAGCTGAATTGAAATACTACCTAAGGTAGAAATAAGGTATTTGATTTAATATTATATTTCTTTTTTACTACTTTAAATCTGTAATACTGTATTAAATACCTTAAAAAAATAGCCATCTTTTCAAATATTTATTTCGTCTCTGTTATTTGTTGTTCTCTCATTTTGACACAAACAACCAGGAAAGAGTAAAAAACCCTTCATAGTATAAAAAAATAACTCCGGACACCCAAAAAAACGAATATAACAACAAATGACTGAAACAAAGAGAATAGTTTGCTAAACATTTTTTTTATATAATTAATTACTTTATCAACTCTTAACTTTTTTATAAAATTAGATTCTCGATAAAAAAAAAAGTACAATAAAAATGTAACCTAAATTTAATAATTTGACATTTTTATAAACCCGATATATATATACATTTAATAAAATTTCGAACAGAAAACGAAGAAAGAGAACATTAAACAGCCTGGGTTGAGACGAGAGAGAGAAAGAAAGAGGGGGGAGGAAGAGACAGATAGAGAATCATCAAAAGGCGTAAAAAGATGAAAATAACAGCTTTATTAATCTTAAAGATTAACGGAAACGATGAAAACCCTACGATATTAGCAAATGCGTCAGAATTAAGCCAATATGGATTTTTTCAGAGATCAAGTATTCGTGAATTCATCGTTTTTGTCGGTCGTACCGTCGCTAAACGTACTCCTCCCGGTCAACGTCAATCCGTTCAACATGAAGGTTCTTTTTTATTTTTTATTTTATTTTTGTGATTTTTTTTGTGATTTTTTGTGATGATTTTTGATGATTCTGATATTTTTCGTCGATTAAGATTTGATGTTGATTTTGTTTAGCGGTTGAATTATGCGACGATTTTTCTGTGATTTGATAATTTTATTGATTTTTTGATGTTTCTGTTTATTTTTCTTTGATTAAGTTTTGATTTCGGTATGATTTGATGTTGATTCGGTATAATTATAATGATTTTCAGTGATACTGTTGTTTTCCGTCGATTAAGTTTTGATTTCGATATGATTTGATGTTAATTATGTTTAGCGGTTGAAATCTTTGAGAATTGTTAATTATGTTAATTGATTTTGCATTTTTGTGTTATTTTAATGTTATGATTATGTTGCTGATTGTTGAATTTGAATTATTTAGGTTTTTATGCTTAGGTTTTCTTTGAATTATGCAAAGTTGTGCGATATTATTCGAAATTGCAAACTCGGAGAGCAATTGAATTGTTTGTTTCTACTTTTGATCTTGATTTATGTAGCAGTAGAATCATGTGATGATTTTTTGCTGTAATTTGTTAAGTTTGTTGATTTCTCATTGGATTGTTTGTACTTTTGATTAAGCGAAATTGTACGCAGCGGAGATCACTTATGTGAAATTATTAGAACTTATGCGAAATTCTACACTCGCTGATGATTATTGTACACTCGGAGATCACTTATTATTGATTGTGTCACAGGAGGCTATATTCAGTGTCTTGATATGAAACATTTATCTATTCTGTTTATGTTTCGGCGATTTTCATTGGTTTTGAGTTTTTGGAAGACATTAAACTTACTATTTCGCTATCGAATTCTATAGTTGAGTGTTCTTTATACTAGTAGACGGAAAGGATTAGTATGTGAATTTGATAGTGTCTTGATTGGTGAATAGGTATGTTAAATGGCGGTGAGTTGGTTAAACTTACTACTTAGCTATATAAATGTATAGCTCACTTTCGTCAGTTTTTATACTCGTAGAAGGAACTGATAATATGTGAATATGATGGCATTTTCATTGGTGTGTATGTACGGGAAATGGTGATGAGTTGATTAAACTTATTACTTAGCTATATAATTCTATAGCTGTGGAGTGTTGCACTGTTTCCCTATAGCTCACAGTTGTCTGGTTTTATACTCGTAGACAGTAAGGATTAGTAAGTGAATATGAATGCGTTGTTTATTGGTGAAGAGGTGTGTGAAATGGTGATGAGTTGGTTAAACTTACAACTTAATTATACAACTTCATAGTTGCACACTATAGCTTTATAGCTCACCTTCGTCGGTTTTTATACTCGTAGAAGGATAGGATAAGTAATTAGTGGAATAGCTACGTGAAATGGTGATGAGTTTGTTTTCGTAGAATTTTTCTTTGTGTTTCTATTTATAAACCTTAACCGAAAACACATAATGACTTTGCATTATGTATACTTAGCTTGTAAGCCTTAGTGTTGGTTATGTTCTTTCTTGTTTTTCAGATTACAAAGTTCATGCTTACAATAGAGGAGGCCTTTGTGCATTGGGATTTATGGATGACCACTATCCTGTTCGAAGTTCGTTTTCACTGCTGAACAAGGTACTTCTCTAAAACTGTTTCAGTTGTCGGGTTATAATTTATCTACAACTGGGCTTGCAAAAGCATGCTATGTTTGTGCTGAAAGAAACAATAGTCTTTAAGCCTATAGGGCAAAAACGTCTTTGGTAGTTTTAATTTAATTACTCACATGATTGTTTGGTAGATAGAGATTTTATTTCAATAGGAACGATTCAATTGTTGATGTTTCTGCTTCTCCACGACTTGCGCCATTAAGCATGGATTTAGAAAGTAAATTTTGTTGCTCTGATTATCTGTTTATTGTTTGATATGATCATTAGTACACTTTAGATATGCTCATCTTTTCCATGTCGAGGCTGGTGCAGTCTTGTTATGCATAAATTGGTTGCATCAAGTAGTCTGCATAATCCACCCTTTGTTATTTGTACATAATGCTTGTTACATTCGTAGGTGCTGGATGAATACGAAAAGAACTTTGGTGATTCATGGAAAACCGCGACAGCAGACAGCACGCAATCATGGCCTTATCTAAATGAAGCCTTGACCAAGTACCAGGTTGGTCGTTTGTTAAGCTACTCCGCCATTTTGATCATGGATTCAGCACTTGCTCACACTTGTTTGATCCCTTTGTTTATGAATTAACCTGATTATATGTTTCAGTTTGTGCATTGTTAGTGGGATATCTCTATCTTAAGCTGATCATGTTTCTCTGAACTATCTACAGGACCCAGCTGAAGCTGATAAGCTGTTAAAAATACAAAGGGAATTGGATGAAACCAAGATTATACTTGTAAGGAGTTTACATATGGCAACTGATATTGTAGACTTGCTTTTCTTGATTATATACTACGCTCCGGTGCCTCCGGATATGTGCTATGTTAGACTTAGATTCTGCAAGTCAAGATGTAAAAATGAGTCCATTACTTAATCGTATGTATGCCCTCTTGTCGAATGAGGACAATATAAATGGAATGGATTGAGTATCTCTTTTTATCCATATTTTAGCTTTGCTATCTGCTGATATATTTCGGATTTACTTATCTTCTAATGCACGGCTGACACAAGGCGATACAAGACCAATACGGCTTGTATAACTCGCATAGCAACAACGCACACCAAACCATGACATTGAACACGCTACCATGTCATAGTACGCTACTGCGTTTCATGACCATACGACATTATCAATATTGCAATCAATACCCCGATGTTGTACTATGATGTAGATGTTGAATTTTGGCTGTGTATATTTCTCTTGAAAAAGATATATAAGACGGAGTATATTTATATATTACTGAAGGTAGGGAAATAAAAAGAAAAAAGTTGGCCATTTGGATCTTGTCATCTTACTAACTGTTGGCTGCTGTGATGCTGCGTGATCTGTCTTTTCATTTTTATCTGACCTTTATTTTAATTTTTTTTTCACCTTTCCTACGTTCCTGTCTATTATAGCACAAGACAATTGATAGCGTGCTTGAACGAGGTGAGAAGTTGGACAGTTTGGTGGAAAAGAGTGCAGATCTCAGTGCTCAATCACAGGTAATTTACCAATGAAAGACAGTTCAAGGGTTATTGTTTGTCATTGAATTTGACGCTTTCTAACCAAACAAAATAAAGATCGGAGATAATTTAATCGTGAGAAGTTGATTCATGAGTGCATTTTTGTGCTAAATTAGTTGGTAACTGCATCTTGTGCTTGTGCCATCTACGGCCAAATATTTATTCTAAAGTTATCGCGTTTGTTTCAGTTTTAGCTTGTGTTTGAGAAGCAAGTTGTTGCAAAAACTATGTTAGCTATGGTCTTTGAATTATCACCCGGTTTGTGTCTTGACTGTGAGTCTCTTGATCACAAGGAACTACACAGTCTCAAAAGTTGGACTTAGACGATGTCATGTTTCCTGCTTTTGAATATAGGATATAGTTATTATTACTTTTTAAATTTACATACACTGACACACGTGATATATGGATTTTGTTTGATGATTTTTTTTGTGCCTCATATTTCTTTCATGTACTATCGATTGAAAGTGAGTAACTACTGTAATACCATGATACGCTTTATTATGCTGCTGAGATTGATATTGTCTTGCCACACTTCCTCCACCTATACTACTTTCTTCTTGGTGTTAGAACCTTAGGGCAACAATTCCATATGGCAGTTCATGTTAATCGATCCCCAGATCGTTGCCGGACTGAGGGTTTGTTGTTGCTGCAACTTGCAATATCTAAACATAGAATATGTAAACAGACGTAAGAGTTAATTGTTTGTCACGTTCTCACAAATTGTTAGCAAGAAGTACTCCCTCCGTCCTGCTCATTTGTTTACCTTTACTTTTGGCACGAAGATTAAGAAAAGGGTAGGGGGATCATTTGTGGTTGAACTTAATGGATGATAAGTGGACAATAGTCCCATTGGGAGATCAATTTACTCATAGAAAGATAGCCTAATATAGAAAGGTAAACAAATGAATGAGACACACTAAAATTGAAATGGTAAATAAATGATCGGGACGAAAGGAGTAACAAAAACCTACACATTCTCAAATCTGTGCTCCCATCTCATGATTTCATCCTGCATTAAAGTGTAGAAGTTATTTATATCTGGATATATTCTCTGAAGTCTGAAGTAGTGCTACGCGACTGATAGCGTGATTTTATGTGTTTGGAACAGTTCTTCTACAAGCAGGCGAAGAAGACCAACTCGTGCTGTACAATATTATGAATGTGTGGAAAGGGTACATATGCACTGCCACTCGTACCGACGTGGAGATTTCCAACCCTATATCTGGAGTGTTTTATCATTTGTTTATACTTTATATGTCGTCACATAAGACAGTTTATGTTTATATTGCATGCAATCTAAGCGTCCTTAATGTAGTTGCCTTGGCGGGATTTATGAGATCTTGTTGTTTGCTAAATTATGTTACTCTGTAATACTGAGTAGATATTATGGTTTAACAATTTACTGCAAATTATCATTCTTTAATGACCAGACTTCCTCAGAAGGGGAGCCTTGGTGCACCGATTAAGGTGTTGCCGTGTGACAGAGATGTCATGGGTTCAAGTCATGACATGGCAGCAGCAGGCATATCCTTGAGACCTTAAGCTTGCCCCTTTTACATCCCAAGTAAGATTCAAATGGGTTGTCTTTAACGCCGTTACTTTTTATTTCGGACCATGTCTTTTCACTAATTTTTCCGACGGTGCTCAGACTTTCATTTCCACTCTTATCAAAACATAAATTAACTCACCAAATTATAGAAATAAAAAAACACAAATTAAACATAGACAATTATAAATTCAAATTTAAATTGCATTGAATAGAATTCAACTAATTATTGAAATTTAGAGCAGAACCACGTCTGTGCCCTGTCTGTGCCCTAATTCAACAAAATTGATATTGATATAGTGTTAAATGTTAATAACTAACCAGTTGTTTTAGATTTGGATATGTATATATATATATATATATATTAATATATCCACATCCAAGCCTAAGTATAGACTCGCATTTGAACTTCGGCCTCGAGAATTTAGCTCGTATTATAAATATGTATTTCCTTCCTTTCCTGTATCAAACAACATTCATAAAACTTAGTTAGGCCTTAGAAGGGACTGGGAAAAAGAAATTAAGAGAAAGAGAAGGAAGTCATATTTCGCTGCTAGAAGGGAAATCGATTAATTTCAGAGGAAGGAAATTGAGAGATCCATTTATTTTTCTGTATTACTGTCTAAAATCTAAAAAAAAAAAACAGTAAACAGTGAGATTTTTTGTCCTTCCATTCTCTTCCCTTTATTTCGGTCCAATCCCCTATTACAATTCTAAACAAGTCCTTACATTTACTTTGAACATTTGGTCTTGCTTCAGACGAAGCATTTTAGTCTGGAGTAATAAGACAGAATTTTGTAACCACTTTATACTTAAATATAACCACTATTGAAAACAAATTAATATAAGCTGTGGTTACATTTTATCAAAAAATGGTAACATGAATTATCAATTCACCCGCACTCACAATTTTTTTTTTTAAATTACCGAATTTTCTTTTATTCTAACATTCACTAAATTAATTCCTTTGACTTGTTTTCATAGTTGTACAAAACTGACAAGTACACAAGTAACTCACCTTCCCCCTACAATGTCCTACATCATCATCTTTATAAATCCCCACTTTACTTATTCACTTTTATTCGCATTTTGTTGGTTCTACACTTCTACTTTGTACGTGTTTGCATACATTTCAACCCAACAAAAAAAATGGGTAAGAACAATAATCAAAGGCGTCAACTAAATTATGCTCAAAAACGCCATCAAGATGATGCTTGGACGGTCAAACCCTTCCATGATCATCCACCTTCTATCGACAAAACCCCACCCAATTTCGATCATGAACATTGTGATCATGTTCATGATGATGATGATGATGATGATGATTATGAGGAGATTGAACAACCAGAAGCTTCATTTACCCCAATTACTAAACCTTCTAAGGGAAGAAATCGAAAACGGGTATCGAAAACCCGGGTCAAAAACGACCCGGGTTTTGAAGAAAAAGGTGAGGTGGGTGGAGAGAGTTTTGGAGAGTTAGGAGGTGGGCAGGTGGTGGAATTTGGAGAATGTGAGAAAATTGAGGGTTTTGAAGTGGGTGTTGAAGTGGTGGTGGTTGGTGAGGAGAAGATTGAAGAAATTGAGGATGGTGGTGATGATGATGATGTTTTGAGAGGATTGAATGAGTTGGAAATTGGGATTGATGAGTTTGAGTTGAATGATGATCAAGTTAAAATTAATGATCAACTTCAAGAGGATGAGGTAAAGGTTTTTGATTGATTGATTGATTGATTTGATTTGTTGTTGGTTGTTATGAATTTTGTTAATTTAGTTACAATTGTTTATGTTATTTGTGTGTTAATTGATTGATGTGATTTATAGCTTATAGTAGCTCTGTACGAATTATTTGTTTAGTTTTGATTAAAATAATCTCGGAAGGAATAAACGAGAAATGAATTAAGACGGTCACTCTGTTCGAATCATTTGTTTTGTTTATATTAAAATAGTCACGGAAGGGATAGACAAGAAATGAATAAGACGGATGGAGTATCTAGGCTTGACTCGTAAGGGCCCAAGCCAAGCTCGAGCTTGAACCGAGCTTTGACCGAGGTTTAACTAGAACCCATCTCGAATTGTTTGTGAGTCGTCTCGTCTCATTATCACCCCTAGCTCTAGCTGATCTGTATTTTGGGATTCAAAACCCTTAATATGTACGGCCTCCCTTCAAATCCAAATGCCCCAGAACATACAAGGGGGAGTCATTAATCCTGTCAAGGAAAAAAAGGTATTTTAAGTAGAATACATCTAGCCATGCAATGATGTTTACATAGGTTGAATCGAAACAATGGTTATTACATTAGTAGAGGTAGTAACTTACATTAAAAGTAAAAGATGCTTTTAAGTGAGAGTTTCGTTCAGATATTTTATCACCTTTTAAAAAGACATGTATTATTGGATGGTGAATTCGTGACGAAAATTAATCATTACAATGATTGAGAATGCTGAACTGACTATTGCCAAAGGAACAGTTGCTGGTGGCCTGGTTGGAAGCTAAACTAAGCCTGACTGGATTTTTTTGTTTGTTTGAAAAGGCAAATCTATTTCAGTAGTGTATGATGTCGATGGCCAGCTTCTACTCGTTGCATGCCCTGTTCCACCACTTTTACGAATAACAGCTTGCACATAACGTTTTAAAATAATCATTCAGCCAAAGAAATTGATCAAGGAATATGTAGGCTACACTTGAATTTGGATTGTTGATTTGAGCTTCTCGAAAAATATTGTTTGGCGCTTCTCAGTGGGATTCTTTTCATGTTTTTCCTTGTCGATTTATTCTATTTATTTTCTATGTTTTCCCAGTTGCTTGCTATGGAGTCCATATATGGAGACAGTGTCTATGCCTTAGAAAAACGACAGGGCTTGCGATCATTTCAGGTTTGTCTTTAATTCACTTTGTTGGTCAGCTGATTTAACTTTGACCATTAACAATGTAAAAATTGGTCTCATTTGATTTATCAAAACTACTATCTTCAAATTATCACTTGGAAGTTGTAGCTATTAAGTATTATGTGAAAGTATTAGCCATATAGCAAAAATTTGCATCTTTTGACCATCAAAATTAAATGGGAACAATAGAAATGGGACGGAAGGAATAGTGTACTCTCTTGCAATTTGGATACGAGAGCTGATGATATTTTATTCTTGTGCAGGTCCATATAGACATTGAACTCTCAGGTGATTATGCTGTATCCACAAAGCTAAAACTAGCAGCTCATCCTGACTCCGAAGCTGATGTCTCCGATGGATTCTTATATACTTTTAGTGTTCAGTACCTGAGACCAATTGTATTGTCATGTGTGTTGCCGAGATCTTACCCAAGCCATTGTCCACCATTGTTCACCATCTCAGCTCAATGGCTGCATGAGTCTGGGATTTCAAAACTTTGTTCTATGCTAGACTCATTGTGGAATGAGCAGCCAGGCCAAGAAATCCTTTACCATTGGGTAGAACGGCTACACAATTCTACTCTTCCGTACCTCGGATTTGACAAAGAACTTGTGCTTGGCCCTTATGTCCCGGAAAGCAAAGCAGATAGGCGTGCATTCTCTGGAAGGGTTTCCCCTGATGTCGATATCCCCTCAATGAAGAGTTACAATGAAGAGAGAAAACATGAGAACTTCATGAATGGCCTTCATGAGTGTTGCATCTGTTTTAGCGAGTACCCTGGTATTACTATCTCTCACTTCTTTGTGTTGCCGTGATCTTAGCAATCTTACTCTTTGAATTTTGTATCTTCTACCCTTTATTTTCTCATGTTACGAAACCTGAAAGTGTCTTAACCCATTTCACTATGTCAGTGGTAGTTGTCAACTTGTCATGCTTGTCAAGTTGTCATCTAGAAACTTGTTGATGTTTCATGTAAAGGAGTAATCAGCTGACAATTAGCCTCTCACAATATTATGTTGCAAATTTGCAATGCTAAAAGCCATCTTAAGGTCACTCATCATTGACCTCCGTTTGCATGATTGACACAACATTGTGGAGAAGATTTTGGCATAGTTGTGCTGTTTAGAGTTTAGAATTATTGAAAAACGGGTGGTTCTTGTTTATTGGTCTACACTCTACAGTATGGGTATATATACTAGAAAGCCGATACAACAAATAGATTGCGCTGTTTTCTTCATGTTAGAATATTGTCAAGTGGAGATAGACAAACTGAATCGAACAGTATATATGCTAATGAGTAATGGGCTTTCTGGCCTAATGCTGAAACTCGCATATTATGACAACTGTCATTTGAATGTGCTGCATGGTTTTAGTGTCTGATGATCTATGCTGCTCATACTCGGTTAGAACTTAGAAGTATTGATATCGTTGTGTATCAGAAGTGTTGGGCTCGGCTGTTTTAAGAAATTACTCTTATTTTTGCTTAGAATGAAGTGTCTAGTTGTCCTGCTCATATCAGAGGACTGAGTGTTGGACACGGACACAAAAAGTAATTTCAAGAATCGGGGTAACATAGCTGATGGTTTGACGGTCATCTGGGTAGTTTGTGGAAATAACTCGTGAAGAATTCAACAGGGGAATGTGATACATATAGTGGTGTCTAACCTCACTGATGATCTTCTCTGATGTCTTAAAAGCAAAAAACATAATTATCAAACGCGTGTTGTATGTTAAAAATTGTTCATTCAGATCTCAAGACTTTTATGTTTCTCTTAGGTTGTATTATTCTCTTATTTATTAGGCTCTGCTCTTTCGTCCAGGGACGGAGTTTTTGAGAATGCCATGCCATCATTTCTTTTGTGTTAGATGCATGAAGACTTATGCTAACGTGCATGTGAAGGAAGGCACAGTAAACAAGCTTCAATGTCCCACTACTAAATGTGACGGAATGATCCCACCTGGTTTATTAAAACGACTATTGGGAGATGAAGAATTTGAACGTTGGGAATCATTGATGTTGCAGAAAACCCTTGACGCAATGTCTGATGTGGCTTACTGCCCAAGATGTGAAACAGCTTGTCTTGAAGATAAAGACCAACATGCTCAGTGCTCAAAGTGCTTCTTCAGTTTCTGCACACTTTGTCGGGAGCGTCGTCATGTTGGGGTAGAATGCCTGACCGCTGATATGAAGCTGCGGGTGTTGGAGGTAATAGCTATAGAATTTTATCAACATTTTATTCTGAAACTCGTTCTAATGGTGATCACCGATTTCAATTACCCGGGAAGACCAGACAAGTGTCGGAGTTAGAGATGCCTCTGCCATTCTTCGTAAAATTACCTCTTTGGCTATAATATCTGAATGGTCTGCCTTAATGTTATGGTCCATTACTCCGGAACTAGGACAAATGCAACTGTTTTTTTGAATTCTATTAGGGAGGTCCATCAGTCTAGTGGTAGACTAGGGTTGAAGGTGTAGGGGTGGAGGTTAATAACCTTTAACCTCCCATAAATTATAGCCTTAAAAAAAACTCATTTAGACTTGATTTAAGAACTTTCTTGTCTACTGGAAAACATGTTCATAAAAGATGTTTGTGCCTTTAGGAACGCCAAAGTTCGTCAAATCTTAAAGACGCGCAGAAGATAAGGGAACGTGAGTTGATTAATGAACTTCGTAGTGTGACAGAAATCCTCCGAGATTCCAAGCAATGCCCATCCTGTAAGATGGCTATTTCTAGAACAGAAGGATGTAATAAAATGGTTTGCTCAAATTGTGGAAATTTCTTCTGCTACCGTTGCAACAAAAAAATTGACGGATATGATCATTTCAGGTTTGTTGGTATATCTATCTTGAGGTTCTTTACTTGTGTGGTTGGACATTACTACTACATTAGTATGATACGAATTCCACTGACGACCAAAATCCGTCTATTTGAAGTAATGGAAGGTGTGATCTTTTTCCACAAGAAATGATTGAAGAGTGGGAGCAGCAGTTAAATCCTCGTCAGAGGATTGGTCAGTATATAGCTGGAAATATTGCTGGAAATTCTAAGCCTTGTCCTACCTGTGCTCAGCCCAATGTTAAGGTGAGACATCAGTGAACTTAATTCTGCATCATTAGCGTACTTAATTTCACGTCTGTGGGATTGGATATGATGTATTATTACAAGCATGTTGCTGCAGTCAGCTATAGAAGTCGTAAGTTTGGCACACGTTTTCATGTAGACAACTAGACACTGATGGTTTGTCTAACCGGAGCAACCTTGTATATTGAATTTTTCAGGTTGGAAACAACAATCACATGTTCTGTTGGTCTTGCCAATCCAACTATTGCTATCAATGCGGCCAGATCGTGCGTCGTGGTTCTCAGCATTATGGGGCCAATCGCTGTAAACAGCATTCATCCGATTAGCACATTCCCGACTCGACCTGACAAATTGGTTAACCAGGTCAGGTGCGAGTCGGTTTGGGTCAGGCCATTTCGGGTCGAGCCAAGTCATTTTCAGGTCTGTTATCATCAAATTATTTAGAGATACTGTTCAGAGTGCAGCAAACATTCAAGTTGAGTCGGGTCATATTGGATCGCTTCAAATAGAGTTATGTGTCAAGCTCGAGTCCTCTTGGGTACGGGCCGTGTTTTTCAGACCAGTTAAATTTTTGCTAGGTCTAGTTCCGACCCAACCATGACCCTCCTGATCGTGCAGTATTAATTGTTGAGTTCAATCTTGGCATTCTTAATATTCAGCTCTCTGATCAGTAAAGGCACCCTCAAAAAGATCAGCGGAAAAGTCGGTCACTGGGTAACTGTGCAGGCTGCAGCTGGCTCATATAGAAATTGTTGTAAATTAGTGGGTAAATGGAGCAGTCTCGCACAATTAACTGCGAGACGGTCTCTTTTGAGAATTTGTTTGTTCGACTACATATTTATACTGCTTGTAGAAAATAGTTGGCCCCTCGAATATCTTCTTGTTAGAAGTTACAGAGATATACTTGTATGTTGTGTATTCATTAACCTTGCAGTTTGTATACAGATGTTCAAATTGGCAGATTACTGTACAAACATTGACAGTGTAGGAATGAAATTTTGACATTTACAGTATTCTTTCGTATTTACTCGTAAATGAAGATTTACATTCATAAATCGTTGACACTCGTTAGCATTAAAATTGGGGGAAGATCGAGATGCCATTTGTGGTTTTGCGGAGGAACACGCGTCTGGATTTATTACATCATACAGTACCTTTTTTATTAATTAAGTTTCTATGTATTTTTTTTTTTTGCTTTTAAAGTCAATGAGTTATATTTTCATTTTTTAACATCCAAACTCAAAATTAACTGAATTTAAATGCATAGTGTTTTAGCAATGATGTATATATTTTTAGAACATTAAGTGAACGAGTTTAGCAACATCATAGAAAAACTCAAAATTAAAACAAAGATCGAAAAGTTTGGTGTAAAATCCATGCGAAAAAGGAAAAGTAGTTTGGTCCATGGTCAAATAGTATTAAACAGTTTAGAAATGTAAGTATTAAATAAATACCTACAATGGTCTAGGCAATTTATATAAGGAAAATTGTCGAAAACTAAACTTAACTCGATAGTAAAAAAACATAGTCGAAAATTAAACATAATGGTAAAAAAATAAAGTGATGGATAAAGTAACTACTAACTGCCCCCAATAACAACCCAACCTCATACAACATTTAACCCGGAATGACCCGACCTGGCCAGATAACGAGCCAACCTAAACCCGACTCGACTCAAAGGGGCTTGTTGATCCAATATGCCTGGAACTCTATACGACTCAATTCCACTTAACCCGACCCAAACCCAACCGACTCATCCAATTGTCACCTCAAAACTTGCAACACATGGAATATATGGAGAAAGCACCACATGACTACATGAGTCAACATAACAATACCCTCTTAGAAAATCGTTAGTATTCTTTTCTAACTTGTCTAAGGGCACATGTTAATAAGCAAATTAGGAAAATATTCAAAAAATATTCGTCTTAGTTATGGTAAAATGAGTTTATAGTTGGATTTATGATGAGAATATTTTAGAAATCTTTCCATATTCGGCTTATTAACATCTGCTCTTAAGGCACACGTTAGAAAAACCGTTCGTATTTTACTTTCCAATTTAATTAATTGTCCCACAAGCTTAACCTCCACGGCAACAGTTGGTCTTGCTTCAGACGAACCATTTTGGTCTGAAGCAATAAGACGGGATTTTGTAACCACTTTACAGTTAGATGTAACCACTATTGAAAACAAGTTGATATAAGCTGTGGTTACATTTTATCAAAAAGTGGAACATAATCCCGTCTTATTTTTCATACGGAATTACTCCGTCTAAAATAAGAATTTGTGCCACGGCAATACTAGCCTATATAATGGATTAATGGTCCTATAAAATCTGTCCCAAGTTTTTAAGTTGTTAAAATCTCAGACAATAAATTACTAATTTGCTGCAATTTTTTAATTCCTTTATTTTTTTTTCTTCCAATTTTTTTATTTTTAATTTATTTTTGTGTTTCCAATTTGCAATACAAAAATGGGGAAAAACAATAACCAAAGGCCTCAACAAAATTATGCTTGGACAGTTAAACCCTTACAAGATCAATCACATTCAATCGACAAAAACTCACCAAATTTCGATAATTTTGATGGAATTCATGATAATTATGATGAAATTGAACAACCAGAAACCTCAATTACCCGAATTTATAAACCTTCAAAGGGAAGAAATCGAAAACGAGTATCGAAAACCAGGGTTGAAAAACCAGGTTTTGAAGCAAAAGCTAAGGTGGGTGGACAAAATTTTGGAGAATTAGGAGGTGGGCAGTTGGTGGAATTTGGAGAAAGTGAGAAAATTGAGGGTTTTGAAGTGGGTGTTGTGGTGGTTGATGAGAAAAAGATTGAAAAAATTGAGGAAGGTGATGATGTTTTGAGAGGATTGAATGAGTTGGAAATTGGGATTGTAGAGTTTGAGTTGTCTGATGATCAATTTCAAATTAATGATCAACTTCAAGAGGATGAGGTAAAGTTTTTTATTGATTGATTGATTGATTGATTTGTTGTTTATTGTGAATTTTGTTGATTGAGGTATAATTGTTTGTGTTATTGTGTGTTAGTTGATTGATGTGCTTTGTGGCATTATTTGTTTAGCTTTGATTAAAATACGTCTCACTGTCACTGATGATAGAAAGTGAACGAGACGGAGGAGTATGTAGTTATCACTTAAATTTTGGTGTAGTTGTGATTTTAGCATGGAAGCACCTTATATTAGCGAGAACCCTAATGGAAGCTCTGACGGTTTCAAATGATGAATTGCTGATTCATGTGAACCATTATGGTGAACACGCAATACCGTGTTTTTGAACCACAACCGAAGCTCAAATATCTGCTCAAAATTTGGCTCATATAGTAATAGTAGTCTCTTAAGATACCTTGACAGGTTGCTTGGCGACTCTTATAGTCTTATGTAGTGCGCATTCAATCCATACACGGGACTTCTAATACAGTATAAATGTTTTTGAGCTAGATGAGGCTGTGCTATGTAGCCAAAACAAGTTTGATAACTAGGTTTTTCAGCTTGTTTAGTTATAGTGGAGGGAATAGGGCCAATGCGATTTTGCTTGATCATGGTGAGGCCCTTGAGGAATGTTCCGTTGGTCAAAACTGCATCTCATATGGTTGGAGAGCTGGGTTAGATATAAGAGTCACATCCACAAGATGAATGTTGGGATATCCATATTTTTGCATTGGATGTGGATTGTGAAGGAATACTGGAGTCCTTCAATAATGAGTTAACTGTGAATAATGTGTGACTACACAACTTGCTGAGGATAAGATGCGTGAAAACTGCTATTGTTCATTCTGGACTTGTGAGGCTGAGTGTTACATTAGATAGGAAATTGAGGGATGCCGAGAAAGGAAGTGGTAAGGGAAAGAGGAGAAATATGAGACAACTATCAAGGACATATAGGTCTACTCGTTATTGATTGAACTTTGGCAGTGGATAAAGCCGTGTGAATTGAAGAGGCAGAATTCAAGTTGATAATGCTTGGGTTTCCAAGCTTCTATTTTCTTTTCTAGTTTCTCTCCTTTCTTCCGTGATCTCATATTCTGTCTTCATATCATTTTCTATACAATCCTTTTCACTTTTGAATTCCAGAGTCCATATTGTGATATGTGTTAGCAAGACTCAATTTTTAGGCTAAGCTGTTGTATATTTGTATTCCAACTTTTCCAGGATAATATAGTTGTGCACAATATGCCCTTGAAGTGTCTCGTGTGTAAACCATAATTGAACTAATTTTGTAGCTTGTATGGTGGAAGGTATGAAAGTAAATGATTTTCGCATCCATGGACCATGGTCCGCTGAAAATTTTATCATTACTAATATTGGGAATGCTGAACTATATATTCGTAAAGGAAGAGAGACTGGTTATAGGAAAGCTAAACTGTCCGAGTGAACTCTTTTTATTTGTTTGGAAAGGCTTCCATGTAATTTTGAAAGTAATCATTGAGCCAAAACAATTGATCAAGGAACACGTAGGCTACTCTTGAATTTGAATTGTTGATTTGAGCTTCTCGTAAAAAAAAATTGGTGCTTCTCAGTGGTATTCTTTTCATGTTTTTCTTTATTGATGTATTCTATTAGTTTCGTATATTTCTCAGTTGCTTGCTATGGAGTCCATATATGGAGACGGTGTTTATGCCTTAGAAAAACGACAGGGCTTGCGATCTTTTCAGGTTTGCCTCTTCTACTATAAAAATGCAACCTTCATCCCATTTTTATTGTCTCCAATTTTCTTTGTGGTCAGCTGATTTTAACTTGGACCATAAATTTTTGTAAATATATGTATATATTCAATGTAAAATTGATCTCATTTGATTTATCAAAACTACTATATAATGATCACTTGGAAAGTTGGAAGTAATAGCTATTAAGTATTGTGTGGAAGTATCACAGCCATGTAGCCGAAGTTTTCATCATTTGACGACCAAAATTAAAGGGGAACAATAGAAATGGGATGGAAGGAGTAACTTAATCTCTTGCAATTTAGCTAAGAGAGTTGATGATATTTTATTCTTGTGCAGTTTCATGTAGACATTGAACTTTCAAGTGATTACGCTGTATCCACAAAGCTGAAAACAGCAACTCATATCAACTTCGAAGCTGATGTCTCCGAGGAATTTTTATATACTTTTAATGTTCAGTACCTGCGACCAATTGTGTTGACATTTGTGTTACCCAGATCTTACCCGAGCCATTGTCCACCATTGTTCACCATCTCAGTTCCGTGGCTGCATGAATCTAGGATATCTCAACTTTGTTCTATGCTAGACTCATTATGGAATGAGCAGCCAGGCCAAGAAGTCCTTTATCAGTGGATAGAATGGCTACACAGCTCTACTCTTCCGTACCTCGGATTTGACAAAGAACTTGTGCTTGGCCCTTATGTTCCGGAAAGCAGTTCAGATAGGCGTGCATTCTCTGGAAGGGTTTCTCCTGATGTCGATATCCCGTCAATGAAGAGTTACAATGAAGAGAGACGGCACGAGAACTTCATGAATGGCCTTCATGAGTGTTGCATCTGTTTTAGCGAGTACCCCGGTATTTCTATCTCTCAGTCCTTCATGTTGCATCTGTTTTAGCGAGTACCCCGGTATTTCTATCTCTCAGTCCTTCATGTTGCCTTGAACTTAGTAATCTGAGTCGTCGTTCATATTTCTGGTCTAGTAAATGTTTGTAATAACATTAGTTTCAGTTCTGGTATTTCGAATTTTGTGTCTTCGACACTTAGTTTCCTCATCTTAGTAAGGCTGAAGGAGTCTTAACCCAATTCAATATGTCAATGGCAGTTGTCAGTTGTCATACTTGTCATCTAGAAACTTGTTGACGTTTCGTGTAAAGGAGTAAATAGGAGAATGCTGAAAGGTTAGCTCACTCATCATTGGCCTCTCTTTGCATGATTGACGCCCAACATTTCAGAGAAGATTTTGGCATAATTGGTGCTCAGAGCCTCAGAGTGATTGAAAAATGGGTGGTTCTTATTTATTGGTCTACATTCTACAGTGTGGACATATATGCTTAGAAAACCGATACGACAACCGAAATTAACATGCGCTGTTTTCTTTGTCCTAGAATATTGTTAACTGGAGATAGGCGGACTTTACTTTGAACAGTATACATGCTAAATGCTTTCAGGTCCAATGTTGAAACTCAAAAACTGTATATCCAGAGGTCAAGGATGACAATTGCATGGTCCAAGTGTTTAATGATCTGTGTCTCTCATACTCGGTTAGAGGTACCGATACCATTGTGTATCCAAGTGTCCACTCGGTTTTAATATGAAAATTACTCTTATCTTGGCCTAGAATGAAGTTTCTAGCTGGCATACCCATATCAGTCTGTTGAGTGTCTGACATGCCACACAAAGTAATTTGAAGAGTCGGAGTAACATAGCTGATAGTGATGGTCATCTGCATGGTTTAAGTAAATAATTCAACAGGGGAATGTGATAAAAATAGGGATGCCTAACTTCACTGATCTTCTCTGATTGTCTCAAAAGTGAAAAATAATAATTGAAGGACTAATGTAGGTTAGAAATTGTTCATTCAGATTTCAGAGTTTTACGTTTCGCTTAGAGTATCTTCTTTTTCGCCCAGGAGCGGAGTTTTTGAGAATGCCATGCCATCATTTCTTCTGTGTTAAATGCATGAAGACTTATGCTAATATGCATGTGAAGGAAGGCACAGTAAACAAGCTTCAATGTCCTAGTACCAAATGTGACGGAATGATCCCGCCTGGTTTTCTGAAACAACTGTTGGGGGATGAAGAATTTGAACGTTGGGAATCATTGATGTTGCAGAAAACCCTTGATGCAATGTCTGATGTAGCTTACTGCCCAAGATGTGAAACAGCTTGTCTTGAAGATAAAGACGAACATGCTCAGTGCTCAAAATGCTTCTTCAGTTTCTGCACACTTTGTCGGGAGCGTCGTCATGTTGGGGTAGAATGCATGACCGCTGAGATGAAGCTTCGGGTGTTGGAGGATTGCTGTAAAATTTTATCAACTTCTTTTTTGTTCTGAAATTCTACTCGTTTTAATGATCACGGATTTCGATACATGGAAAGAGCGGACAAACTTCGTCCTATTGTGGACTTAGAGATGGTTTGCCATGACATGTAATGTCTGGTGTCGCATCAGTCTAGTGGTAGAGAAACAGGTTCCATGGGTAATGTTTGTGCCGTTTTTTCTTTAAAAAAAGAAAATACTCATTTTGACCTGATTTTAGAATTATTTGTCGACTCGATAACATTGATGTTCATATATAGTGATGTTTGTGCCGTTAGGAGCGCCAAAGTTCATCAAATCTCAGAGATAATCAGAAGATAAGGGAGCGTGAGTTGATTAATGAACTTCGTAGTGTGGCAGAAATCCTCCGTGATTCCAAGCAATGCCCATCCTGTAAGATGGCTATTTCTAGAATTGAAGGATGTAATAAGATGGTGTGCACAAATTGTGGAAATTATTTCTGCTATCGTTGCAACAAAGCAATTGACGGATATGATCATTTCAGGTTTGTTGGTATATCCATCTTGAGATTCAAAACTTGTGATTAAGACATGACACTAGTATGATAGAAATTCACTCGCTGCCAAAATCCATCTATTTTGAAGGGGCGGAAGCTGTGATCTTTTTCCAAACGAAATGCTTCAACAGTGGGCAGAGCAATTAAATGATCGTCAAAGGATCGGTCAGTATCTAGCTGTGAATCGTGCTGGGAATACTAAGCCCTGTCCTACCTGTCGTCAGCAAAATGCTAAGGTAAGTCATCAGTGAACTTAGTTCTGCACTTCTGCATCAGTAGCTTACTTTAGTGATGTTCATAGGCCAAGACATTAAAATTGACCTTACCCTGCGGCCCGGAACAAACACACAAGCCCATTTGATTGGCTCAAACTACGCTCGCATGGGCATAAATGGGATATGGGGTGGGCCAGCCTGATATCCGAATGAGGACAGGAAACCCTAATGGGGCTTTTGTTGTCAAGTGTCGAGTACGGGATAACATTTTGTAGGAATGCTTGTGCAAAACAAAAAAAAATCACAAATTGGGGAATTTATAGAGGATCCTTTCAACACTTCCCGTAAATAACAAAGTAGAACTTTAGGGGGGAAAAGAGGCTTCTCATTTCGCGTCAATGGGATTATAAGTGATATATTTTAATTACCTAAATAATAATAGGTAAATCCATGGTGCATTAGTGGATGAAGCATTACAAGCATGTTTCTGCAGTCAGATATAGAAGTTGTAAACTTAGGACATGTTTTCTTGTAGACAGCGAGACACGGATGGTTAGATATCTAACCGGAAACCTTGTGTATTGTATTGGTTGCAGGTTGGAAACAACAACCACATATTCTGTTGGTCGTGCCAAACTAACTATTGCTATCAATGCGGCCAGATCGTGCGTCGTGGTTCTCAGCATTATGGGGCCAATCGTTGTAAACAACATTCAGCTGATTAGCATAATCCCGACTCCACCTGGCAAAACGGTCAACCAGGTCAGGTGCGAGTCGGTTTGGGTCAGGCCATCTTGAGTTTGCTAGAATTCTTGTCAAGTCAGGTCATTTTTAGGTATATTATTATCAAGCTTTTTAGAGATAATGGTCAATTTGCAACCATAAACATTCGGGACGAGTCAGGTCGGGTCATATTGAGTCGCGTCAAATCGGTATACGGGTCAGCCATCGAGGATTACTGTTTGCGGAGTTCAATCTTGGTATTCCTAATACTTAGTTCTCCGATCAATAAAGGAACTCAAAAAGATCACCGGAGAAGTCAGTCATTTGGCAACTTTGCCGCTGACACAGAAATTGTTATACAAATAGATAAATTTGTGGATAAATGGAGCAGTTTTATAGAATTATTTTTGAGACGATCTCATTTGAGAATTTGTGTGTTCGACTACATGTTTATATTGTTAGGAGAAAATAGTTTACCCCTTGAATATCTTCTTGTTAGAAGTTAAAGAGATACTTGTAGTATGACTTGTACCCATTGTATACAGGTTAAAAATGGCTGATTACCAAAATTGACAGTGTAGTGTAGGAATGAAATTTTGACAATTTACAGCATGTCAGCATCCTTTCGTATTTACTCGTAAATGAAGAGGGATAAGTATATGCAATAAACAAAAACTAACCCCAAATTCAACATTTTTTTAAAAAAAGTTTCATAAGTAATAAGTATGCAATTAACAATGAAATATTTGTTTTGACATTCAAATTATTGTTAATAATTGAATAAGTTTGATTAGTTTTAGAGGTGGTGCGATTAGAGTTTGAGGGAATTTGATTTAGAGATAATTTTAGTCAACGGCATACAAATGGAAATTATCATGCAAAATGTACTGAAATGAGTAAAAAATGTACCGCAAAAATAAACTATGTTATATAATTATTAATTAACTACAAATGGGTTTAGCCGTTTAGGCAATTTATATAAGGAGATTTTTCGATTACCTTATAAAAATACCACTTTTTGTAAATTACTCCCCGAAAATCTGAGTTGCTTATAGATATCTACTTTCATAGTTTCATGTACTGAATAACGGAGAGAATCAAAGTGGTGAGTATAAAGCAACACTGGGCACTCAGTTAACATTTAAAAGGTAAATTATATTTACTTAGAGGTAATTGATCATCCTTTTCTATATAAAAGAATGGGAGAGGGTTTAGGTCCCAAGTTATTGAAAACTTGCTGAACTTTTGAGGATGCGAAATTGAGTCGTGAGAATGAGCGCCGGTTTCAGTAATACACAGGAAAACAGATACCAGGTTACCTTCAACATTAACATCGTTAAATTTTCCATCAGGCTATTTATACAAAACTGCTATGGTTAAGACAGTGATAAGACGTGATTAACAGCGGAGCATAAGATGTGATTGCTATGGTTAAGAAACAATTACAGGCAAATAACACGAGTAATTACCTAATCATCATCAACTTCTTCAGGCTTGACAAAAAACTCGATGTATGCTATTCTACTGGGTGGCTGATAGCCAGCAGATTCGATGTGTGGTTGTCCCAGTTTTGCTACAGATACTAGATGCTGAACTTTTAGTATTCCACCTCGGCCGATAGTCACCTTGCTTCCACGGTTATCTTTGATGACGCTGCTTGGTAAATTTGACGTTGTCGCCCTCAGAAACTTATATTTGTACCTGTTCATCCATACAAAAAGAACATGCACAGTATTACTTCATAAACACCCCGAAAATTCATTTTTTGGTCAAAGATACTTGCGATGCACAACTTAAACTTATAGTATTCCACCTTGGCCGATAGTCACCTAGAGGATAACTCGTAATCAGAGTCAGAAATTGTATGAAGACTGTATGTACCTATAGGAAACTTCCCGATCACAGGTGAAAGCAGCCAAGAGATCTGTGTTCGCATAATACAAGAACTCTATCTGCAGATCACCATGGCCTTCGCCTCTGAAAGTGACAGACGGGGGAGTTGGTTGCAAGGTTATCTTAATACTTGACCCAGGCCATTCCAGATCATCAATGGCTTCTTTTAGAGCTGCAGACTGTAATGATATACACATTACACACCGAGGCTTAGTATAATGCTTTGTTCTTTACTACAAACTATATGTTGGATTTAACTAGTTATGTAAAGAATGATATGAAGGAATAGATTTGCAGATATAACATCATAATAATATTCTATCCTTAACTGTCAATGTTCCAGTGATATTTCCGAATATTGGCTCCTATTAAGTTACGGAGTACATGTTATATAATGATCTTCCAATATTCAAGCATATTATGAACTAAGCATACTTTTTGGTTCAATGAAGATGCAAATAACAGCCAGCCAGCAAGAGCATCCTGGCAAGGGGCTGAATTAGTAGTACAGCTACCTTACCCTCACATGATAACCGATGCTGAATGATCATAAACGTCAGGTTTTGCTGACCAAAAATAATTTGAATTTACAGAGATGTTTTGCTTCACATCCCCATCCCCTAGGAACAGGGCTGCATAAAAATAATTATGCTAGCAACACTTGTGGGCGTTGTGGCGGATCTTAAAGCAAGAAACAAGGGGGTTAAGGTTTGAACTACTTGTGTCAAGTTTAAAAAACATTCAGCACTCAGCCAATAAGTCAAGAGGCACCAAGTAAACTCGAAGTACCAAATGCATTCAATCTTAAAAACCCAAGAGGGGCCAACCCCTTATCCAAAAGCTATGCCCCGCCGTTGACCAGCAGCTCAAGATACAAAAGAGGAGAACTATAGAGGATACTAGCTTAGACTCTTAGAACAATGGCAGCCAAGTCTAGGGTTCTAAAGATCCAGCATTTGACCTAGCATTGCAAATTGTTCAATGATTGGTGGATCGTTGCATTGAGTATAAAACAACATAAGAAACAAAGAACTGTATGTGCCTTAGGGACATTTTTTAACAATGGGTTCCTGAATCCAGGCCAACAGCTGCAAGAGACCAGGTACTATGTACGACCAAAAAATAAACGCGGCAAGAAGACAATGAGTGGGAGGATTAAATACTGACTGATTCTTACTCTCGAGGCCTTGACAAGCAAGGGAGTCATACCCAAATTTGGGAGTTTATAATTCTGAGGCATGTATGTCAGCTTGATTATCGGAATATTTACTTAGAATACATACTCTGCACTAAGAAACAAACTCTACGATATTTAGATGAAGCATGTCTCAGCATCAGGATTGTCCAGGAATCCCTTTGATCCGAATATTGGTGCATTAAGTTGACGGTCCTTACTCCTAGTGAGTTTATTACAGCTGCAACGTGGAAGCCTTTTTATGTGTAGTACAGGAAAAAGATACAGAAGAAAGGAAAACCAAATTTGAATTATTCTTGTAGAAGGGAATGGATCAATGGATCAATCACTAACTAGAGACAAATGCATATACTTGTGACATCTAGCAGGGTCAAGTAATCCAATTGTTATAAAACGCTGTTCAATATTTCAAAAGAACCGACGTTTAGAGTTACACACACACACAAGGCATATTGGATACATGTGACCTACATCCTGTATTTTGTTCATGTCTCAAGTTGACAGTTCTTGAATACGTTACCTTCACAGTGAAGGTAAGAGGTGTGGTTCCGGCTTGTTCAAAGTTGTAGTCCCATGAAATGGTGTCTGGGATTCTAGTTCTGATTTCCGCATAGATACAAGCATCTAGTGAGTCAATAGACCTACACAAAAAATGATGCAAAAATAGAATTAAGGAATGATACAATTCAAACAAAGTATGTACTGTATTCAGTCTACACGATTTAGTATCTTTAGCTCACTCCCCTTTCCTCACAGGCTGTGTAGTCCATATCAAGGAGAAAAGTAAACGACTAAGCAAGATTAGTTTCGTTATTGTATGCTTTGCTAGTTGACGCTCTCGCATAACAGGTGCAACCAATTTTAAGTTTATCTTTTACTCTCATAGGACATAACCTGCGAACTAAAGAGCTTGAATTTTAAGCATGTGTCCCCTTCACTGCTATTGTACGCTCTCAGTTCACCATAGTTCCCATAAAGAATATTGCTTACCGATAGCCCAAAAGTAACAACAACATACGCCGTCGCCCACAACAGAATTGCAAGGCAGCTACTGAAATTAACTTAATTACATAAACATTTACAAGACTGATCATAAGACGGCTAACAAGATAACACAATAAGACCATTGCACACAGCATTATCTACCTACCAGTAACAGCATACCACAACAAGCTCAAAATCGAAAAAACATAAATGAAAGGGTAATTACTTGAGTAGTAACTGCATATCCGGCCCAGGATACCGAAGTTCAATCATACTCGAGTGTCCAGGGACAGAAAATGTGTTGAGGCAATCAACCAAAAGCCCTAAACTCACCCCAAACCGCGGCCTTGCATCTGCAGTATACTCGTAGTTTACAAATAACTGCACCAAATTCCACCAAGAATCAAACCATAAATTGCTACATACGCTTCAAATTGTCCGTACTTTTACTCTAACGCCCCCAACTCCACCTATCACACCCATTTTGATAAAGGAAAAATTCAGCTACACCGAGTGTATATCACATTATTGTACACCGTAACTAATCATAATTTTCTTAGGTATTTACGGAAAATGGTCGCAATTCCATTATTCTTATAGCCTGGTGTACAATCACGTGATACTCATGTTGTACCTAAGAATTTCTTTTCGATAGATATCACATTTCTGCATTTTGTATTAAACCTGACCGATTATATTTTTCTTAGGTATTTACAAAAATGGTCGCGATTCCAATTTTACTATTAGCTTAATGTACAATGACGTGATACACCTCATGTGCCTAAAAATCTCGTCGATAACTATCGAATACCTTCATTCTGTATGGCAGTGGTAAGTGGTAACAAGTACTATAATTAAAACGCGTAAAATCATCTAATAATCTTCAAAACCTCCATAAATCCCCAATTACATTCATTCAATCAATCAATCAATCAATCAATCAAACAAACAAAGATAAATCAATTGAAGTATAATTAATTAATTAAATTTAACAACAAATGTTGCAATCAAATTGAAGTACCTCCTTTTGAAGATACACTTTAGCTTGAAGACAACCGGTCTCCTCAACAATCAAAACGACGCCGTGCTCTGATAATTCAACAACTGCATCCTGTAACAATGGCGATCGTGAGAAACCCTAGAAAACGCGGATTTTCGTTTTTAAAAAAAAAGGAAAAAAAAAAGACAAAAACCTGGTGACGTTTCCAGCGAACGGAGGTGAGAGCGTCGACGATGCCTTGAACGTTGTCGAGTTGACATACTAAATCTGGTAATGTTGCATCCATTGATGATGAGCTCATTTCTGCTTTCCAGTATCAAGCTTTTCCCGCCAAATTCAACTTTAGAAGATGTGATTTGTGAAGTGAGGCTTGTAATTTGTAAATTGGAAGGTTGTAAGGTTTGGTGGAGGAGATTCGAGTCTAAGACCTCTCATCTGTACGGGAAATTTAGGGGTGTTTCCCGGTCCAAAATCGGACCGGACAGTATGACTATGAACCCGCGGTCTGAATAACTAATTATCTCAATACTGGAGACCAGACCGGCTAAGAGGGGATTGGATTAGAAAGTAGAATCTTTAAGGTCCGGTTTTTTCCGGGTTTGAACCAGACCGGTTCTACTTTTTAAAGGGGAAATTGATTTTTTTTAGTGTGGATCGAATCGGAGAGCGGTCATCATATTTTTTGGGACTTGAAGACCGGACTATTATGTGTACGGTCTAGACCGGGCCGGACCAACTGGTCCGGGTCACTCCGATTTACCAGCTCATACCACTTTTTAAACACCCTTACGGGAGAGTATCTCTTTATAAATCGATAGGTTGTGACTTATCGACTTATGTGGTTGGGC
This sequence comes from Heliosperma pusillum, assembly GCA_022085475.1. NCBI lineage: Eukaryota > Viridiplantae > Streptophyta > Magnoliopsida > Caryophyllales > Caryophyllaceae > Heliosperma > Heliosperma pusillum. Next base: position 105,244 of record JAIUZE010070038.1, read on the forward strand.
GGACTTGGACTTTGTGCACTTGTGAAGTTTGTTGCGATTGACTTTTTAGGTAGTGTAGATGATTTAACTAGTTAAAGTATATTAGTGGAAACAATGAGAGGTAGTCTTGGCCAAGTAACGGCCTGAACCGGCCACCCGAACAATGAAGATGCTCACTAACTATAAATATTAATTTTTCTGTTTCACGTCCCAACGGAACTAGGCTGGAGGAGTTCTTTATTTGATTGGAACTTTTGGCTATTGTAAGGCTATGTTTTTTTCGTTATATTTGATTGGAACTTTTGGCTATTATAAAGCTACGTTTTTTTCAGCTTATTTTTAGTTCTCATTGAGTTCGGCTCGATTCCCATTTAATCAGGTTTAGCGTTGTTTTGATTATTTTTGTACTGCTCCAATTATTTCAGTTGAGTTACATTAGAATTGTATCTTTATCTCTAAATAAATGTCACTCATGCACGAATTACTCTCTCTATTTTGGAAAATAGCTTCAATTTAACCATTTTTCTTCAAGAAGGAAAAAGACAGATTTAGCTCATAGGAGTAAGAGAAACAATTTCTAATTGCCCATTTTATGGATCATGACACACACTTAGTAGACAAACATTAATAAATTAAGGCACATAATGCTTCATTTGTAAGCATCCACCTTAATTAAACTCTGAGAGTCGGGTTTATAAATTGTAAACAAAAAAAACTTAATTAAACTATAAAAGTCTCAGATTTTCTACTCTACTCTTGAAGTACAAAGTATAATGGCAACTAATACACCAATTAAAGAAGATGTAATATCCAAATTAGTACAAGAAATGGCAAAAAAAGGAAATCAAATACCAGAAAGATTCATACTAAAATACCCAGAAATTATAATTCCTGCAATTGATGCACCATCTAATTTATGGGAAAATGAGTTGTTAATTGATTACTCTTTGCTTTCTTCAGGTCATCAAAATGAATTTTTCAAGTTTAATTATGCAGTTAAGACATGGGGTTGCTTTCAGGTTGTATTTATCTCTTGCTTTTTAAGTTACTGTCCTATTGCATGACAATTCCATATAATGTACACAGATTCTCGTTTAAGACGGACACTGTCCGAGAAAGTCACTGTCTGAAAAGTGGAAAATTAGATTTTTTATGTAATAAACTTAGTAGTGGCGGAATTAAGGGAGCTAGCCGAGAACGTCAGCATCTGAAAGTTGGAAATTTTCAAGTTCTTGGTTAACTTTTTTTAATCTTTTCTATTTGTCGAGTTTACCTTATTGCATTACTGGTTTAGCATTATATATAAATTCATTAAAGCTCTGAAAACTTTCGCCTTGTGATGATCGAATATTTCCATGATGAAATGTATGACGACTTTACTCGCAAAACACTTAATTAGACGACATTAAGGACTATATGAGCAAAATTCTGCAAATTATTCATGTAATATGACATGTTTACAAATTAATGGTTGAATGAACTGTCAACTAAACAGGTTATTAATCATGGGATGACAAACATATACCTGGATGAATTGGTGAATGTTACGAAGCAATTTTTCGACCTGCCTTTGGAGGAGAAGTTAAAACGGTCAATGGCTGATGATATCTACAATGGATATGGCAATGCCAATGCGGTCGTCGTGGCTGGTACTACCAAGTCTTTGAGCTGGAATGATCGCCTACTACTTACTGTTTATCCAGAGGATCAGCGTAAGCATCAGTTTTGGCCTGAGAACCCGCTTAGATTCAGGTATACGGTGTATATCCAAGATGAAACTAACTTACCAAAATACTGAACTTTTAATGTACTGACAGACTGACAGTATTGTTTTTCTGCAACATTACTGTGATTTTGCAGAGAGATTTTACATGACTTCTCTCCGAGGCTAAAGCTGATGTCGGAAGTTTTCCTAAAAGCCTTGGCAGGGTCTCTGGACCTAGAGGAAAACAGTTTTTCAAAACATCATGGTGAAAGAGCGTCAATATTAACAAGATTCGGCATCTATCCACGTTGTTCGTGCCCTGATCGAGTATACGGTGTGCGCCCACATTCTGATAGGTCCACAGTCACAATACTTTTACAGGATAATGATGTGCCTGAAGGGCTTCATGTTAAGAAAGACGATCAGTGGTTCAAGGTTCCTGTCATTCCTGGTGCACTCTTTGTCAATATTGGTGATTTTGCAGAGGTAAGGAATTTCATCGAAATACTCGTAATTGCCTACGCAATTAGCCAATTACAATGAAATTACCCTATTGTCTCGTAGGCTTCCCATCTGTTGTGAAGTAAGGTTAAAGTGATTGTTTTCGGACGGTCAAAGAATAGTAAGTCTTAGGCCACTAATAATGACGATAAACAGAATGCAACCACAATACAGGTGAGACTGTCCTATACAGTGGCGGAGCCACGATTCAAACTCAGCGGGAGCGAATGATTTATGATTTAAGGAAAATTCGGAAAAAATCAAAAATCTTAACTAAAAACTTTAAAATTTGTATCTTTCCTTAACTCAACCAATGGTCATGTGGTAAGCTAGGGTAAGACGTCTCACGTGGACCTGGTCACCCGAATGACTGAGTTAGTTTGTTTTTCAGGTAATGAGCAATGGGATATTCAAGAGCACAGTGCACAGGGTGGTGACTAACTCGGAGAAGGACAGGGTTTCAGTGGTTGCATTCTGTGCTCCAGACCCAGAAATTGAGGTGGAACCAATTCCGGAACTAATTACCATTAATCAACCCAAAATGTACAACAAGGTTGACATTAAAACACACAAACAACTCTTCAAAGAGACTTATGCTCATGGCAAGAGAGTTCTTGACGTCCTCAGAATTTAGTCTTGTGCTCACCTTAAGACCTTAACCGCAATGCTTCGGGATAGTGTTCAGTGTTCACTCTTCAGGGCGCTAATTTTATTCTCATCGAGGAAAAATAACGTTGCAAATAGATTGTTTTCGAGTGTAAATAGTTTTGTGGACGCGTAATGTTATTTGAATAAGTTGATAGCAGATTTGGCTCAATATCTCGGATAGAAGTTCGAGTGATACGAAATTGTCAGGAGAATTTCGGTGATCTTATATTCTTATACAAGCATGTTAACAATAAACCAAATTTCTCTTGCTTTTGAGATATCGTCCTGACTAAAATACGAATAGGTTCCAACACGTTAACGAATGGAAGGAGGCCGGAGGAATACTGATTTGGGAGGGGCTGGCTGTAATGCAGGAGCTACCGGCCCTGCAAACCCAGTGTTGACAATATCGACAACATTGATTCTAAAATCTCAAGAGGTTTCCATCAGACGTTACATTCTGATTCCGCCACTAAATAAAAATGAGGACTACTTCAGTAGAGTAAGCAAAAGTAATTAATACTAGCAAGGTTATTCTCAAATATCAAAGAATTATGTAACATACTGTAATTACTAAGAGCCATCAGTTCACCAGTAGATGGCCTTACGAGACGAAACAAACCCGAAACCCCAACAAAAAAAAACTCCTTTTTCAACCATCCTAAGTCGTGACCCTTCGCTTTATACACCGAATGTATCACATTATTGAATTTTAGACACTAATAATCAAGTAGAATTATCTTAGGTATTCACGGAAAATGATCGCAATTCCAATTTTCTTATTGGCCTAGTATACGATCACGTGATACATCAGATATATCCAAGAATTTCTTTTTGATAAATATTACTCACATACAGTAGTATATAGCTGCATTTTTTTATTAAACCCAACCAATATAAATTTTCTTAGGTATTTACGGAAAATGGTAGCAATTTTCGACATCTTATTAGCCTAATTTACAATTACGTGACACAAGTAATGTACCAAAACATTTCTCTTCGATAAATATCACATTCCTACATTTTGAAGATTGTCGAATTAACGTACTAAATCTAGTAATGTATACAACTATACAATACAAATTGTAATATTATCAGAGAATTTGTACTGATTTAGCAAGAGACGTGATGCCTTTTACGATGCTGTTAAAATGGAGCATCACTAGTGCGTTATGAAACATTTTGTTCACCAAAGTCGTAAAGTTGGAATTCGATTCTTACCCTCAACATAATGTGCTTATTTTTTTTTTTATAAAAAAATTAAAAAAAATAAAAATAAAAAAACTTTTTGTTCACCGTATCTTTGTGGAATTTTTTGTCATTAGTTAAGATTGATTGACTTCTTCCGTTTCAATTGATTATTTACGTTTCTATTTAAAATATGTTAAAATTAATAATTGTAACTACTTTATCTTTTTTCAATTTTCTGGAACGACTTTTTCACTCAACTCTTCATCTTTGTTTCGAAAATGTAACAAATGATCGAGATGAATGAATACTCCGTAATAATACTCCTGGAAGAAAATATATCCCTCTTCCCGTTTTGGAAAATAACTCCACTTTTACGGTTTTACCCTTTTGTTTTAAAGAAGAAATTAGTCAGATTTAGACATTTAGTAGCTCATACATATTAAATTGTTTGCACAAAAAAGAAAGAATTTTCTAATTACCCATTTTATGGATCATGACACACAAACCTAGTAGACACACATTAATAAATTAAGGCACATAATACTTCATTTATATAAGCATCCAACTTAATTAAACTCATTGATTTCACTTAATTAAACACAGTTTTTTTTTTTTACTTTATATTGGAAGTGTAAAGTATAATGGCAACTAATACACTAGTTAAAGAAGATGTAGAATCCAAACTAGTACAAGAAATAGTAAAAAAAGGAAATCAAATACCAGAAAGATTCATACTAAAATACCCAGAAATTATTATTCCTGCAATTGATGTACCATCAAATTTATGGGAAAATGGTTTGTTAATTGATTACTCTTTGCTTTCTTCAGGTCATAAGAATGAACTTTTAAAGTTTAGTTCTGCACTTAAGGAATGGGGTTGCTTTCAGGTAGTTTTTCTCTCTTGCATTTTTAGTTACTTCTAGATCAATGGGTTATATTAGCCGTGTCGGAATTAAGGGGGCTAGCAGAGACAGTCGCCTCCTGAACATCGAAAATTTTGAAAATTTATTTTTATTTTTATTTTTGTTTCGATTTACATTATTGCATTAGGATTACTAGTTTACCTCCAATGAAATTTTTCTCCCCACTAACTATAAATCCTAGTTACGGCATTATGCCACCGAATTATTATACGCCATGTACATGAGTGATGAGTTACTGTAATAAGGCTGCATACATCCGACCCCCTTATTCAGTAATTCACCCCCACTTCAAATTTCCGCCCTGAGATTCTAAATCTTGGTTATGTAACTGAATTATACATACATTTAAGTCATAATATTAAGGCTACATAAATCCGACCCCCTTATTCCTTTAGTATTTGCGAGGTTTTTTAAGGCAGGCTGCATATGTCCGACCTCCTTACTCCGCTAATTGCCATAATGAAATATAGGAGAACCTTATTCAGTAGACTCTAAATTAGACGACCTTAACGGTCACATGAACAAATTTTGCAAATTATTCATGTAATATGACACAAATCCCAAATTGATTTGGGATTAGGATTTGTTGTTGGATGTTTTGTTTGGTTATGTAATTGTCTTGATGCTGGTGAAATGAACTGTTAACTAAATAGGTCGTAAATAATGGCATGACAAACGTATACCTGGATGAGTTGGTGAAAATTACCAGGCAATTTTTCGACCTGTCGTTGGAGGAGAAATTAAAATGCTCAATGGCGGATGATTTCTTCAATGGATATGGCAATGCGGCTGCCGTTGCCGGGGATACCAAGTCTGTGAACTGGAATGATCGCCTGTTTCTTACTGTTTATCCAGAAGATCAGCGTAAACTTCAACTATGGCCTGAGAACCCGCTTAGGTTCAGGTATGCAGTATAAACCCGACTTACGAAGTTAAATGCTCCTACTGTAACATTATATTGTTTTCACTGCAACATTGCTGTGATTTTGTAGAGAAATTTTACACGACTTCTCTTTGCGGCTGAAAATGATGTTGGACGGTTTCCTAAAAGCCATGGCACAGTCTTTGGACCTCGAGGAAAACAGTTTTTCAAACCAGCATGGTGAAGGATCATCAATATCAACAAGATTCGGCCTTTATCCACGATGTGCGTGCCCTGATCGAGTATACGGTGTACACCCACATTCTGATAGATCCACAGTCACAATACTCTTGCAGGACAATGATGTGGCCGATGGGCTTCATGTTCAGAAGGATGGTCAGTGGTATAAGGTTCCTGTTATTCCTGGTGCATTCTTTGTCAATATTGGTGATTTTGCAGAGGTAAGGAAATTCATGAAAATAATTGTCTGCATAAAATTACAAAAACGTTATCTGTATCCAGTCAACCTTTTGTAGAAAACACAAAATGATTGTTTTCGGATAATCCAAAATGAAAATGGGTTTAGATTTGCGTTAATCCAAACAATAGTTTAGTCTCAGCGGCAACATTACCCCAATGCTTTTGTAGGAACGTTTATATACTTTTCCGACTGTCAAAAAAAATACCCCAACGCCTCAATGGCTCCCGCTAACTGCAGGGCAAAAGGAACTTAGCTATGGTAAGCCGTATTTCGTGGTCTGGAATGACTGGAATTAATTGATTTTGCAGGTAATGAGCAATGGGATATTCAAGAGCGCAGTGCACAGGGTGGTGACTAACTCGGAGAAGGAGAGGGTCTCAGTAGCCGCATTCTGTGCCCCAGACCCGGAAAATGAGGTGGAACCAATTCCCCAACTAATTACCACTAATCAACCTAAGATGTACAACAAGGTTAACATGGCAACATACAAACAGCTCTTCTTTGAGACTTATCCTCATGGCAAGAGAGTTCTCGATGCTCTCAGAATTTAGTTTCGTGTTCACGGTTCACCTAAAGCCGATGCTCCTAAAATAATGTCGCATAGAGATTGTTTTCGAGTGTCAATAGTGGTTTGTGGACGCGTAGAGTTTTTTTAATAAGTTGATAACAGATTTCGCTCAGTATCTTGGATACAAGTCTGAATCGATGATTTAGCCATCGATTCAGCCAGCTGAAATTAATGAGAGGCATTATTCAAGATATGAGTTTGTTGGGATAATTTCGGTGATCTTATACAAGCTCTTGGTTTATTAAAGATAAGTTGGTACGATCTGGACTGGAGATTTAATACAACTTATTAATTTCGGTTTTTCTGCCCTTTTCTTCCAAGGCAAATATTTCCATCCAACCCAGTCACAAGTTTTTACTCTGTTTTCTACTTTTTGGTTTGGGGATATTACTCTGCTTGTACTGTCCCGTCTCGAGTGCAACATCGTTATCCATCTTGAGCTCTTAACATCACTGTATGTTTGTATAAGTGAATTGCAATTACGACATCTATTTAAACCAGATCAAGAACTTCTTACTCGTACTAATTTATCTAATCGTTCAATAACCCAAATTTCCCTTGCTTTCGACCTATAGTCTGACTAACGTAAGATTTGGTTCCACTCGAGTAATGGAGACAAGGAATACGGATTTGGGAGGGGTTACCCCGTCTAACAATATCAATGAGTCCAATTATTTGACATTAGGTTCCCAAAACATCGACATTAATTCTAATTTTCAAAAAGTTTCCAAAGTTCACATTCTGATCCGTCACTAAACAAAAATAAAAATGAGGGCTTCACGAGAGATTAAAAGTAGGGAGCATAAACTTATTCAATATACTGTTAAGTAACAATGTACTATAATCTCACAAGCAGATGACCTTACAAGTAGGAACAGTTGAGCTTGAGCATTCTTCATGGTTGTGGATACAACTGCTTGACCCTGTGATCTGTAAGTGCATATCAACTCTATCTCCCCAAACATGTTTCCCTTTTCATCACAACGACCAAACCAAACGTACGAGACAACAAGGGGTTGATAAGGTGAACGGAAAAAGAAAAAGCACTTCGTATTTCCGAAACATAATCCTTGGTTTCCAAGGTGGAAACTCCGTACCCCCTTGTTATGCGACAATGATTATAAGAACAATAAGGAGGATTATCCCAAATATCACCAACAGTAGGCATGTCTGCATTCAATCGACATTTATCAGTCAGGCGCCAGCAATCGGGTGGCAATTTGAATTACATAGGCTCTATTTTTTAGACAGTATATTAAATTATCCACCAGGGTAAAATTGTTCAGTAAATTTTGATTAGAAGTGATTCACCACAATCAAGAAGAGAGATTAACCTCGTCTAAAGCCAGTTTGACAAAATAACGGATTGAATAAGTAACTGGACAGTATGAATCTCTGAATTACATATGCTAGATCGTCTAAATACTCTAAATAGCATAAAAATTGATCCACTAATTTTGATATCTTCATTGGAATAATTTACTGGTCTTTGTTCGTGAGCTCGGTTCACGTATGACAGAGGAAGGGTCGAAACCAATTGATACTTAATCCACTAATGAAAGTATATTTTAAACTAACGCCAATGTTATTATGTTAATAACCATATAGGGAACCAATAAAATAAATCAGGTTCATTTAGGTACTTTGAAGAAAGCCCTTGAATTTTGGGATCCCCAATTCCGTATCAATTCCGTTATACTTAGCTTTTATGAGTGATATTTAAGTACTGTTAGTTTTCATTACGGCAAAGTCTGAAGGTTGTCATACATTTCCGTTATGAGAGGCACAGGTTTGATCTACGGAGTATATCTTTTGGGTTGGTAAATGTTTTTACCAAGGGTCCCCAATATATTTTCATCTAGCATCTTCTGTTTGTTGTTTACAGGTAAAAAGCCATAACGTGACAAGATCGTAACAAAGAAAGGCGCAACTCACTAATGAGGAATTTGATTTTTGGGTCTTTGACGCCTTAGCAAGTTGAGATCTTCCCTGCGCGGTTGCAGCATGAGCATTTTCAACATTCGAGCCGATATCATCTGTGTGCAAAATAATCATAAAGTTAGCACTGGGATATGGGCATCAGCAGTCTCCCTCTTCAAGAGAGAAGCAATTAGTTTTACAAAAAAAAATATAAAAAAAAAATAAATTAATTAAAAAAAAAAAAAAAAAAACTTACCGATCATAACTCCTTGATCATGGACTATCACAGCAAGGTCTTTAAAGATCTCATTTACCTCGCCAATTTGATTCTGGATATCCTGTATTCCCTGCTCTCTTTCCTCGATTATAGCTTCATTGAAAGAGATCTCATTGTCCAATAGCAACACCTCTTGCCTGGCGGATTCACACCACAGATAATCAAGTTCGTTAAAGACATAAATATTGCTTTTTCATCTGTACAAAACACGGGCTCCAAACCTAGTAGGTTCATTTAGTAAAAGATGGAGTTTTTATTCTCACCTCCTAGCTTCCACAAGAACCGCACGTTGCTCCTGTGTATTATCTGGACTTACGTCAATCTCACTAGCTGTGTAGCTATTACAACACGAAAAGAACAAAGGTGAGGGGGATAAAAAAATGCACTAGTTGGAACAGATTATCTACTACGAAAACAAATTGGAAAAATATAGCAGTTTCCGACTTCATGGAATTCATGGCATATTTCTTAATAAATCACACTAACGATACTATGAAGTACAAACAAAGAGATATAGAAAGAAACAGCTTTATAAAAACACACACACTATATGATTCCAGGGTTTCCAGCTAATATCAAAATTGAAAGCATCAGAGCAATAATACGGAGTACATGTTACTCGACGCATAATACCTAACATAGCCATCTCCGACACTCGCCACTCAAACTTGGGTAAAAAGGGCAGCGTGATGCATAATGGCGTCCCCACAAGGCGAGGGTCCGGGGAAGGGACCCACCATAAGGGTGTAATAGGAGCCAGCCTTCCCTTGCCATATTGGCAACGGGCTGCTTCAAGGACTTGTACCCGTAACCACTCAGTTACACAAGAACACCTTAACCGGTGCGCCAGCCGCCAAGGCTCCCCTTCACACTAGAACATGGGTATGACAAGATATTTCTTTTTAAGCCAAGGCGTAAATAGCATGTTGATTTTGCTTAAGATAGGGAATCCGTCACACGCACACAAACCCATGTCAAATACTTCTAAGCGAGTGTGCATAACATTGTCATTGTCAATAACAGTAAACAGCTTGCAGCTAAATCCACCAACTCCATAAAAGACAATGCCAAGAAAATGGGACTAGCAAGAACTCTAGTCTCACAGTTGACTCAATACAGCAGGAAAGAAAACTTGATGCCGTGATGAGCCAACTAACCACTAAATCCTCGGACAATGGACTAATAACCTTAATTCAGAGGCAAGCAATAAATGCATTTGCGAGCAATCACACATTGAATATGTAGAAGCCAGAACCTATTAATCACCTTGAAGGTAGAACAGCCTGAGGAACAAAAGAAGTATACACGGTTTCCCTCTCAGCTGCCAGTCGTTGAGCCTTCTGGAATTCCTTCAAAACTGCCTGGAAATCTTTCGCAAGTTTGGCATCAGCAATTTTCCTGCTAGCCTGGAGTGCATGAAAATAACGAATATAAGATGGCCTTCTCGACACAAATATTATTGCACAGAACCGCCTCCATTATAACCGCATTCTATTGACCATATGACACCAAAGAAAAGACTTACGCTGACATTAGCATTGTGATCTTTTTCACTTGCTTGCTTTAGCTTGGCTGAAGTATCTTTCACCAGTTCCCCAATGTGTAGGCGTGTCTTGTGGCTGTTCATAAAAGGTATGGTTTAGTGAAGATAGATACAAAACATTGAAAGTGAATTCACACTGCAAACATAGTCATGGAAGGCTAGCACAGTAGCAATTGAATCACACGGATAAAGACGTCTAAGGCCTATCTATCATGCTGAAATATTTGTACCTTGAAGATATATGAACTAATAGAGACCTGTCCTAACAGACTTCACTGGAAGCTGTTTTACAGGATCCCTAATCGAAAATGTTATGCCGCTTTTATCGAACAGAGTGATGCACTTTGTGCAAATGTCCTAAATCATCGCAAAGTGCCACTTTCAAACTAATCAAATACCTCTAAGAGACCAAACTCCAAAAGTCAGATTTTGGTCTAATCAACCAAAAAAAACAATTAAGCAATTGTTTAAGGCCCAACTTTAAAAAAACTAGCCCTGTTCACCAAAAAGGCAAAATGTTCCAAATGTAAGAGATGCCTAGACCAGCGACGAGCTAAACTAACCAAGTTACCGGCAAACTATGTAACACTGACTCTTCATATAATTTTGCTTACGCGTATGGCCGTATGCGACAATTGACATTCTAACATGTTTATGACACTTCACATTTCATTTTAAGCAAATATAAGGGAAAATTCCATAAACCCTCATAGTCCAACACCTAGACACTCACCCATGTCGAACACTTCTAATTGGTTCTGTATTACATAGAAGAAAGGAGAAGTCCCTTCCTATAATGCTAAAAGCCCAAGGAGGCTAAAACTAGACGATGACTCGATGAGCAATGGCCACCAGAGAAAGTATCCGCAAAAACAATATGCATGATAGAATAGGATCGAATCTATAGACAGTAGCACCAGCTGTATCAACTAGCAAATATCATAGTCATGTCAACCATATTTCCATGACGAAAATGTAATCATAAATCGAACTAACTTAACAAGAAAATCTTCCACTAGAAGAAAAAAACTGAAGAACAATACTTTGAGTTCCAAAACAAGTACATAAGGCATGAATTGTTGATTAACCTCTCTTCAAGAACAATCACAAAAGCATCAAATCGTCTACAGAAATGCGTCAAAATAAAACAAGAAGTAACCACACGTGGAAAAAAAAAACTAACTTAAACAAGGCACCTTCATCCAAATTCCAAAATATGAAAACAATTGACTCAATACCTCGATTGTTATCACCAAGTTAAACATATGACGCTCCTAACTCTCAGCAATGAAGCATTATATTAATTCAAGAACGAGTTTTCTTGCTACTCATTTCTTGTATTTTAATTTAATTATGTTCTTCTAGTTTACTTATTGATATACTACAAAGCATTTAGAAAATTCTACTTGAAGTACTAAAGTTGCATTTAGCTGAACAAGCACACCCAATGCTGCACAAAATTCTACTAAAGTCACAGAAAATCCACAAAAAACACACGCAATTCAACACTCACGTTCACAACTTACTCACTCACTCACAATAACACTAGCAATTAACCAATTTGGAACCAAGCTATGTTACTCCGACTCGGCTAAAAGGGTCAGACACGGGTGTGTACCCAATTGTCGGGCTCGGCTATTTTATGAAACTTTTATAAGTTTTTTGTCTAAAATCAAGTGGCGGATTGTCATACCAATGTCCAAGTATCAAGTGTCGAACACAGGTAAGTGAGTTCATATGAAGTGTCCAATACTCCAATTAACATAGGAATAAGCGAGTTCATATCAAGTGTCAAAGTAACATAAGAACCAACACAATTCGCGATATAATAAACAGCCAAAAGCTTAAAGCTTAAGCTCATGATTGGAGTTTAAGATCGATTTATACTCTAACACGCCCCCTCACGCTGATGGTTGGAGTCCCAAAATTGATTTTATACTCTAAACAAAAACAATTTAACCCAACTCAATAAAATCCTAAAAAAATTCAGACCACCACTCACATTCAAAAAAAAAAAAAAAAAAAAAAAAAAAAAAAAAAAAAAAAAAAAAAAAAAAAGATAACCACATAAATCAACCAAGAACATTACTCCCGCAAAATGCGGGGTAAGGAATGTCGAATGCACGTAGCCTTACCCTTGCCTTACCAACACAATGAGGCTATTTTAAAACAACCCAATAAACCACATAAAACAACCAATTTTACTACATTAACACAAACCCCAACAAAATTCAACACATGCACAATAACCATATCAATAAAAACATCTCTTTGGTACAACTTTAGGTTTGTTTCACGCTTACAACCGTCTTAAATAATACGGAGTAATTTATACATTATATTATAAATAATAAAAAATTAAAAACGCATACAGCTTTTCTCGAAGTTGAGGAGTATCTTTGGGAGTTCCAAGAGTATTAACAAGGCGTTGAAAAGTGGAAACTGCAGTATTAATCTGGAATATTCCAGAAGCTACTGTCTGTGTCGGGTCTTGTTTGGTATTCAGCAGATTATTTCTCGAAGTAAGCGGTCTACGACCGCCTGCTTCAAGATCTTGAAAACTCATACTTTATCAAAAACAGATATTTAAAAATGTATGAAATTTTAAATTTAAAAGATTGAAACTTTGTGGGATTTTGGAATCTGGTAATTGTTGGAAAGTGTCAGAATTCTGGGAATTTTTTAGGGAAATATGGGGAAATAAAAAATTGGTGTGATTTGTGGAGAGAAATAATTGGGAGAATTTATAGTATTAATATTAAGAAAATGTGAGTTTGTTAATGGTAATTGAGGAATTAAATGTATATTAATATTAATATTAATGTTTGTCGATTGAAGTGTGAAATTATACGTTTAAGTAAGTATTATTATAAGTAGAAATTAGTGTGTGAATAATTAGGTAGTGAGTTGATCGAGTATTTTGGCGGCTATATACATACTTCCTCCATTCAACTTCACTCTACCAAATTATTTTTTCACGTTTGCCGAGACGTATTTTACGCGATAAATATCGTTAGCTACGTGTTTGCAAAAATTATAAAAGTTGGATATTAATAATGTACTCGTAAAGACGAATCAAACAAGATCACACATGAATATATTTTCACTTATATATTAAGATAAAATTGCAATTAGATGCCGACTCATGAATAGTGTGCAAAAATGAAAGTGCTAGAGTGAAGTTGAATGGAGGAAGTACGTGTTTAGGAATATCATATGTCCTTTACAACAAAAAAAAAAAAAGGGTGGTCAAATTGGGTGGGTTGACCCGGTCCATCGGTTGGTGTGGGGTCGTCATACCTCTAACCCGCGGACTAGAAATCAAGTAGGGGGTCTAAGTCGTCTGCAACCAGGGCGAGGATAGGGTTGAGCAACTCCAACCCGACCTGAACCCTAGCTAAGGTTGGACCTGAGTGACTCGATTATAAATTGATGATATAGGTTTGACAGCATAAGAAATGAACTTACTTCTAATCGATGTGGCTCAAACGCTTATTGTCATGTATTGACATTATCCCGAAATAACTTGATAACAATATACATGAAGCTTATTCCACCCAATCCTATCCAGATGCATGAAAAGCTGAATGAACAAATCCCAAAATTAATCAAGCTTGGTTGACTTGTTAATTTGAGTCTAACCCCCACCAGACCTTCACCCGTCTCTGACTCCAATTTACCCATTACCCGACTCGGGCCAATTTGGCTTGGGGTTGATCAAGGTCCACCTAACCCAAACCCCTAACTGGTCACTTAAGCAATATGCACCTCCCCATGGTATTTTTTTGGAAAAAGAAATTAGAACTTTTTGATTTCGAGTTATTTTTTAAAATTGTGGTTAAATATACAATTATTGAGAAAATCTTGGGTATATCAGGTGTACCACGTCATTGTACATCCTATTCAATATGTGTATAAACAACTATTTTGAGTGTATGCATATATAGTATAAACTATAAAATGCGAATGTCATCTTAAATTTCCCATAATTTATTTTCTAACACAAATTCTTGTTTGTGACGGGCAGTATCCGTCACAAGCTTGCGACGGGTACCACTTTCCCTCACAAATGACCCATTTAAGGGAAAAGGGGAAGCACATGGGGGGTGCCCCACATGTTCCCTCTACCCATTTTGTTAGAGGAAAAACCCGTCGCAAGGTCCGACCCGTCACAAGGGAGACCTACTGATTTTCTAATGCATCTATCACTTTTATGTGTGTTATGAGTATCATTTTAGCAGTTGCCTAAGACCATTTTCTTGATGGCTCCTGTTTACCATAAGGAAATCAGTGGCAGAGGTCGGATTTAAAGTAAGTGGGGATGAAATATTTCAGCAATAGGAAACGTGTAATAGTATAAGATAACCTCGAAAAACTTCAAAATTTTCATGTTATAAATGCAATTGTCACTTAAGCTTAACTTTTTTATGTCATTATGGACTTACGTTTGACTTTTGGCTTAAAAATAATAATAAATGAAAATGAGTGTTTAATATGTTGAAATTAAAAATTGATAAACCAAACCATGCACCCTTCTATCTTTATCGATATCTTTTGTTTTAATACATAACAACCAAACTATGAAATTTCCTCATCTCATCAAATTAGACGGATCATTGCACTTGGCAAACTTGTTTGTTAAGGAAATACGTAAAAAGGTATTGATACAACATACAAAATCTATTTTATCCTTTAGGGACTATAAAATTAGTAAGAACTTGAAAGATATAAATTTCCAAACTTGACCATAAAGTCGACAAATTGTTAAACAAAAACATTTTCAAAAAATAATTTTTAAAAATAAAAAATAAATATTTAACTTCATCCTTTAATAGCTTTATTATACGGAGTATTACTTATCTAAACCACCTAATTGTCCACCACGTTTCATTATATGTAACACAAAAAAGATCGAGTTACTTTTGTCATTTAACTTGCTAAAGTGTATCTATCTCTTAGCCTATTCAAATGGAAATACTTATTTCCTCCAATAGGATCATTTTATATATTATTTCATCTAAGTTCATCATTGATTGTATAAAGTTACGATCGTCATTTGCAATTAAAATTTGAACCCTTAGAAAGAAATCAAGAGCGGATTAAATGGAGAGAATCCATGCTCAAATTGGAATAATTGATAGTTGGGATTGTTGTAGGTCAATTTGGTTCCTTTTCATTATTTCTCTCCTCCGTTATCTCTCGACGGTCTAGATATTATCCCAAAACGATCTAACAGTTACAACAATAAGTAATAGATGGTGATGTGTAGGTGAAATAATATATTAAAATGATCATATTAGAGGTAATGGACCATCCATTACTTTTGAGGTAACGAAGATGATCCTAACTCGTTGTGGGTAATAAGGTTGGATTTGGTAGAAAGTGTAAGACATGGCGGTAGAGAAAAATAAGTAAAATAACATAAAACCAGCAATAAGTTGTGATTGAGCTTACTAAATGATCAAAATGTAACATGACCTTAATAACATGGATGACTATGAGAATCGATAATCTTTGATTCATATGAATAACTACCCGTGTGTACAAATTATCAATAACAATCACCCCTATATATAAAAGGGGAGTTTTTTCCAGCCCTCCTATTGGCTAGAAAAAAACCCTGCTTTTTCCCCTTTTTCTTAGCAAGTAGGACCCACAAAAATTCCACACCATTTAATTACTCTCTTTCATGCTCTCTCTATTTAATTACTCTCTCTAATACTCTCCAACTATTCTACATATCCTACATTCTTTATTGGAGTTATATAATATGACCTAATTATATAAATATAAATAAAATTTAAGTCAAAATTTTTTAAAATTACATTCATAAAAAAAAGGGAGTAGATATTTAATAATCCAGAAATAATATACAAAAATAAAAATGATTTGAAATTTTATATTCCATAAATAATATTACAATTCCCACAATATGAAATTTTACATCTCATAAATATTTCAGTCCATACACAATCAAAAAATTAATTTATTCAAAAATAAAAATAATTCGAAAATTTCTATTCCAGAAATAATATACAAAAAAAAATACAAATTTTGAAAAAGTAACTTTTTTTTATTGATGAGGTAGGCTTCCCACGTTCTTCATCAGATATAATTACTCCTGAAGTTTACTCCAAACATGCATCTCCTTTAAATTAATATACTATACATTTTCAAACCATATATTATAAATTTATAATAAGGAGAAATATCATTAATATAAAAAAAAATGAAAAATATCATAGAAAACAGAAATAATTTTGTTCGAGAAATTATTCAACTTATATACTTATGAAAAAAAACCAAATATACAATGTTAAAAAGTAAAAAGACAAATAACAAATGAAAAAAATCATAAAAAACATAAATAATTTTGTTCGAGAAATTATTCAGGGATGAATTTTATACTTATGAATAATCAAATATACAGTGTTAAAAAGTAAAAAGATAAATAATTTGTAAGACATACGCCTTTGATTGCCACCCTGAATAAGAGCTCTGATGACAAATCTAAACTAAGAAATTAGTAAAATTTGATAGGATGCATATTGTTTATGTGATGTTAAGGAAAATTAGAATAAGAAGGAAAATGAGATAAAGGAGTAAAATTAAAGTAGAATGAACTATTGTGCTTTTTGTACTGAGAACTGAGAAGGAAGTGAGAGGGACTGTTGGGGGCGGCGGAAGGTGAGAGGCAATCAATAGGAGAGTGATAGTAAATCATACGGAATATAGGGTTAGTAAGCAAGCTGTGTAATTTATATGGATTCTAAGGGAGGTATATGGGCCAAATTAAGCTTCTTCGAAGACAAATTGTACCTCTCAAACGAGTCCGCCCCTAATAATATGAAGCATACTCCATTTTATTAATTTGATAAACGGATTCTTACTTTTGATTGACCAATGGGTCGGTTTTGAACAATTGGGTTGCGAGTCAAGATAAGCGGACGGGTCTTTGACCTTTAATACCAGGTCGGGTTTACGAGTCAGGTCAAGTCTTGACAGGTATAGCCGTATAGGAGTAGTAAATTCGTTAATTAAGTCTGTCGACCTATATTATAAAATCTGAACATACATAAACTATAATGTAAAATAATAATAATTAAGTCCATCAATTTAATGTATATACTAAACAAAAAAACATTAATATAATAAAAATAAATGTTAAGTATTCAGTAATTTGAATAAATACAATTTACTTCCAATAAAACAAAAAAAATAACAGTGAAAAAGAAAGTAATTTGATCATAAATTTATAATAGCCAATTATTTAGTAAAATAAAAAGACTGGATGAAAAATAGAAATAATTTATTAATACTAAAAATATGAATATAAGAAGCGTAAAAAAAAGAAAAAAAAATGCTTATAAGATAGAAATCGATCAAAAATAAAAATATGTGTAAAAAAAAAATTCATGGATAGAGCTATCAACATTAATAAAAATGAATATAATATCATCAAACATCAAAATTAGACGGAGTACTTAAACTTTGTCCTATTCCGTATAAGTGTATGACCCATTAAGACGCCAAAAAATAAAAAGTTTTTGCAATCTTAAGACGCCAAAAAATAAAAAATGCATATATAAACCGAAAAAGTTAATGAAGGATAAAAATTGAAGTAATAAAAATCAGATATGTTTGGTTGAAATTAGTACATCAAACTCAACTGATTTAAATATAGACTATATAGAAGATAAGGAGCTACGCTTCTAGGCTTTTAGCTGAGTATCATTCTTTGGATCGTACTCCGTATTTCTAACAAGGAACAAGGGGACCGACCTAATACACAAACTAAATAAAAATATTATAATGAAATTTAAATGTAAATGGTCACCCCTATATGTGTAATTTTTATAAATGGGTATTTTTTTTAGTGAGTCTACGCCAATTACTTCCACGTTTAGCATACTTAATACACGTTTTTTTAATTTTAAACTATTTAGTTCATGTGTCCAATAATAGCGCATGCAATTATGATAATACGACCCGTGCATTTTATGCACGGGTTTAAAACTAGTCAGTTGGTAAGCAATAATCTTAAGCTAAGCTTCTCGGAAAAAAAGCTACAAGGATCTAATTAAGGATCTAATTCATATGACTCACCTCCTCTTGATCTTTGTTCTATTATACACGAGGATATTTTTAGGTGATCATTCCTCGAGTAGTTGCTACTTGCTAGTTAGTTTATGGAGACTTGCCCCGCATATGTAACAAAATAATAACCCAAAACTTAGAGTAGATGACTCAAGCTAAACGCCTAAACATGAATAAGTCTAACATAACTTTTATAGCCTTATTATTATCAGTTATCACACAAATAAGTAAGCAACAAATTCATGACAACCCATAAAAACAAGGGTAATGATAATATTACTACCGTGACATTAAAACAAGAGCACAATCTATTAATCTTTTGGTGTAATATAAAGAACAATGATAACGTCACTACCGTTTTTACTAATAATACTTATTTTGTGACAAAATGAATAGTAGATAATATTCATATAACTAGGTTGTATTTGAGTAACTTTAGTAAAAAAACGATATAGTAAATTATCATTGTCCAAAATAAAACGCAAAACCTATTAAATTCAATATAAGGTGGAATTCAAACTGATAACTTGATCAGGGAAAAAAAATTACACATCGGATGTATTACCTCATAAGTCATACCCTTTTAGTTTTGAGTTTACATATATTTTTTCCTAGTATTTGCAATTTACAAGTTACTCCGTATACAATACGGACTAATTTTTTGATGGAAAAACTGAAAATTAATTTAATTTATAAGTATAGTTTTTGAGCAATGTTGTATTTTTTTAGCTTAATATTTAAGTAAACATGCTCAAAAAATTTATAGTATAAACTCAAATTCTTTAAAATGAAACTCAAAAAGTTTATCATAAAACTCACAAAGTACATAACCTATGATGTATACTCCATGAACTGATCAATTAGTCGGTCTCATTAAAGACATCGTATATCCGTGTTCAATGAAGACGGGTTAAATCCCCTTTCATAAGGACGCAAGTAGAGAGCTAAATGGATCCTCACTTACCCTTCCAATTATCTTCTTAAAAACGGACATGTCTCATCTTCATCGACAATTTGTGATATCATAATATCTCTTGTTGATGGCCTAATGCCCATGAACAACCCTACAAAACTCGAAATCGTAACTCCTAGTCTCCTACTACTCACACAACTCTCGTTCGATCGTGCATCACTCACATATTCACGTACTCACGTGCCTCATCTTACATACATCCCCTAAAATCTCTCACTTTTTCTGATTTTGTCCCTTGTTTTTCAAACACTGTCTTCTTCCCTCTTTAAACTTCAATCTTAATCTTCACCTTTTTCATTTTCTTTCTCAATCATTCAAACATGTCGGTAAGCATTAGTCCCTTACTATTTCCCTCATTTACTTTCAATTATAGTTTAAATTCATCTTAATTACCTCATGTTATTCATATTTTGTAACTTGTAACGTAGTTTATGGTGTAATTTTTGGATGTTATGATGTATAGATCTGTAGAAATAAAGCTTGAAATATTACATTTTTTATCTGGGTTTATGTTTATTAGTAGTGGGTTTGATTTTTTTTGTTGATATTTATACAAAAAATGGGATCTTTTTGGCTTGATTTGTCTATTTTAATTGCCACATTTTTAATATTTTGATATTAGGTACTTGATTTTTTAGTGAACTCGATTGTTTGATGATTAATTAGCAGTTTAGATGTTAATCACTGTAATAACGAGTATTTATTTATTTATTTTTGTGAATAATTTTAGCACAAAAGATCAATGGAGGTATTGTTTGTTGACTTTATTTAGTGGAAGTTGCAAATTTGCATATATGTGTGAATCTTCTTTGCTTAAGAAGTTTAAAACCCTACCCCACGAATCGAGGCAACATGATGTTTAGTTTTTACCCCCTCTGTCGCGGTCATTTTACTTGTCGTTCCTTTTGGCACAAAGATTGGTGAGGAGGGGGAGGGGGGAGAGGGCGGAACCGGGATTTGTAATTAGGGAGGGGCGAGGGACGAGTAATGTAGTGAGGTAAACTAGAAAAAAGTTGGGAAAATTTAACTACGATTTTCAAATTTTCCATTGTTGAGGGGTGAACGGCCCTGCTAGCCCCCTTAGTTCTGCTACCGGGAACATTTTGTTATTGTTGGTTTTGGATTGCAAGTGTATGTTAGGTGGTTGATCAATTTACTCTAATTAAAATGGAATATGTAAACAAATGAGCGGGAGAGGAGTACGTCTAAACTCTAAACTTATACTTGTGAATTTGTGATGTATGTTTGGTATTGATTTTGTGCTGGCCATTATGTACAAGTAGAACCTTTTTTGTACTCGAAATCCGCTTATCACTTTCTGGTTTTGTCTCATATTCTAGGTAAAGACTGTTAAAGTAAGCAATGTGTCTTGTAAGGCATCTGAACTAGAACTTAAGGAGTTCTTTTCTTTCTCCGGAGACATTGAATACATGGAGACCAAGAGGTAAGCAAAATTCCTGTAAGCTCATTTTTTGCCATGATAATTAAAGGTCAATATTGCTTATTTCATGTGCATTTGCATTTTGCAGTGAAGATGAGGATACCCTAAATGCGTATGTTACATTCAAGGATTCACAAGGAGCAGACACTGCTGTTTTGTTAACGGTAATCTTCATTGTTGATGATTGATGAATTCACTTGTTCATATTGAGAACTAGCTCTTACAAATTGAATGATGGATGTTGTTAGTCCTCTCTGTATCCAAACAAAGAGTCGATGTGTTCTGTCAAGTTTCTGATTTTGAGGCTACATTCTGCATGTCTAGACTTTGAGTTTGCTTTTACGTGATTTGATGGAGTAGTCGGTTGCTTTTATCAATATAGATAGATTGACTTTGTGCCAAGTAGTACGTGGTTTGTTGAAACATTTCATTGTTCTTAATCTTCTTATCATTATTTGACATATTTGGTAAAAAAAAAACATATACTACGTATGTTCTAAGTTTAGTAACATAATTTACAGATTTAATGTTGAAATATCACTATGTTAATTAGTTACCGTATGGGACGAGAGTTTACTGGCTGCCTTACCTTAAATTTTGTTTCGTTGAAGTTTACTATCGTGAAAGAAAATGAGGAAAAAAATGTTTGTGTATTACTCCTCAGTGGTTTTCCTCTTTTCTGTTGCTGTTAAACTACAACAACAACAATAATGTTGGCCTTAGTGGTTATATTAGAAAAAACACTCTGTAAATGTTGTTTTTGGTTTGTTCAGATATTTCTTTTATTCCTTCACCAGTAATGGACCACAATTTAGATGCATCTTTGATTTTAATTGAAATAATGACCCAGTGAAGATTATTCCATGAGTCTGCATTTGTTCTTGTTGCCTTGTCAGAGTAGCTGGTCTTTAGCAACTGAATCGAAAATTACCCGTACATGTTGACACGTTTTTAAGGTTTCTTTTGGCATGGTGTAATTCACATGCTATTGTGGAGGTCTTGTTATTCTGAAGTTGAGCATCAACCTAGGTCAACCCATGTTTTCTTCGAAAGAGGCCAAAAATGGCTACTCATGCAGAAACATGAAAGACATATTGCTAGTTACGAAATTCAATTAGTCTTGACTATATGTTGAATTTTGTTCTACTGCGATCGTCTGTTCGATATGGATTTGCATTTAGCAGTTTTCATCTTGAATTTGGTACCCCTTTTGCATAACTCTGGCATATTATTCTAAATAAAAACTTTTTTGGCGGAGATATGTTTTGTTATAAGCTATTACATCAGTCATTAGTTTGAGCTCTATCACGAGTCCTCCCAAGCCTTTACTATCTCTGAATCGCCGAAGAGCTTGATATGATTAAGTTGCCTTCCTTGGCAGAATGCCATGATCATCTGCATATACACCTGCTTTTTTTTGTTGTGATGATGTCAGCAAGTTATCCGGTGATTCAGTGAAGTCATTGGAGTTCCAACCCCGTCACTATAACTGGGCTCTGACTCCCTTTGGCATCCGAAAAAACAGACTTTTCTTTTTCGTAGTAGTAGGCATCTGATAACAGTTGTCTGCATATGACAGGGAGCAACAATAGTTGGCAAGACGGTCACAATAACTTTGGATCCAGACTATGATTTGCCACCTGCTGCTTTGGCTCAAGTATCTGTAAGAAAATCCTCTCATATTACTACCTTGTTATTCTCCACCAACTAATGCTTCAACTAACACCTCCCAAATCATCACAGGAAGACCAAAGTCCCCAGTCCGCACTTCGGAGAGCAGAGGATGTTGTTAGCAGCATGTTATCCAAGGGATTTGTACTTGGAAAAGATGCACTTGGCCAGGCAAAATCCTTTGACGACAAGCACAAACTGACTTCAACGGCCTCACTCAAAATCGCGTCTCTTGATCAAAAGCTTGGTTTCACCGAGAAGATCAGCATGGGCACTTCTGCTGTCAACAATAAAGTCAAGGAGATGGACGAGAAATTCCAGGTTTCTGAAAAGACCAAAACAGCCCTTTCAGTAGCCGAGGAAAAGGTTAGTAATGCGGGTTCTGCTATAATCAAAAACCGGTATGTGCTCACTGGTGCTACTTGGGTGACCGGTGCTTTCAACAAGGTGACCAAAGCAGCGAGTGACGTCGGTCAAAAGACGAAAGAGAAAGTTGGTATGGTGGACGATCAACAGAAGAGACAAATGGTGGATGACTATGCTAAGGTTCATTTTTCCGAGTCTGAGCCCAATTCTCCAATCGCTGGGTCCCCTAAGGCTTCTTCAACTCCCAAGAATTCACTCCAAAATGAGCAACAACCCACTAAGCTTGAGCCTGCACAAGGTTTGATCATTTGATATCGCCTTAGATGCTACTGAATATATATTTTTTTTTCTCGACTGAGATTTTATCTTCTTTTTTCTGCATGGTCATTGCTATAATGCAATTGCTTTATAGTTTCCTTTGAGTCTATAATATGTAAACGAACTTCTTAGAAGTGAAATATTCAATTATATACGAGGAAACTAGTTTGAACTTGGAACCATTGTCCATGAAATCTCAATGTTTACTTCGAGGCACGCAACTTTGAGGTTACAAGTTTAAATCCTTACAATTCTTAAGGGGCTTTTGTCCCTCCCAAATTAGGCCATTTCGTATGCCATACATAAGGTGTGGTTCGAACATGTAACTATGTAAGTATGTAACCTTCTGTCCACAAGACATTCTCTAAGTTCGAAGACTACGCTATTGTAAAAAAATTTACTCATACTCCATCTGTATTTTAGTACTCTCCCTAGTCTCAATCTTACCCCAGTTACGACTTACTACAGTTTACAATGTCCTCACCGCCTCACCGGTCACCGCCACTAGTGCAATATGCTGTTAACGGAACTTGAACACAGATAATACTCCGTATTCAAAGAGCACTTGATTCTTTTTTCTTTATTTTGAGACAGAAGATCTCATTGAAGACGGATATAATCTGTCTTCAGGGAAGACCTCTCACAAAGAGGAGGTGAGAGGGTAAGTAAATCTCACTTGCTCTTTGTGAGAGGGCAACTCAACCCATATTCAGCTTGTGATAGATATAGTCCGTCTTCAACGAGAAATAGTAATTTTCAAAGGAATCCCCCACTTCTTCACAAGTCCCAAACAAGCCAGACCACACACATCCAAATTCCAACATTTTTCTGGGTCCCATATAATGCTGAAAGTAAATAAATAGTACAATTACTGCTAGAATATATAATTGCAATTTGACAATTTAATTAATAATTTTAAAAATTGCCAGGCTGGTCAGGCCCAAACTCCAACTCATACACTGAATTGGATCATCGAGGTCCACCTGTGAGTGCTTCTATAACGGCTTTATTCGTCCCTAAAACGATATATATTCTGTCCCGATCGTTTCTTTACGTTTTTCATATTTAAATATCTCCGTTATTTATTTATGTTTTCATTTTTAGTCTTCTTCTAAATCGTAGTGTTATGTCTTTTGTTATTTTCTTCATTATTTGTTTTTTTTCGACATTTATCTCGCTCCTCTTAATTCGTAACTCCTTGTGGTCAAAATCAAAGGTGAAAGTGTATAACTATCGTAAAACAATACGTGTGAAATACATGAATGAATCATAATTCATAAGACAAGAAGCTTAATGCCTAAGGAAGTAAGGAGTAAGGAATAACAAACTTTATCTAATCTACTTATGTACGGAGTAATAAGTAACCAATGTTTTACCCTTTAACCCCGTTTTACACTTAAAAGATAAATATAACCGCCTTAAAAAAAACCGAGTGTAAAATAATTAGTGCTCGAGTGGGCCAATTGAAGAAGTCCTAGCTGGACTGCATTTACCTTTATTACCAGTTACAGAGTTAGGCCCTGTTCTTTTGGGCTGAATCGGAGCTGAACTGAACTGAACTGAACTTATAGGAGCTGAACTGAACTTATAGGAGCTGAACTGAACTTATTGGAGCTGAACTGAACTGAACTGAACTTATAGGAGCTGAACTGAACTTATAGAAGCTGAACTGAACTGAACTTATAGGAGCTGAACTGAACTGAACTTATAAGAGCTGAACTGAACTTATAAGAGCTGAACTGAACTGAACTAAACTTATAGAATCTGAACTTTTCTGAACTTAATTTTAATTAATTGAATAGAATTTATAGAATCTAAAATTTACTAAACTGAACTTTATTACATAAGGTAAGATAATAACATAATTCCAATTTATATACATTGGTTTGTTCAACTAGATTACTACGTTGACATCATCTTTATCTGTATCTTTATCTTTTGGAAAGGACTGTCATAAAAAAAAGTATACTCTAAAACATAAGGTAAGATAATAACATAATTCCGATTTATGTACATTGGTTTGTTCAAATAGATTACTACGTTTACATTACGATAAAAAAAATAAATCACATATTACATCGTTTTCTAACCATTTGTTTCCATATCATCATCTTCCTCATCACTTTCTTCTTTATCTTCACTATCACTCGTAACAACGAATTTATTCTCTCGCCAAATGTTTTTTACTATCTTGTTTCGTACCTTTAACATGATTTTTTTTTCCGCTTATCATCAAACATGCCAAAATCTACTGTTCCTTGAATATTCACGTCATGTTGTATAATAGGTATTACAAGAGTATGCATCCTTAATTATAAAATTATGGAGTGTGAATGTATAAAACAATAATAGACATTTGATACTTTTGTGACATTCGGGGCATATTTTTTAACACCCACTTTTTTTTCAAATGACCAAATGTCATTTCACTAATTAATGTCAAATTTTTTTATATCGGTTTTCATAAATAATATATTCCGTATAACTTTTCTGAACTTAATTTGTAAGAATTGAATTTTTCTGAACTGAACTTATAAGAGCTGAACTGAACTGAACTGAACTGAACTTATAGGAGCTGAACTGAACTTATAGGAGCTGAACTGAACTTATAGGAGCTGAACTGAACTGAACTGAACTTATAGGAGCTGAACTGAAATTATAGGAGCTGAACTGAACTTAAAGGGGCTGAGTTTAAGTCCAAAAGAACATGGCCTTATCTAGTACACATCTCCGCGCATTTTAGCACCGTGACATCGAAATATCTAATTCCGCATTTCCAGCTATCATTTTCTTTTTTCTGTCGGTCAGATATTTTTTAATAAATAAAACAAAACAAAACAAAAATGTCACAATTAATCAATAATTATACAGCACATCATCTATAATCAATAATTAATATCCATCCAAATTTAGTATAATACCAAGAAAATAATACTTCGTAAATTTATAAAAAAAATGGCAAAAGTTATTTTACCATCCCATAAATCCGACAGGTCAATTTAAAGTTATATTCCTATTAACCTTGAATATTCAAAAAAAAAAAATTCAGACAATTATTCCGAATTTAAACCGTTTTTACCTCAAAGTTTCCTTGTTACGAAGTAATTACTCCGAATTTAGACCGACTTTTGCCCTCGGTTTTTAATGAAAGCTAGACTTAAAACCTTTTGAACTTGCTAATCATCGACCTTTGAATAAAGCCACGCAATATATATCAATAATTAATATATCCAAATTCCGAATAAAATAAATAAATAAATAAAGGCGAAAATTATTCTACAGCATGTGCGTACATTTTGCAAAGAGATTAACTAAAAATCGCCGAGTTTTCGATGAGAACGAGCATTCGAACTGTCAATTTGCATGATTTCTTCTTGTAAATTCGTCAAACTTCGTATTGCAAATGCTTTGCTTCTTTTCAACTGCTTATTATTTTTATTCACTTCTTCAATTTCTTTCATTTCTGCATAATTTATCATCAAATCAATAATCTATTCATCAAAAATCGAGTTCCGAAAAATTTGCGCGTTTCTATTAGAGATATATTAGGAGTATATATTATTATCGATATGATTAGGAAATATATTACTACTCCTAATATATCTCTAATAGTTATGCATTTCTCGCTCCAATCATTTGTTTATCTTTAATTAAAATACACGGAAAGAATAAAAAAAGTAATCGGACTTAATTTATCATCAAAGCAACAATTTATTCAACAAAAATCGAATTTCAAAAGTAAGAGTATAATGCAAGTAAAGTATAGATTGTTTGTATACCTGTAATTTCTTCTGGATGCTTGAATTTAAATCCGTGAAATTGAGCCAAATCTACAGCAAATAATTAAATTAAATTAAAACTTCGATTAAATAAAGTCAAACAATAGTGTAATTGTATTACAATTCGTTTTTTGAGACGATATTTGAACAAACGTATGAAAATGAAATCGAGTAATAATGTTCACCTTGAGGAGAAGGATCGTGAGAAGAAAGGTAAAGAACAACAAAACAGAAAACAATGAGAATAGGAATTAAGTGAATAAAATTTTCCGGTGACGGAGATTGAGACTGAGAGCGGTGAGGCTTCTCAGTTTTGAATTCGCCATCGTCTGTAACGACGATGGCGGATGAGGAGGAGGAAGAGAAAGAGGAAGGAGATGAATCGCGACGACGTTGGTCGTCGGATTTTAAAACGTCGTCGTCCGTGGAAATAACTAGTTTTTCTCTGCTTGGTGAACCTAAAGATTGGCGTTGCATGGTTAGAGTATTAGAGAAGAGAAAGTGAATAAATTGGAGAAAGATTTTTATCAGTTGAGGTGTGAGTTAATGTAGTTTTATGGACATTATTGTGAAAGGGAGCGTAAGACTATTTAATGCGCAAATATTGGTAAGTTTTGGGTGAGATCGTCTCACATATTTGGGTATTAAATTATCACAAATTCTCATTTGTGATGGACATTATCCGTCGCAAGCTTAAGACGGATACCATATTCTCTCACAAAATACCCATCAAGGGTGAGTGGAGAAGCACATGGGGGGTGCCCACCTTGTCCCCTCTACCCATTTCCTCTCACAAAATACCCGTCGCAAGATCCGATCCGTCGCAAGCAAGACCTACTGTTAAATTATATGAGATATACTCGTATAATTGTATACTTCGTATTATAGCGTAATTTTATTGAAATAAAGAAAAATATATGGAATATAAAGATAATTCTAAGAGTATCATAGATAGTTTTATTTGACGATTCGGGGTCTGGAAAGAGATACTAGGATAGATATTTTTGTTGTTATTGTTATATTTTTGTCCAATATACTCTCTCATATTCGGTCATTTCTTTCTTCTTTCCTTACTGGGTAAATCGGGTTTTTTTCCCTCTTTCCCTTTTGGATGTGGGGTTATGTGTTTTGTGTGGTATAAATTCATTTGTATGTGGGGTAGTATGTTTTGTGTGACCCAAATTTATTTCCTTAATTTTTGTGTAAAAGGAAAAGGGAAATAAATGAGTGACTAGGAGAGAGTATATAAATGTTTTGTTTTTTTACTAACAATAAATAATTTTTCATCGTTTCATAAATCATAATGTTTTATAAGTACTTTGTCATTTTCTATTTATGGTAAGAAGATATTAGACTTTAAACTCGTGATAATCACGTAGGAAAAACACAATGTTACGGAGTACTAAGAAAGTTACATTTATTTAGTTGGTCTAGCTTAAGACCCGATGTAATTGTTTATTGTCAAAACTCGTAAGACTCAGTCATAACATGGTTAATCTTGGGAGATACTCCAAATGGAAGAATCGAAATTATGTTTGTTTGTTGAAAAAAATTGCTCTAACATTTTATTTAGAATTAATGTTTTATTAATATTAATTAATAAATGCATTTTAGGTTAAAATAGTAAGAACTATTTGGGATGCCTTTCCTCTTAAGGCTACAAATTATGTTGTGAGTGTTGTTGGGCGTTGCATTCCTAGATTTTACACGATGTGCTTAAATCCTCAACAACTAGTGTAGTTGCATTGTGAAGGTAATAGCTTTTTGGTATATATTCACATTCTTCCTATGAAAATTAAGTCACTTCAAAAACGGTACTCCCTCCGTCCCAATCATTTGTTTGCATTTGATTAAAATATTTCTTACAAATGATTAAAAGGTCAACAAATGAATGAGACGGAGAGAGGATTTAATAAGTTTATTGAGAAATTGATTTATAAATTACATACAAAATGGTAGTACTCCGTACTATATGTCTATATAGGTGATTAAATAGTTACAAATCGTGATTAATGATAAAATGGGTATGATTACTATATACGGAGTAACTAGGTACGAATTAAAGAGTGATTTTGAGTTATCTACAATAAAAAAATTGAGAAAAACATAAAATAAAAAAGGGATACAAGAGAGTCGTATCTCAATAACTCAGTGAGAGACCGTTTCTCCTAAGTTTTAGTGTTTCATAAATAGAGATACTCTATGATTTTTGTTCTTACATATAGAATACTCCCTCCAATCCAATCCAAACTACCCACTTGCTTTTGGGTGATCTTCGAGCCAAGGCTTTGACCGCGTTTTTCTTCCTTTATATACAATTATTTTACAAAAAATATAATTTTATGAAAGATATTTCCGTGACAAAACCAAATATATTACTTCCGTCTTTCAAAGTTCTTTATATTCCGATCTATAAACGGTCAAAGTTTTGAAAGTTTGACCTCTAAAAAGGGAGTGGGTAGTTTGGATTAGATTGGAGGGAGTTTATTATTAAGTGGTGTTGTACTTTTCTTGTCTTAATTACCAAAAACAAAATGTTATTGTATTCAAATGCTTAAGGCACCCGTCGTAAAGTTTGGGACGAGTCCTTAAGATCTTCTGTCATAATGTTGACAATATGAACCTTGTTATGCCTACATCTACATGTTCTTAAGCATTGATCAGCTAGTCAATATATAAAAAACTCTTATGAGAGTAGTGAAGGACGTCATTCTCAATTTTCTATAAAGAAATGAAGGTTTATTTTATTATTTTGAGTATATTTGTTCGTAATTATATACTCTATTTCGTACATTCTAAAATACTCATTTTTCTTTGAAGTCAGATGTGTAAGTTACTCACGTTGATTATATTTAGTCAAATTTAAAAAAAAAAAGTAATACCCATTTATTAGTATGTATCAGAAAAATTCAATTTTTTTTTATATGTCATTTTACGATTTCACATGTATTACATGCTCTCTATATTTATCAAAATACTAATCACTAGGTGAAAGTGGTATTTTCAGCCATTTGATTGAGCTAAAAAAATTAATTTTCTATTTCCAAGGCTCATTTGATATACATAAAAATGAAATATTTAATAAATAACAAAGGGTGAAATTAAAATTTCAAAAAAAACAAAAATCTAATACTCATGAATGGAAAACAACGGATGGTCAAAGTATTATTCTCAAAAATTGTGAAAAATCAAATAGGTGAAATAGATGAGATAGACTAGTCTAGACGATCTCTTATGCTGTCTTTATTCAAACTTTATTAGTTGAGACTTATTGACGAGTTGTACAAAGATGGTGAATCATGTATTCCTTTTAATTCCAATCATTTATATACCTGGCCTATACTGAACTTTCTCAAACTAAGAATAAAAATAATTGAATCAAGTCATTTTATTACGAAGCTAATTATTTACTAATCACAATGTTGATTGGAGTATAATTTATAAAGCTAATGATAGTTAAAAAGGAAGGAGGGGCAAAAGTTGACTTAGAAAGAAGGGATGAGCTTTATCATGGTACGGTGGTAATTGCAAGTGACTTTATGGGTGGAGGTGATGAAACAATTGTAAGCGCAATCTAAGCTTTAGCATACTTCCTCTATTCAACTCCACTCTACTAAATTATTTTTTCACGTTTGCCGAGACGTGTTTTACGCGATAAATATTGTTAGCTACGTGTTTGCAAATATTATAAAAGTTGGATATTAATAATGTACTCGTAAAAATGAATCAAAAGATCACACATGAATATATTTTCACTTATATATTGAGAGAAAATTACAATTATATACCGACTCATGAATAGTGTGCAAAAATGAAAGTGTTAGATTGGAGTTGAATGGAGGAAGTATGTATCAAGTAGGCATGTAGCTTCATAGGGTCAGGTAAAGTGCTAGGTTACCGTTGGCCTTCTCTTTCTAAGAGAAAATGACCGTTGCTGCTTGGCAAGCTTTCGACTTCTTACACAAATTCCCATTTGCTACAATCCGTCATATTTATCATAAGCTGTGAGGGTCAAACAGAACTAATTTGAGTAGCAGCATGTCTTATTAAAAACGGGCACTATCTATCATAAGAGTGGAGGATAAATGGAGCACTTCACTTGCCCTCCTACTTGTATATTGTGAGATGGACACTATCCATTACAAGTTGAAAATGAATAGTGTCCATCTCACAATATGCAAGTAGGAGGGCAAGTGAAGTGTTCCATTTATCCCCACTTACATATTGTGAGAGGGGCACTATCCGTCTTCAGCTTGTAACGGATAGTGGCATCTTCAATAAGTTATTTGTGAGTGATACTTAACCTGTTACCAGTCTGTGACGGATAGACTTATTGTCTTAGTGTCTTACTACTGTCATATTCGTTCATAATTACTTGTTAAGACCGTTGTTACCATCAAGTTAAGGCGGAACTCATAATCAATTTAAATTAGAAGGGTTGTAAGACGTGGAAAATGAGTCATTGGGGTCGGATAATTTTTGAGTCAATAATTATCGAGTCGAGTCATTTGAGTCGGTTCATCATGATGGGACGTTCGGGTCTTTCCGTGTCAAGTTTTTGCTTGGGTCACTTCGGGTTAGTTTGGGCCTTTCGGGTTAAGTCGGGTCAACTTTGCCAGGTCTAGTTGTAAGAACACTAAGTTAAGACGGTATAAAGCAAGACCTATTTTATTTTCTTTTTTATGTATCAAATATTGTACAAGTAGCAAATTATGTGGTATGATATTTCATGAGACAATATGTCATGTAAATACTTTCTCCGCTTCTATAATACTCTTTGGTCCAATTTACTAGGAGTAGAACACACCTTTTTAAATCACTTCTCGGAATTTTGTCAAATAATGTGAATTTGACAAAAGGAATGGAGTAAATTTTAATACAATAGACCAATAAAGAAAAAATTATTTTGAAATACTATGTTGTCATCATTAATGTGTTTTTTTTCCGTGTTTCGTCAACGTCTTAGTGGGCTGATTTTCTTAATACATTATCCGCCTTGTCGACGGTATAAAAAAGAGGAGATTAGAATAGAAAAAGGATAGTCGGCCGGGTTAAATGAATGAAGGAGAACCTACTCTTGGCTCTAATCAAGGCAACAATCATTTAACAGTTAGTCCCGCTTGTGACGGGGTAACCCTGTCGCAAGTTTAAGACAGATTAAACCTCTCTCACAAAGAGCAAATGGAAGAGATTTCATCCCCATCAGTCCATCACTTACTCTTTATGAGCGTAGTTGACCCGTTTTTAAACTTACGACGGATCGCACCGTCACAAATGAAAATTTGAGTTCATTTAATTAGCAGACTAGAAGATGAAGGCCGGGAGTTGGGACCAAGGTGGTGGTTGTATATTGCGAGCATTCGCGGAGAAACATAACTTAGTGTATGGCACTGAGGCCTGAGGGTACATGACGCAAACTACAATATTCTAAGTATTAGTTATATCGTTGATGCATGGCACTCGCACCATGGGATAAAAAGCAAAATTGTTATATCCCGTCCCTATATTACTCATCCCGTCCCCTAATTTCATTTCACTTTACAATTTTGCCATTCTCACTAAAATATCTCTCTAAATTCATTTTTTCCGTTAATTCGAAAATGAGTGACGGTAATGAATTTTTCGATTATCTTTATAATTCGTACAATAATTAGATAACGAACCTCGATTTGCAAACGATTGGAACGCGCAACAACATTATCGTTATAACGATGAATACAATAATTATCGTTACAGCGAGGAAAACGGTTATGATGATGGGAACGACAATACGGGTCACGAAAATGACGAGTAGGAACGGGATAACACGGAAAATGAAGATGAAGATTGTCGAAACACCGGAAATGCGACGGTACATTTCGATTTACGAATTTCCATTTTCCGATAGCAATCATTTAAATTTTTACAAAAAAATGCCGATTAAAAACTGTAAAACTTCAAATGGCCATAACTTTACGCTCGGGTGTCCGTTTTCGATGATTTTTTTTTTTGCAAATCGCTTATCTCGACGAGGCGAATGCAATGGTAAAAAAAAAAATTGTTTTCAGTGGCCCATTCGTGTGAAACACACGAATTGGCCTGGGCCGATTCATGTGCTTTACACGAATGGGCCTAGGCCAGTTCGTGCAAATCACACGAGTCAGCCTTGGCCCAATCGTGTGATTTACACGAGCTGGCCTAGGCCCATTCGTGTAAACCACATGAATCGGCCTAGGCCAATTCGTGTGTTTTACACGAATGGGCCACTGAAAACAAATTTTTTTTACCATTGCGTCCGTCTCGTCGAGATAAGCTATCTGAAAAAAAAAATCATCGAAAACGGACGCCCGAGCGCAAAGTTATGGCCGTTTGAAATTTTTCCGTATTTAATCGGTATTTTTTTGAAAAAAAGTCAAATGATTGTTATTAGTTAGTGTTTTTTATGTTAATTATCGTTAAATAATATACAAAAATTAACGTTAAAACGATAATTTTGTTCGTTAACACGTTAATGTTGTTTAATATTTCAATTGTTTTGAAATTAACGTTAAGCGGTTTTATTTTTAAAGTTTTTTTATTTTTAAAGTTGTTTTATTTTTAAAGCGGTTTTAAAAATCGAATTTTAAAATAACAAAGGGGAAAGAACAAAAGTTGGTGGGTCAAATAACAAAAGGCAAGAAAGTAATTGTAGGGGGCGGGATATAGCAAACCCCTACAAAAGA
Source organism: Heliosperma pusillum (assembly GCA_022085475.1). Taxonomy (NCBI): domain Eukaryota; kingdom Viridiplantae; phylum Streptophyta; class Magnoliopsida; order Caryophyllales; family Caryophyllaceae; genus Heliosperma; species Heliosperma pusillum. Next base: position 139,188 of record JAIUZE010070038.1, read on the forward strand.
CAGCTTGAGATAATGTCTCCATCATTTATTTATTTATTTATTTATTTTATTTTATACTGACTCGTTCATTTATAATCGAAATAAAAAGTACTCTTTTTGTCTCACTCATTAGTTATCATTTGATTTCGGTACAAAGGTTAAGGAGAGGTGAGATAAAGTAATTTAATAATAATATTGTTTTTCAACCCTACCACTTGCACATGAATTAATATATGTTATAAATAGAAATGATAACTATTGACTGATACACCAAAAAAATGGAAAATGATAAATATTGACGGGACGAAGGGAGTAATATATAGTTAATTATACTTTACTTAATCAACATAAAAGTAAACGTTATTACAGAATTACTTTGATAGTTTATTGATGTGCAACTTAACCAAATTAATCTCCATCATAGTCATTAATTTACTTTTTACTTCTAAACAATCGAACAGCTACAAGTAAAAAAAGGTAAACACGTTTCTTTCTTTTTAACGATCACCCATCTCCTCTCCATCCATAACCCCCCACCGTCATCCGTCGACCACCATCACCATTGTCGCCCAACTTCTCTTGGCCACCCACCAACCACCATCTCCCACGCCCCTACTGCTCGAGCCCTACTTGCCATTCCCTTAACCTACAACCCCATATATAGTCCACCGCTACAATCTGACCTCATCCCCTCTACCCACGGGCAAAATCCCGTAAGCATAATCAATAATTAATCACCTCCACCATTAATCCATTATGCTTTAATTTAATGAACTTGTCACTTCATCCAAAACACCGTGTATAAATCCAACAACATTTCTCCATCGACCTAGTATAGACCATGTAACACCCCGTAACTTTTAATAGTTTATTTAAATAGCTAAGCCCAAGTACAGAATAATAAATTCTTAAATATTATGATTTTAGAAGAGAAACTTGAAAATTCATCTAAAAACTCTTATAGCTTCCAAAACATTCACTGAAAGTTACGATTTTACATCCGGATTGTAAAACATCGACGACGTTTTAGGAAACATCGACGACGTTTTTCATAAAAAAGACGAGCATTGCCCTTGCCTTTCTCTCTCTACAATCTTATTCTCTCCAAAAACTAAACAAGTAAAACCAAAACTCATCCACCCTTACTTCCACCACCGCCACTCACAGCCACCACCACCCACTGCTGCCTGCTGCACCGCCGTCCACCGTAGCCCCCTGTGCCGCCACCGCCAACCCGCCGGTCATACTTGTGCCATTTTCGGTTTTCAATTTTTTTTTTTTAATTTCTTAGATCTATTTACTAATCTTATGATTTATTGTAACTTAAATTAGATTGTTGTTTTAATTTGTAAAGTTTTAGTTAAAATAAAGATTGTTCTTAGTTTGTCTTTCGATTAATTGTTGGTTTAATTTATTTGCTTGTTTTTTGTTTAATTTGTTCTAAAATAGTTATGTGATGTTTATGGTGGTTGTATTTTGTTTGTTGTTGTTTTTTGTTTGATTAGTTTGTAGTTGTTTGTATAAAGATAGAAATAATTGAATTTTTTTCCGAGTTTTTCATCCCGATATGGTGAAATTTGGAGGAAAAAAAATTTCCCCTATGGTTGGACAACCAAATCACACGTCCAACCATGGGGGAAAAAAATTTTCCCCCAAGTCCCACCATGGTGGGACGTGTAATTTGGTTGTCCAACCATGGTGGGATTAAAAATCTGGAAATCCACCATGGTTGGACAACCATTTCACACGTCCAACCATGGTGAGATTTTCAGAATTTTCATCCCACCATGGTGGGACGTGTGATTTAGTTGTCCAACCATGGTGGGATTTCCAGAATTTAAATCCTACCATGGTTGGTATCCAAAAAAAAAAAAATTCGCCATGGTTTGAATTTTTTGATTAAAAGTCCGTCCATGGTTTACCCAAATTTTTTTTTATAATTTGTTAATTAAGTTGATTAAATTAATTTTTTCGATGACAATAAAAGGAATATCATGGACCATGGCCAGACAACCATTTCACACGTCTGACCATGGTGGGACGTGTGAAATGGAGGCCTGACCATGGCCAGACATCCATTTCACACGTCCCACCATGGTTAGACGTGTGAATTGGATGTCTGGCCATGGTACATGACATCCAGTTCTTCATCTGACCATGATATTTTTTCCTAACTATTTTTGAAAAAACCGCAATTGAATTTTAATTAACTAAGACGTTACGTAAATCAATTAAGTTAGATAAGTATAAACAAACATTTAACGGATTCCGGGAAAAAAAAAATTGAAAAACGTAAAATTTGATTAATATGTGAACATATCGAAGAGTAATCGTCCGCTATGATAATCGATTTAGGAAAATTGTTGTTGTTGGATTCAGTCAAATTGTTGTTCTTGTACGATTTTAATTTTTTTAGTTCAATTTAGTTGTTTTGATTTTAGGAGAATTTGAGAAGAGAGAGATAAGAGAGATAGAGAGTAATCGTCTTTTTTATGAAAAACGTCGTCGATGTTTCCTAAAACGTCGTCGATGTTTACCAGGCGCCTTATACATTCCCGCGTAACTTTAACCTGACTTCGTATTTTGGTCCGTAAATCTTCATTCGGACTCCGATTAAGGCGAAACAAAAGCCTAAATTTATTATTTTTCCGAGCCCGACGCAATGGTAATATTTTCAGTTGCCATTAATCATTCCAAAATTTCAGACCTGCTCGGTTGTTACTCTTGCCTTAATAAGGCCTATTATGTACACTCAAACTACTCTTATGCTTGTTCCTATAAAACCAATAAAAATATATATTCACCCATCTTCTATTATTGAGTAAAAGTGGCTGATTCTTTACTCACTTTTACCCCAAGACAAGAGTAACATGTCTCTTACATTTTTCTTACACATTGTCATATTGTCATTGTTAATGCTTTTCATCATCTTTCACTTGTCCATCAAAGTGGACCTTTGTAATGAAAATTCAGCTTTGAATGCTCAAATGATACGCAAACTTTGAGCATAAATGAAAGAGGGTAGTCTCCATATTTACTCACCACTTTACTACTCCACCTTTTGCATTCATCCTCACTTGTTCCACACTTCCACCAACATTACTTATGCTCACCTTTCTCTAGTTTCAACTCTTGAGTTCAACATGTATAATTTTAATCTCTTCCTTCTAAACTCTTCTTTAATTATAAGGAACTTAACTAATTATGTAAGCTTTTACTAACTTGTTTATTGTTTTTATTATTGTCCCTAAACCAAAAATAGAAGAGGAGGAGGAGCTAGTTGATTTGAGCATATTTGACTATATCCAAGACCCGGAAAATCTCTAAGGTAACCTAACCTAATTCCTTTGCCTCGTAATTGTAGAAGACTAGTAATTTAGTTAGGAGGCGAATAAACAAATCTTGGTAGCCTAGAATAAGTATGTAATTAGGATAATATAAGATTTATTTGCTACATGCAATGATCATCATGAATAATAGCCTAGAATAAGTTATCATGAGAAGTGTACATGTCTTTAATATATGTGTGTTCCTACTATTTGTGTTATCACCTCGCATGAAAAATATACCTAAAGGCATAAAATACTTAGTAGATACTCACATGTTAGATCCACTAAAACAAGGTCAAAATGGAAAATGATATGTGTATGTTAACTTTTATGAAAATACCGAAACTTGTTTATTATGCTCGTTCTGTTTCATACATTGCATGGAGTTGAAATTTTAATATGTTGTACTTACTGATTTATAGGATTTTTAGGCCCTGACCTTGCATCGATACGATTTTTCTTCTGTTTTATAAGATTTATTAAAGTATTAATAATTACGAAATTCAGTAAATTATATTAGTTATTTAAAAATTATGAAATAATTACAGGAGTTCACTTATTTCTTTAGTAACCATCATGCAAAGTTTCGTTGAAATATATTAAGTTTTGATTCTGTTTCAAAAATAAACAAAACAACTGATTTCATGGTTTAATACGAATTTAATACTTTTTGATTTAAAATAATTTAAATTATAACCATAAAATAATTACAAGTTCAATACAGAAAGGAGAATACAAAAATATATATTTTAACTATTTTCATAAAAATATTCATTTTATAATTTAAACTACCTTACTTAGTTATTTAATAATTGTTTTAAAAGCTTAATTGTATCTTATCTCAAAGACTATTTTTGAAAAGACTTTTAAGGACTTTAACAAGGTCTAAAGACGATTCTAACGATCTTTATGAATTTAGTAAAATTTTGAACTAAAATGTCTTTGAAAGTTTTAAGTTTAAAACACTTATTTTACCATCGAATTTTGAGTAACTCCGTATTATAATATAAGGACATTAGTGGAATATTAAATACTCACTTAGGGACTTGTCTCTAGTCATGCCTTGACTAATTAAAATATTAGTTAAGCTGTGAGTTGACTATGATGACCTTGGTTAACCATTGACTAATTAATTAGTCAAAAGTTACTAAGTCAAAGTAAATTTATACTTAGAATAAAATACCTAGAAATATTAATTCTCGAATAATGAACTAGAAATAATGAATTATGTTTATAATCTATTAATTGAAGAAAATGTACCAAATCTCAAATGCGAAAACTACTCGATTAAGATTAATACCTATGAAACTCTAATAGAGTTAATGCACTTATGAGTTAGTATGTATATTAACTTGGACTAGGACCTGCAGGAGTTTATAGGTCCGATATTATTTACTTGAACGGGACCTCTAAGTCAGTATGCTAATTTTGGTTATCTTGGGTATGCCCCTTGAATGGGACCTCTGAGCCAGATACCAATGTATTGGTAATATTCCGGTCGGTCAGTATATCTATGTAACATCGTATCTATTAGACATATATGAGTCATTTGTTTTGCGTGTTCGGCGCTATATTGGTACGATTTAGGGATCGACGTGACGGGAGATTGCTCAGAGAGCTTATGCTATATGAGTATGGACAGTACATCCCAAAGCTGCGTGTGGAAGAATTGTCGTTAGGATAGTAGTCGACCAACTGCCACTAAGGAGCTGCGTGTTCCGAGGAGTTGTGGAGTGGGTATATGCGCATATATTGACAGGAGCTTGATCAGCTTTACTTCCTTTCAGATATCTTGGCAATCAATATTATTTCACGGTTGCGATCGTGTGCAGACCTTGACAGTTGCGATTGTCTTGGTGCCTCGAAGTGTATGGGACATGTCACTTAAATGTGACCTCTGAGACCATCCATTAGCAGTCTGTTCTTCCCCACGATTCCGGTTGTTAAACTAAGTCAATTTAGTGATTCGATCCTATTGAGCACTAGGGGTGAGATGTAAACCTCTTAGTATCGGTGTGATCGGTCGGATTGATGCTCCCATTCGTACTCAAAGTGAGATGCAAGCCTTGAGTATGCGTGAGACATTAGTAGTCAGGTCCCGTGCTTAATTTCAAAAGAGATGAATGTTTTTAAAATAAATGACTACACGTTTTACTCACATGACGCCTACTTGAACTTATCTTATGTTGATAATAAAGAAGGTTTGATGTAATAGGTTGTTAAATAATGTTGTTATGCTCTCAGGATCATTATGTCACATGCTTAATGTAAATTGTTCACATGAACTTATGTGCTACTTCATGTACATGTCACATGGTGTACGTGTCGAAGTTGTAATATGACTGGAGTTGTATGTTTGACCGCCTAATTGCATTACTAATTTTCTACATGATTGAGGCCGTTGATAGAGGACGGTTAGGTTACTCCCACTAAGTGGGGCAGTTTTATTTTAATAATGTTTCAGGTGACTTGGATCTTGAAGACTGAAACTTAGAAAGGGGTTTGTCGAGAGGAAATGTTATCTATTTTTCATCTTTAATAAGTTGATGTAACAAAATCTTAATACTGTCCAACCTTATTTTAATGTAATTCAGTAAGCAAACTTTGTATTATGTTTTGACACCCAGTTTTTATGAAGCAACTCATTCTGAGTTGACGGTTTTAAATTTTACTGATTTTTGTGACTTAATATTTATTCCGCATTTTTGTTAATTAAGTCATTTGAGAAACTGGGTTGTTACAGACCACATCCAGGTTAATCCCCTCGGGTTAGGCCCAATGATTTAGTCCACAAAAATGTTACATGGACCTATTGACCCGACCCAATAACCACCCTCCTAACCTCCCATACTAATCTACTATCACCACAAACATTAGCTTTCGTACATTATTTCGTAATTTAAAGGAGCCCTTATCAGTTATCACACTTGAGTGTGACATACATTATTGTTATTGTCGAAGAGAATCTTTAACTCCTACTATGTATAATTTCCGATCCACCATAGTCCATAGTACATCAAAATAGTCACACAATTTACTCCTATGACTCCACAATAAGTCTTATTTAAAATGGGTATATCTGTCTAAAGCTTTAGACAGGTCAAATACTAACAAGTGACAATAATAAAGACAAAACTTTTGGTAGTTTCTATACAGCTTGTGAGATAATTTAGTATGTATTTAACCCGTTTTAAGTTTAAGACAGATAATATCCGTGATGACTAGTCACTAGTGCGTAGTGAGTAGAGTGACTAGTGAAGTGAACCTAAAACTGAGTAGATCTATCGCATGTTTTGCTCCTCACTTCAGCACAAAAAAACAGCCGCATTTTTCTCCCTACTTCTTTACACACCCAAAAAACTCAAAACATTATACCAAAGAAATAGGGAGTACTCACAAAGTTAAGTTCAAAATTAACTTATATTCTACATTTATCCTCACTTTTTAATTAACCCATTTATTTTCTTCAATTTTTATATATTTTTTAATTTAATTTAATTTAGCTAAAAACATAATATTATTTGAGCACCCATTTTTTTGGTTGGTCAATGTATCTAAGCTTCAACAATTAGTGACATGCTTAAATCTTTTGGACTACCCATTTTCAGATACTACATTTGGTAATTTACCACTTTTAGATCTCTCTATTTCATTTTTTGCTATATTAGGTTAATTTAGTGCTTACTATGTTTATTATGTGATTCATATTATTTTAATTGTTATTTAATTATTGTGTCATATATATTTTGTAGATCTTGCTCATTTCTTAAGCATGCATTATTATATATGGTTATATTGTAACTTTTGATGCTTTTTTCTTTTTACTTCAATTGTTTAATAGTGTATCTATTAAAAGTTGGTAAATTGTGTAATTTTATAGGATGTTTTTGTTGTCAAAAGTTATTTTAGTGATTTTCTTCTCTAGGTGGTACTGTGGTAGTGCCATTGTAAAGATTGGACCTGATTTATATTATTTAGACTCGCTTAGAAGCCGTGGAGGACCTTAGTTATGTCGGGACGGGGCTTGGCTCTCGCTTGTCTTTTAAGTCCATGTACATTTTAGTGAAGAAATTTATCATTCAGCACCGCGATTTTGGTGGTTGAATCACTTGAATGTAGGTAACTAGGTATCATGCTCAAGAAGGCTCAAGTCTTGGTCTTGGTCCCACTATGTTTTATTTCAAGATCCGTCACTGCGCGTAGAAGTGGTATATGACGTGGTCGCTTGGGTGTATGTTTAAGTGTCAGACTTTACTATTTCATTAAAAAGATATTGGAGTATGCAGATATCAAGTAGCTTAGTTGGTAAAGACACGGTATGTCATGCTCATGACCCGGTTTCAAATCCGGTTAGAATCAAAATTGCCCTTGTGGCTCCCTTTAAACCAAAAATTAAACAAAATTGGAGCATCATGTTTCGGACGTAGTGTCTTACTGTCATATCCCTGTCCGAGTGACATGGGTGTGTGAGGTAGTATGAAGATAAACGTAGAAAATTGGGTTTTGAAATCATGATTTTTGTCCATGGAATGTATTTGGCCTTCGATGGTTGTTGTCTTTTTATTGATGTGATTGTCATTAAGCTTCCGATAGTTGGAATTTAGGGGGTTGAATGTAATGTATTCACATTGTTGTTTGTATCATATTCATGAGACAAAAACAATATCAAACTTGTGTCGGCTATCTAAGTGACTACGAACTCTCTGATATAACCTTGTTTAGATTACAATTCGTTTTTCTACTACAGAAATTCTATCTTTTGCGTATATGCTTGTAATACGAGCCAGTAACATTGAGGAAATCATCGAGTGAGTAGCATTATATGTTTTTTTGTTGCAGAGTACTTTCTTAATTCCTAGCACATTATAGCGGTTGAGTTGTTTTTAACAAAATTCAGCTAACAGTTTAACACATCATTTTAGTATAGTTACTTTATGTCGATTGTCCGACGTTTGATGTACATGGAACCAGTTTTTGATTTAGAAATGATTTCGTACATTTTCTGAACTTTTGATGCCATCATTCGTGCTCTCTTTGCCTATGATAACTACTAGCTATCACATGTTTGTTTTCACTCTGATATTCTCAACTTTTTCAGGTAAAGGTCATATAAGGAACAAGTATATCTTTAAGAAAAAGATAAACTCGAACTCCATGAACATTAATGTCACTGCTGTTTTGAAAAAGGCTGAAGGCGCAAATATAGAGGCTTTAAAAAGTGGCTTGAACGTTCGGTTCGTAGTAGCAAGCCAGAAGTTTCATTCTCCTAGAGAAAAAACTGCTAAGTCGGAATGTTGCTTATTTGCTTGAGCAGTAACAAAGTGGATGAAAGGACATTCCTCTGATTCCACGCAGAGCCTGTGGATTTTTGCCAATACCAGACGAGAGAATTGACCTGGGGATTTTACATGTGAACCAGATCGCATTAATCTGTCAAGTGAAGCCATGCTCCGTATTATCACAACCTTGATGCTTCCCTTGAACACCATTTTCTTCTTATTTTCTTTTTCTTCTCCTTTTCTCGGCCCTGCTTTCAGTCTTCTACTTCCCAATCAACACCCTCACCCTGATGTTGTGGCTCAACATGTGCACAGGTAGACCATTTTTTATAAGTTACTCTCTACCGTTTCCTGTATTGACCCTTGTATTTGGATATTGTAGTTTATCACAGTGACTTGTCACTTGTCAGTCAAAACATTATTCTTTAGCGTTGGAGGTTAATTTGTGTTTTGAATGTTCGGTGATGTCTCAGGATGGTCAATGTATCTGTGTCCAGAAGACAAATGCTAGGAGTATCTGAATCCTCAAGTTCAGAATGCTTGACGGGGAACCCAATCGATGACTGCTGGCGGTGCGACCCACAGTGGGCCTCAAAGCGTGAGCGGTTAGCCGACTGTGGAATTGGGTTTGGGCAAGGAGCAATGGGGGGTAAAGGGGGTCAGATTTACGTGGTCACTGATTCATCAGACTCGGATGCAGTGAACCCAAAGGCAGGCACCCTCCGTTATGGGGTGATTCAGGAAGATCCCCTTTGGATCATATTCTCAGGCGACATGACCATCAAGCTTAAATACGAGCTCATTGTCAACAGCTATAAGACTATAGATGGCCGCGGTGCTGATGTACATATCACTGGCGGGGGTTGCATCACCCTCCAGTATGTTTCCAACATCATTATCCATAACATTCACATCCACAACTGCTATCCTGCCGGCAACTCGAATGTGCGATCAAGCCCCACCCACGTCGGCATGAGGTCTAAGTCGGACGGTGATGGCATCACCATCTTTGGGGCTAGCAATATCTGGGTCGATCACTGCACTTTATCATATTGCACTGATGGCCTGATTGATGCTACCATGGGCTCCACCGGAATTACTATTTCTAACAACCATTTTTCTCATCATAATGACGTCATGCTCTTGGGGCACAGCGATGGCTACATCTTAGACGCCGGCATGCAGGTTTGTACCATATGTACTTCATTACTTTAGGGCAATTTTCCTTTTCAAACCTTGTTTGTTGTTAAATTAAAATGTTAAATTCCACTTTCTCGGGGATGGGTATGTCTTGTTTGGTTAGAGTTTGATCTTGAACACTAGTGAGTTTTCTTTTGAAGTTTGAGTTAGTGTTTCGGATGTGAATTAGTCTGATTGTTAGGTAATTGGATTCACATCTAGATCTCTAAACCTGGCCCGAACATTAAAAAAGAAGAAAAAAAAAAAAGATAAAATCACTCGGCTTCAGGGGATTGTATATCTTTGTTGTTTTTTTTGGACATGGTTGGAAGGTTAAGCATTGATAGGGATAAGTGGTAAAAGCAGGTGACGCTGGCGTTCAACATATTCGGAGAGGGATTAGTACAAAGGATGCCGCGGTGCAGAAGAGGTTACATACACGTAGTGAACAATGATTTTAGGAAATGGGAAATGTACGTGATTGGAGGCAGCGCAAACCCCACTATCAATAGCCAAGGCAATCGTTACATTGCTCCAGAGAACTCCGCTGCTAAAGAGGTCAGTATTCTCGACATTTTGCTTGCGTTTCTTGGGCTGGGGGCCAGGCTTTTGCAGTCACAGGCCTCTTTCGATCTTCGATGGTAATTAAAGCCAACACGGAGCTCTAACTTTCAAGTACTTCTTTTGTCATTGTTCAGGGCAACCACCATGTTTATTTGATTAATGTTGTCCAAACTTGTATAAACCAAGTTATATTTATATATTGCCATTTGCATTTCATTGCAACGAAACAAGTTTTGTTTTATAATATGTCAAAACAATTAGGTGACGAAGCGCGTTGAAACCGATGACAAGGACTGGCCAGATTGGAACTGGAGGACGGATGGAGACATAATGGTAAACGGGGCATTCTTCGTGCCTTCAGGAGAGGGGCTTAGTGCTCAGTATGCCAAAGCTGTCAGTACCGAACCCAAGTCTGTACAGCTCATTGACCAGATTACCCTTTATGCTGGCGTCTTCGGTGATCCTAGGTACTTCAACTCAAATATCACTTCTCAATATGTGCATTGTTTCAACCATTTCACCTAACTTCTCATTTTATAAATGACTGAACTTTGCATCTTATTATTGCGCAGAGACCGAGTAAATGTGGGATACAGTGGTGAGCCCAGCACAAGTAGTAGTCGAACCAGCTCCGGATCTGGTAGCGACACCGGCTTCTTCGGCATGACATTTGGAAACAGCAGCTCCTTACCTACCACGCCGTTATGGGCTTTACTCTTTGTATCGATTTTGTGCACGTTCTCCACATTTCATCGTCTCTATTCTCTAACATAATTATGCCTATCGGCTATAGTAATCGGCATTTATTGTTGCATGCTGAAGAAAATAGTACTCCCTAGCTCTATATATATGAATCTCCATTCGGATAGCAAATCAGCGGGCTCATGTCTTGACTCTTGATTGACATCTCTGGCGAATTCACCAATGTATCAAGACTAGATAGCTTTCAAATGAGCTTATAAAGTTGGAGGTTTTTTTTTTTTTTTTAAATCTTAGTTTCAGCCTTTTCGGGTCGGGTAAATTCGGGTTTCGGTTTATATTCGGGTTTTGCAACTCGGGTTAGTTTCGGGTCTTGGGTCATTAGGGTCGAGTTGCTTTTGCCATGTCTAGATATGGGCAGACCTTGACCAAAATGAGCCGACCTGATAAGGCTGGCGGCCCAAGGCTCGAAAGTGACCAAAAAGTATGACTCGAACTTGACCTCATGGACCCAAAGTTACCCGAAGTGATCCTAATTTGAAATAACTCAGAATGACCCAACAAAAAAGTGGCCCAAACTCGATAATTGAACAGTTAATCATTGACCCAAAAATAACTCGATTTAAACCCAACCAAAATAACCCATTTACCATGTCTAGATATGGGCCCACGCAAACAACGCAAAATCTTATCAATCGTATCAGCATGTCTTACTTAAGACGGGTCAAGCTCCCTCACAAGAAAGCAAGTGGGGGTTCATTTCTTGTGAGGAGACCCGTCTCGTCTGAAATGAGAATTGTAGCTCAAATTTAATTTTAAAACATAGAAGTATTTACTCCGTAAGAAAAATGAAAGGAATTAAACATTTAAACCCACCTCTGCAATCTCGATTACACACGATTCCGTAACTCCTAGTCACAAATCCCTCAAATAAACCCTAATTTCTTCCAATTAAGGTAATCTCGTATTCGTATGGTTGGTTTAAATTTTTATTTTCGTTGGTTCTTTTTGCAGTTGTTTAATTTTCAATTAAAGTTGATTTGGCTTTGTACAATGGTAAATATTATTTTAATGCTTGAATTAAAGTTACATATTTTTTCAATTGTAGCCTGTTTATATTATAGGTGGATTTATAATGTGTCAATTAAACTATTAATTAAACTAATAAAGCTTGTTAAACTTGTTTACTTAAGTCATAATTAAAACTCGTGGTGTGGAATTCGAGAGTGATTCATTGAATTTGGTGAATGTGGAGAGGTCAGTCACCCTTTTATACGACGGTCTCACCCGTGTTTTTTTGGCAAAATGCGATCACTCTTTGGTTAATTGTGACCACTTTTTTATAAATAGTGTCCGCCTTGAAAAAAAAGTTATTGTTTAGTTGTAAAAAGTTGTCACTATTTATTAAAAAGAATGGTTACTATTTGTCAAAAAGTGGTCACTGTTACATAGAGAAGCATAGATCGAACTGAAGCCTGTTGGATTACGTGTCGACGATTAATACTTCGTTGTTTTGATGATTATAGTAATACGGTTCCTCATCATGTTGCTCGGTTGTGGACTGTCGATATAACTGAGTTTGTTCTTGTTTCTGAATTCTGATTAATACGGTTGCTCATTATGTTGGTCGGTTGTGGACCGTCGATAGAACTGAGTTTGTTCTTGTTTCTGATTAATACGGTTGCTTATCATGTTGCTCGGTTGTCTACTGTCGATAGTGTAAGAATTATTATTGAATGAATTGATAGCTTGAATATTATTGATGACAATAGTATTATTATATTCCTTATAGATAGAACTGAGTTTATTCTTGTTTCTGATTAATACGGTTGCCCAATGCCCATCATGTTGTTTGGTTGTGTACCGTCGATAGAACTGAGTTTGTTCTTGTTTCTGATTTCCCACAAGTTGTCTTAGACTTGGCGGGTCTTGCTTTAATTGATGAGCTGTTTGTTTTTTTAAATAAAAAATAAGAATTCAAACTGAAATAATCAGTTTTAAATGTAGTTTATTTTCGCAGTATGCATTTTATTCACGAGAATACTTTTTGAATACTTCTTTCCATTTGCATAGCCTTGCCTAGACTTGGCGGGTCTTATTCAATATAGAATTATAGATGAGCTTGTTTTCCAAAAAAAAATATATATTCAAACTGGAATGCCACTTTTAAATTGTGATATTATAATGCTAGTAGTAAGAATTGAAGGAGTATGATTTAGATCATTTGTAATGGTATTGATTGATAATACAAATAATGGTTAACAAATGAACTATCAATTCATAACTGCTTTTTACAATTTTTTCTCATGACAATTCAGCATCTTGGTTGTTCCTTTTAGCTACTTGCTACTTGCTACTTGCTACTTGCTAGCATGGACATCTAGCCATCTAGGTAGTTTGGCGAGACGAGGCTGCCTTAACATGGGGTAGCGTGATAGTTGGTTGCTCCAATTTGTGTACTATTGTCCTTTATGGTTTATGAAAGGGAAATTTATCTGTGAGGGATCTCCTCGCTAGCTTGCGTTGCGTGGTAGTGGACTATTGGGAGTAAGAAGAAAAGAGATATTTTCATGGCAAATCTGCTTTGTGACAATGGGATCATATTATTCTGTAGGATTCAGCTTTTAGCTTTTCTTACCTGCTAAACGGGTAAAGGTCTGCAATGCGTGGTGGGCGACCCGCTCCCAGTCTCCCACTGACCCCCTTTATATTACCCTAGCGTCATCCCTAGTTCCTTATATTACCACAACAGTTTGGTCCCTGTGCCTAAATTTCAAATCTTTCTTAAGATTTTAGGGGTGCGTAAGCATATGAATTGCCATGATTATTACTTGGTGGGTGTTCGATATGTACTTGTATTTCCGGAACCCATCTTCAAGCGATGGGGATTGGATTACATATCAAACTGAGATCTGTGTGTATTATTGCTATTTATCTTCAAATGCTGTACAATATCTATCGAATGACGTAGCTGATGTTGCTATATCCTTTGAGTTGCCTTGTGTCTGCTTCAAATACTGGCAGCAAACGCGGGTGTGTGAATAATATCTTTCATTCTCTGACTATATAACATTAAGCATGGAAAAAACTCAAAATATAATTAATCAGTTTATGTTGTAAAACTTTTGCTTCTGTAGGTATTCAATGGGAAAGAAGAAGTCAGATGAAGCTGGAAGTAGCTCGAAGGGTAGTGGGAAAGATGCAAAGAAAGATAAAATGTCAGTTTCCGCTATGCTTGCTAGTATGGACGAAAAGCCAGATAAGCGCAAGAAGGCATCTACTTCAAATACGCCCAAGCCAAACGCAGCTTACACTGATGGAATCGATCTTCCATCTTCTGATGACGAAGATGAGGAGACTGTTACCGGGAGAGATGGACAACAGATTGCCAGGCGGACAGAGGCCAACGTGCCGAGTACTTCTTTGACTGAAAAAGAGTCGAAGAAACGAGAAAAGAAGGAAATGTTGGCATTGTACGCTGTTGAGCAGGCCAAACGAGAGGCACTAAGGGATGATCATGATGCTTTCACTGTTGTCATTGGTAGTCGTGCTTCAGTCCTCGATGGCGGAGATGAAGCCGATGCTAATGTTAAAGACATAACAGTCGAGAATTTTTCAGTGTCAGCTCGAGGAAAAGAGCTTCTTAAGAACGCGACTGTAAAAATTTCTCATGGGAAGAGATATGGTTTGGTAGGACCAAACGGAATGGGGAAGTCCACACTTCTTAAGCTTTTGGCTTGGAGAAAGATACCGGTGCCTAAAAACATTGACGTGCTATTGGTTGAGCAAGAAATAGTTGGGGATGATCGAAGTGCACTTGAAGCAGTTGTTTCGGCCAATGATGAGCTGGTGAAGCTCCGAGAAGAGGTTGCTACTTTGCAAAATTCATCAGGTGAAAATGGAGATAAAGACGACGAATCCGGAGAAAGGCTTGCTGAGTTGTACGAGAGGCTTCAGTTGCTTGGATCCGATTCAGCTGAGGCCCAGGCTTCTAAGATTCTTGCTGGGCTGGGATTCACCAAAGACATGCAGGTCCGTCCAACTAAGTCGTTTAGTGGTGGGTGGAGGATGAGAATATCCTTGGTCCGAGCCCTTTTCATTCAGCCCACACTTCTATTACTTGATGAACCCACCAACCATCTAGACCTTAGAGCGGTTCTGTGGTTGGAGGAGTATCTTTGTCGGTGGAAGAAGACTCTTATTGTCGTATCACATGACCGTGATTTTCTTAACACGGTGTGTGCTGAAATCATTCATCTTCATGGCATGAAGCTTCACATGTACCGTGGAAACTTCGATAATTTTGAGAGTGGTTATGAACAGCGCCGAAAAGAGATGAATAAAGAGTTTGAAAAGTATGACAAGCAATTGAAAGCCGCCAAACGGTCTGGAAACCAGCTTCAGCAAAAGAAGGTGCAGGAAAAAGCCAAGTTCACCCAAGACAAAAAGGCTAAGGCGAAAGGAAAGGGAAAAGTTTGTGAAGAAGATGAGCCTTAAGCCGAAGCCCCTAGAAAATGGAGAGACTACACTGTCGAGTTTCACTAACCGTCCAGATTTAGCCTCTAGAAGATGAGCCTTAAGCCGAACTTACTCCTCCGCTCCTCCAGCTTCTTGAAGTTAGCTTTAGCTACCCTAACCGTCCAGATTTTAGGTTGTCCAACGTTGAAGTTGGGATTGACATGGGAACCCGAGTTGCTATTGTGGGGCCCAATGGAGCCGGGAAATCGACGTTGCTCAATCTCCTTGCTGGGGACCTGTACCCATCTGAGGGGGAGGTACGGAGGAGCCAAAAGCTAAGAATAGGCAGATACTCGCAGCATTTTGTTGATCTTCTTACAATGGATGAAAATGCTGTTCAATATCTTCTCCGACTCCATCCTGACCAAGAAGGCATGAGCAAGCAAGAGGCGGTTAGAGCAAAACTTGGGAAATTCGGGCTTGCCAGTCATAATCATCTAACCCCGATTGCCAAATTATCAGGGGGTCAGAAAGCCAGGGTTGTATTTACATCGATAGCCATGTCAAAGCCTCATATATTGTTACTCGATGAGCCCACCAATCACTTGGACATGCAGAGTATTGATGCTCTTGCAGATGCATTGGATGAGTTCACGGGTGGGGTTGTTCTGGTTAGTCATGACTCGCGGTTGATTTCACGTGTGTGCGAGGACGAGGAGAGGAGTTTAATCTGGGTTGTCGACATTGGAACTGTCGACTCCTTCCCAGGAACATTCGAGGAATACAAGAACGAGCTACAAAGAGAGATCAAGGCTGAAGTTGATGACTAATTTGGGTTGCATCACTTGCATGCGATTTTGTCATACCAATTTTGCCTATTTTTGTTTTATCTTGTAACATTTTGCTCCGTTCACAATTATTTGTCAAGTTTACACAGGACGAAAAAATGAGAAAGTATCTAATGAATTCAAATTTTATTTATTAATAACTTGTATAAAATATTGACAAATATAATTACGAACAACTAAAAATAGAATAATCGACAAGTAATTGTGAACCGAGTAAGTAACTAATTGACTAAATGAAATGCCGTTTCAAGAGAGTAATCATGTTCCATATACGGAGTATAATTTTAACCCAGTTGGCAGTTTGGCACTATGTGTCCCTTTTGGCCTTTAAACATTTTATAGGTGTTTTGGGCATAAATAATCTTAAAATATTCATATGGAATGGAATTTTATAGTCTAAATGTTAATGTTGATTTGATAAAGAATGTAATATATGAACTTAAGTTTATTTATGATCTCTTTTTTCTGCAGATTATTTAAAAAAAAAATCTGACGTTGTATTACAATTGACTACTAGAATTTTGATAAATACGGAGTACTTGTATAAGACAGTTTTATATAAATTTAACGTAAAACAAGATCTTTTAGTAATCACTTTTACCCAATAATATGGGTTGTATATTGATCCGTTTTATAACTTTACACGCTTTAGACAAGTTTCACTCATTTAACTAAATAACGCGACTAGGTCTTTGGGTGGAGGCATAAGTAGGATGTCTTTAGATCCTTACCGATAGTTGTTTCCTACTAAATTGTACGGAGTATCATAATTATGGTTTATGAAAAGTCTGAAATTATTTTTTTTAATTTAAATATGAAAAACTAGAATATTATTTTTTTTTTTTTAATTGTAGCACAACTTACCTCGTTCATTCGAAAGGATGAAATAGGTTGGTCATATCCTAGAGGATCAACTTAGTTTTCTTACCTTATCAAAAAAAAAAAATTGTGCAACTTCATGAATCTAAACATTTCCTAAAATACTACTCCTTCCGTCCGAGTCACTAGTTTACCTTTGCTTTATTTTTCCCCTCACAAAATAAAGCAAACGTAAACAATTTGAAAATATGTTGCACCATTGCGAAGGAAAAATATTTTTATCAGCGAGAAAATGATAATTAATATTTTGAAAATAAGCATAAGATAAAGATATTTTTATTAATATCAATAAGATTACTGTCAAGCTGAAGGTTCTACAAGTGAATTATCCAGCTCAAATTACAGGAAATACAAGTACAACATTAATAATAAATACATGCATAGCTATTGGCTGATCTTCCCTCATCATCGTCCCCGTACCCTGCTCACGTCCTTCTCCGCCTTTAAACGAGCCTGGTCTCAGTTATGGCATCAATATGGGATTCACTTCGTACCGGGATAGGGTCTCCCGTGCATGACATAAGGGGGAGGCCTAGGTCTTGTCTGTTGCTGAAGTGGAGGATTGCGTGTACCCGGAGTTCCAGAGACATTAATACGTGGTCCATTCTTCTGTATAAAAGTAAATTTTAATTAGTATTTTAGCTCAACTTACGCTCTACTACAACATTACTCTAGTACCGAAGGGCTCCAGTATATATAATCAACGCGAGTAATGTCCTTCGGTACTAGAGTATCTTACGTTGTTATTATTACAACACTCCTAAGATCACAACTCGGACCATGGTAGTCATCTGGTTTATCAGGGGTGCAGATTTGGCTTCTAAGAGCATTATTTGTAAACAAATACGGAGTACTTGATTTAGATTTTAGAAAGCCTAAACCATGGAAATTTACGCATGTTGTTAGCTGAATATCAATTGTCAATGTCGTTCTCTCCTTGAATCCAAGAGAGCGAGTGAGATTAGTGAGAACCGGAGTGATTAAGAACAAGAGTGAGCGGTGAACTGGTGATGCAAGGTAGAAAAGGCCATTAATCAATATAAAAATTAACAACTCACATTGATGCCAGGATTCCCTTTAAAAATGGGGATTTGCATAGCTGAGGTGAAGCTCAAGGACGATCCTGAAAAAAGAAAAGAATGATTGGGATCAATCGGTCACTTGCGAGATGGTGTTGAAAATCCGTGGGACTAATAAGTATCGACCTATGTGACAGTCAATGGCATGATTGCATCTTACAAATTACTTTTAGGCTTGCTCAACAACATGGAAATCAGGTAAAGATTGTGTATATGTGACCCTATGTTTCACCAAAAGCAAGTGCCTCTAAGATACTCGGGTAATGTCCTTGCAAGAAGGCAAGCTAATTCCACAATATGCTCATAAGGCATTAGCGGGTTAGGCATAAGAATAGCCAGATGACGAGATGAAAACATAAGATCGACCTAAAACTAGTATAGATCAACCAAGAGATAGACTACTTACTATTGTTTTCGAAATTGAAGGCATCAATGATGTCACCGTCCTCTGTTCTGAGCGAGCTTGTTGTATGTGTATCTTGCAGCTTCTGTCCCTTGTAGAAAAAAGAGGTGGTCCCGTGTTTTCCATATCCGCCATCAGAGAAATTACGCTTAATTTGACGCAATAACGGCTCATTAGGAGTGACCCTCACAAAAGTGTCTTTCCTTTTGTGGTCACGGATGCATAGAGTTTCATACAAAATAGGACTGTGCGTATAAACACCTAAGACACAGCATTAAAAATGTCATTTGCAGCAAATATATACTGAACATCTCAAACAAAGAATGCAAGACATACATTATTCCAAAAGAGTTCAGTTAGCAAGATCACCACATTAGCTGATGCCAATTAAACTCGAAAGCAGACATAACGATATCAGGAAATTATAAAAATATCATGATTGTATAACAATTCAATAGAAGTCAAGAGATCATGAAGTGAGTTGATACTAATATTTGCCTAGAAGAATTATAGATATATTCAAGTTACAATCATTAACGAAGGATATTTTGTGTTTACTTTTAAAGGCTTTACAAGTTACTCCCTCCTATTCTCAATATTCTTCCCTATTTCCTTTTCGGTCCATTCAGGTTTTCTTCCCTATTTCTATTTTTGGCCTATCTTTTATTAATATAATAAACCCACTAGTGTACTATATTAATATAATAAACCCACTAATGTACTAATTTTAACACCTTCTCTCCAATTACTTAGGTCCACTAGTGTACTATATTCTTTTTTATTCCTACCCTTAATCCTTGTGCAAATATCAAAAGGGAGGAATATTGAGAATAGGAGGGAGTATTATAGTTGCTCATACAGTCATACTAATAGAATTTATAATAATCTAGTCCGTGGCTACAAATATTTGTGTACAAGAATAGGTTATGCAAGTTCCAACGGAACATTTCACACCTTATACCTTATTTATGAAAAATATGAAAAATAAATTAATGCTCATACTATTACCTACATAAACAGATGAACATCGGATAAAATTGGCATGTTACACAATTCCATTATACCACAAACAACTAATCAAACGCCCTTAATCAAATCAACATAATTAGAACAACGCTACCCATATGCCATTAGGGATCCCATGTCAGATGCACGAAGTCTTACACATTTGTAAGCGACACACGGTGATTTGTTTCCGAATAACCATAAATGGTATCTACCTCAATAATTCATCAACTAACTAGACCTCCATAATGGCAATGAGGTGTACCAAGTTCATCAAGTCATTTTACTTCAGTCCATAATCACACAACAATAAATACAAAATCTTTGGCTCAATTAAGAATAAAAAAAACACAATTGTCAACAAATTAACTCAACTAAAGCTCAAGCTTAAGATTAGAGTCCCAATATTGGTTTTATACTCTAAAACGCTCCCTAACACCAACACCATTTACGCTAAAAGTATGGATGCCCCAAAAAACCCTATGACCTTTGGTCATGCAAGCTCTCACACCATGTCAAAAAACCAACTAAAACAAAAGCTTGAGCTCATGGTTGGAGTCTCCCAATATTAATTGTATACTCTAATACGATCTCTCCCACAAATGCCTAAGGAAGGGTAGATGATATATGAACCCGTGGCCTTTTGGTGAGCTTCGATACAATGCCAAGAACCAAATCAAACCAAAAGCTAAGTTGATGGTTTGAGTCCTAGGTTTATACTCTTAGACCGTAATTACATTATGGTCCAATTACAACCGCTTATAACAATCAATTAAACAAATAGCATTCCATAACAAACCTTAAGACTTGGATATATCCGTCTTAAGTTAAAACGTGTCAAATAGTAATACAAATCTTTTTGCTAAAATTTCCGCATTATGATATCTTATATATGCAAAAGGTATGTTATTTGACCCGTCTTAAGCTTAAAGACATATACTTCTGTCTTAAATGAGAATTTGAGAACTTCACAAACGCAATTACTTATTTACCTTCAATTAAATAGAACGGAAGAAGGCGAAAACAAACCTTGATTATTACTTCTGAGAACATAAATAATATCTCCATTAACCATAGAAAGTTGAAGCGGTGTATCATTACTCCTAACACAAGCACCATTAAACATAAACTTAGTATTACGATATTCGATCCCCATAGTATCACAATAATGAAACATCAACCATTTCAATTCAATTTCTCTATTAATTTTCATAAACTTCCAGCATTCCATTATATTCGCACTTTTCTGCAACTTCACAGTTATAGTATTCGGATCAAAATTTTCTATTACATTTTTTTCGAAATCTTCATCATCGAATTCGTCTTCTTCTTCTTCTTCCTCCTCCTCATCTTCGAAATCATCTTCGTCGAATTCCTCTTCTTCTTCGCTTTTGTATCGTTGCTGTTTCCCTATTTTCATGATTTTCGGCATTAAAATGCGATTGATTTTGAGATTGAGAGAGAATAATGGTGGAAATTGGGAAATTGGGGGAGAAATTAGGGTTTTGGAGGTAAGCGATAGAAACTTTGGCGCTTTTTTTTATTAAGGTTTCGGGCTTAAAAGTGTTGGCCTTTTGGGCTTTTTAGCCCATCAACTGTTACTAGTTTTTGTTGAGTAAACCCCATTCATTTATCCATTTCCACATGTGAAGTTTTAACGTTATTTTTGCTTAAGTTTAGTAAGTTTATCTTTATCAAAATGGTGTTCACGTAAATTCGGATTTCGCGAAGCAAAAATACGGAGTAAACACGTGCCATTGGCGTGTCTGTACTGAACATTTCTTTTAAAAAAATTGTACATTACAGAAAAGCCATTTGGAATGACGTGTCTATACGGTACAATTTTTTATTTTATTTTATTTTTAAAAATAAAATGTACAGTACAGATTTCTTTAAATGTCTTTCGATTCATCTACTATAATTTTAATTCAGTTAAGCTAATAGGTAATAGGAAGAGGGATTGGTAGATTGAGATCAAAAGGCTTATTGTAGTGATTTATTTACGTTTGTTTTTAGGATAATACAAAGGTCACTTGATTTTCCACTCCTACCTTCGGATGCCACTTGCACATGTTTCTTCAAGTATAGTTTTTAATAATGTAACAACGTAAGAGTATGCTTTAAAAAGAAAATGTAAGGATTTTATTTGGACATTAATAAATAGAAATGGTAAATAATTGATTGTGATAAGGTAGACAATCAATCGTTTTGTTCTTTTAAGTAATCAGTGACCCTTTAACGTAGTGTTGCGTATAAAATTTTGGAGGTAAACGCCTTTACTTTTCGCTCTCCTTCCTATTTGTTATTTAAACAAAAGATATTGCCCTTCCCTAACGTACATATCCTTAATCCAATCATTTCCTAAAATACTACTCCCTCCGTTTTATTGATTTGTTTACACTTGAGATATGTACAAATATCTAGGTGAGGAGAGAGGTAGTGAAGAAATGATGATTGGTATTTTAAATATAAACACTGGATAAAGAGATTGTTATTAATATTAAGGAGAATAGTAAGGAGAAATAAATGGTCACTTTTATGTAGTAGTATTATACACTATCCTTAGTATTCTAAATACAGTAGGTCTTGCTTAAGACGGGTCGGATCTTACAACGGGTATTTTGTGAGAGGAAATGGGTAGAGGGGACAAGGTGGACACCCCCCATGTGCTCTCCACTCACCCTTGATGGGTATTTTGTGAGAGAATATGATATCCGATACCTCCGTCTGAAATAAGAATTTGTGTTCTAAATAATATTTTAAGCCAAAAGTTAGCTCATTTAACTATTACACCATTTTAATTATTACACTATCCTTAGCTCATTTAACTATTACACCATGTAAATAAGCGTTTTAATTAAACTTGTTAAAACCACTAGTGGAATTACAGGCATTTAAAACAGCCGGTAACGAGTTATTTTACTTAACTAAAGTATTTGAGTTTAAGTTTGAAAATACAACATCGCAAAACTCATTCCGTGTGTCCTTGAAATCCTACATTCCTACCCATCTCGAACCGGGACTACTATCGAATGTACAAGAAAAGGAGAAAAGCAAAGCAAAGAAAAACGAGATTGTTGAAATGTTGGTCTCACATAGATAGACAGAACACCGACCATAATAATAAGCAAACAAAGCCACTACGGATTGTTGACGGAGTCTTCTTTAGTTAAGAATTTGGACTTGTTTAGTTGCTTAGTTGATGTAATACTATTTGACACGAGATAAAAAGAGTGATGTTGAATTGTTAAAGGGCAAAAGTGTCGTTTGACATTTCATGGAAAGTACATATGAAAGTGAAAGTTGACCAATCTAGATTTGCGGCTTTCATTAATAGACTTAGGCCCTGTTCTTTTGGACTTAAACTCACCCCCTTTAAGTTCAGTTCAGCTCCTATAAGTTCAGTTCAGCTCCTATAAGTTCAGTTCAGTTCAGTTCAGCTCCTATAAGTTCAGTTCAGCTCCTATAAGTTCAGTTCAGTTCAGCTCCTATAAGTTCAGTTCAGTTCAGCTCCTATAAGTTCAGTTCAGTTCAGCTCCTATAAGTTCAGTTCAGTTAAAGTTCAGCTCTTATAAGTTCAGTTCAGAAAAGTTCAATTCTTACAAATTAAGTTTAGAAAAATTATACGAAATATATTATTTATGAAAACCGATATAAAAACATTTGACATTAATTATTGGATACATACATTATCATTGAGACCGCCCGAAGAAATTGTAGAGTATTTCAACTATCGACATTCATTATTTTTGAATGAAAGTTGAAATGACATTTGGTTAATTGAAAAAAAGGTGGAAGATGTTAACAAAATATGCTCTAAATGTCACAAAAGTATCAAATGTCTATTATTGTTTCTACATTCACACTCCATAATTTTATAAGG
This sequence comes from Heliosperma pusillum, assembly GCA_022085475.1. Classification (NCBI taxonomy): domain Eukaryota; kingdom Viridiplantae; phylum Streptophyta; class Magnoliopsida; order Caryophyllales; family Caryophyllaceae; genus Heliosperma; species Heliosperma pusillum. The sequence continues at coordinate 162,772 of JAIUZE010070038.1, forward strand.
ATGCATACTCTTGGAATACCTATTATACAACATGACGTGAATATTCAAGAAACAGTAGATTCAGACATGTTTGATTATAAGCGGGAAAATGCCATGTTCAAGATACGAAACAAGATAGTAAAAAAACATTTGGCGAGACAATGGATTCGTTGTTTCGAGTGGTAGTGAAGATGAAGAAGAAAGTGATGAGGAAGATGATGATATAGAAATAGATAGTTAAAAAACGATGTAATATGTAATTTATTTTTTTATCGTAATGTAAACGTAGTAATCTGTATCAACAAACAAATGTATATAAATCGGAATAATTTTATTATCTTACCTTATGTTTTAGAGTATATTTTTTTTTGTATGACAACCCTTTCCAAAAGATAATGATTATAATAAAGTTCAGTTTAGTAAAGTTTAGATTATATAAGTTCTATTCAATTAAGTAAAATTAAGTTCAGAAAAGTTCAGCTCCTATAAGTTCAGTTCAGTTCAGTTCAGCTCCTATAAGTTCAGTTCAGCTCCTATAAGTTCAGTTCAGTTCAGCTCTTATAAGTTCAGTTCAGTTCAGCTCCTATAAGTTCAGTTCAGCTCCTATAAGTTCAGTTCAGTTCAGTTCAGCTCCTATAAGTTCAGTTCAGCTCCTATAAGTTCAGTTCAGAAAAGTTCAGCAAAATTCAGTCCAAAAGAACAGGGCCTTACACTTAGGATGAGTTTGTCATTTGTCTTCGGATTCTTTTTCTCTATATATGTCGGCTACCTTAAGTAGGCCTGGCCCGTCGTCCGGCCCTGCCCGGTCCGGCCCTGCCAACTCGTGTATTCCGGCCAATGTGTCGGCCCGGTGCGCTTTACCATATTTGACTTTTGGACCGGTTCAAAGCACGTAAAGTCGGGGTCGACTTACCCAAGCCCACCGATAAAATGAAGAAGAGGTATGACGAGTTAAGTTAGGGTTAAACTTAAGCCAAGCCAGCTCTGCTCGTACAGCTCGCCCCATCTGACGGACCAGTACCGTCCCTAACCTGTTTTGTGGCCATATATAATACGAAATATTAAGTATTAGAATTCTAGAGGGTTTGTAAATTTATAAACTCTTTCATCATTTATCGTTAAAACTATGCTACGTATATTTTTTATTTTGTAAGCGGTTATATTGGACATAATATATGTAGGATGAATTGATGGTGTGTGTGTTTTAGTCTTCGTAGTTACCTAAATACCTAATCCTACTTTGTGATGTTCGGAGTTTCATGAAAGACTAATCATATGGCGTGTGTCAAAAAATCCCAATTTTTTTTTACATTGTAAGTATGTTTATTAGTTAATCTCTATTGAAAGACGAAGTATTGATTAACATTAACTCCAACAAAAAGGTAACTAGTGTAATTATTGTATGGCTTTTATAAGTGTCTTTCACCTCCAATTATAATTCTTATCACAGGTGTACTATCTTACCTATGTTTGTAACTTAAGGTTGTCTTACTGATGACGGGCACTATCCGTCACAAACTGAATACGGATAGTGGCGCTCTCACAATATACAAGTGAAAAGACGAGTGGGGAACCATTTGGCCTCCACTTGCCTCCACACTTGCATATTATAAGAGGGGTACTATCCGTTTTCAGCCTGTGGCGGATAGTGTCCGTCTTCAATAAAAATTTGTGTTGTAACTCTATCATGCATTTCATATTTTCAATACCACCTTATTTGAATTTCATATTAATCTAATTTTGTCGATCGAATACATGTTTGATATCTATATTATGTACTCAAATTAAACTCGTTCAAACTCGTAATTTGATGCTCGGTGGATGATAAGTGGACAATAGTTTCATTGGGGTCATAGACCTGGCAAACGGGTCAACCGCGTCGGGTTTGAATCGGGTCAATTTCGGGTTTGCTAGTTTCGGTTCGGGTTGAGTCATTTCAGGCGCAAGTCATTTTCTGGTCAGCTATTTTTAAGTTATTCATGGATAATAATCTGTTTGCAACAATAAACATTCGGATCGGGTTATAGTGGGTCGGGTCAATTTGGGTTTCGGGTCAAGTTCGGGTCTTGAGTTTGGGTGTTGGGTCGGGTTCAGATTGGGGCAGTTCTGTCAGGTTTAATTGGGTTTTTTTTTTCAAATTACTCATAGAAAACCTTTCTAATATAAATGACAACAATTGACTGAAACTAAAAAAAAAAAAAAAATAAGACAACAAAGATCGGGACGGAGGAAGTAACTTATTCAAGTAAGGTTTTATTATCTATAGTATTAATATCGACATCAACCGCTACATAAAAGACAAAAAAAATAACTTGATCGTCCATAAGAAGGTCATATCGGTCTTAAAATATAGATTGTGTTTGAAGAACAAAGAAAGCGACAACAATCATTCTCCTGTAAGACGGTTGTATACCATGTATTTTGGTAAAATGTGACATTGGTCAATAGTGACCACCTTCAAATAAACAGTCATGTTTTTTATCATAAAACTAGTTTTGTTACCCGTGATATTCACGGAACTTCTATGGTGTTTTTTTTTTGAAATGTCAACTCGTTAATTGATGTGAACAGTTTTTTCAGGTAGAGGAAGTGGAAAAGCTATAAAGCTTTTTATAGGACAAAGAGGATTAAAACCCTTAATTAGAGACCATTTCAACATGTGTTAGGTGGTGTGAACATGACTGTCTAGGAGGGGTTTCGAAAAGGTTCTTAGAACCGACGCCAATTACATTAAAGGACCTCAAAATTCATGGTTTTTATTAATATCTTATAAAAAAAAGATTTTTTTATTACTTTGAAAGAAATATATAATATGGTTTCTTATATTTACATGGGCTCATTTTGACATTTAACCTATTAGACGATCTTGTGTTTGTATGAAATTATAATGTTGTCAATGTCACACTTAATGTTAGCATTTTTTTAGTATTGTAATGTATAAATAGACTGTGAGTATCAAAATAAAAATAGATATTGAATAGATTGTAAGATATCAATAATAAATATCAAAATTGATAGAATGCAAACTCTTATAGTAGAAACTCTATAACAAAAATTAATAAACACTTTAACTAAAAATTAAACTATGGAATTTTTATTTTGTAGAAAGGACTCCAAAGCTCTACGGCTCAATCAAACTACTACTACCTCATAAGGTAGCGATAACATAGTCCTTAATCTTTACTTTTGACAGCATATTGAAAATTAAATATCAAACGTCAAAATCATCTGATTACCACTTACGTTCAGTAAATATCAACCATTATATGTGGTTGCTGACTTGTTGCATTCACATGTCTTAATTTGGCGCGTAAAATTTTGGGTTCGTAAGTAAATGTCACCCGCATTAAAAAAACGTAAATCAATAGTAGAATATATAATCTAATTTTCTCAATTCGTACAATATACTTAAAATTCAATGGTACACCTAAAATAATTTAACTCGCACACGCTTATAACATCATAATAGTTTAAAATCAGTAGGGATACAATATGCAATATGTCATTAATCTTACTAAACCACCCTTGAAATCCACATGACGTATATTAGGGATCGGTCTCAACCAATAGTATTACATATTTCATACACATTTTTTTCTTCTAAATCCTTTAGACCCAAAAAAATAAACTCATCTTATTTTCTTCTTTCTTCTTAACCCTTCGTATTGCTCCAAATTAAGGATTACTTTTGTTAACAAAGTCCATGACTTCATGATAGTAGCTTGGTTGCTTGACTTTTGTTCATGTTTATTTCTCTGCAATATACAACAACCAAAATTCAAGATTTCTTAGCCAGGCATTTTTATTAAATGAATTTAGCTTGCAATTCACAGTTAACATAAGTCAGATTAAACATAAATATTCTACTAAATAAACGTATAACACACACATGTAATATGTAAAGATATGTAGTCAGACAAAAAATTTATCTGATTGTCTCAATGACTCCAAAGATAAAGAAGAGTAATTTTCATGTAAAGCCACTTTAGGCAAACCTTAATTATTCCATGTAAAAGCAAAGTTAGTTGGTTAATTAAACCGTCTTACAAATCTAGTGTAAGGCCGCCTTACACATGATTTTGTAGATAAATAAGCCCCTCGGCAATAAACTAATCCTTCATTTTGATATTAAAGGCTACTTACAAACTCTAGGCGTTAAGTATTATTTTAAAAATTAAACTAATGCGGTAAGAAATAAACTAATTAAGAGTGGCATATTTGTTGTGCATACCTGACATATTTTATTGGATTGTGAGGTAGTCCTGAAAAACAACAAAACTAAGATTAGAACAATATCAAATCAAATAGGGGCATAATATAAATGACTAAACTAAATTAGATGAATAATATAAAGAATGTTTATAAATTAGATGGATGGTGGAGGTTTTTATAACCTTGGGTTAGAATAACTTTTTTGTTGATTCTTCCCTTACAACGGGTCATAAGATATTTCGTGCTAATGATAAAGAAGTTGTGTCTATGATGAATTTATAAACATTGTGTATTAAGAATGACTAAGAAACTAAGTAGACACATCATTAATTTTGGTTGGTCAAATTAACACATTATTTGTTGAGTGCCGTTTTAGTTACCAGGAATAATAATTTTGGGAGAAGCTATTTGTATACCATATTTAATGCATAGTAGTATAGTATTACTCCATGGTAAATTAGTTAACTAAGCCATTAGTATAGCAATTATAACGTAAGTTGAATTGAGAGGGAGGCAAAGAGAGCTAGCTTAATTGTAGAAATAAAGACTCTTAAATAATTAGTTTAGTTGATGTGATCACTCCATAACATGTGGTAAGTGGTGTTTGTATCAATTAGAATGTTGACATGTGACACTCAATGTTAACCTTTTTATAGTATTGTATAGAAGTGATCACTATTTATAATTTTTTTTACTATTTGTCAAAACATAGTCACTGTCAATTAATCGTACCGTGAATCGTCTTAAAGGAGCATTTACGCTTTGTAAACGAGTAGCTGTTATTCACATAAATGAAAATAAATGATAAATGTAATCACGTTTTAATTGACCTCTTCTATGTCTTATTTATCTTCTGGAACCATGGAAAGAACATTGACTGCCGCAAAGTTGAAACGTGATAGAAATAAATACAAAAAGGTCACTTTCATTTTCATACAAATGCGAGAATAATGTCAAGCTTAACATATTGACTAATGTCAATATTTGAGGCTTCCACAACTTATTTTGGTGTCTTCTACCCTAAATACTTTCGTACGGCCTATTAATCCGGGTTAGTTTAACTTATATCGGAAAAAGTTCAAATGAATATAAACGGCAAATAAAAGTAAAATGTCTATAAATTTAATAAAATTTTATCAGGTTTATGTAAAAAGAGTGTTATTTGACTCGCTTTAAATTTAAGATAGATATAATTACTTTAAAATAGACCAATTAGAGATGTAAGATTAATCTTCCTACTAAATCCTACATATATTATACAAAAAAAATTAACTAAATTTACGCCCTTTCTTTTTTGTGTTAGAAGTATATTTTGAAATTTTCATCTCATTTTTATTATTATAGCATTGAACCAGATTCCAAGATATACACTCTATATTTTAAAACTCAAATTATAAACACCTCAATACTATTTTACATGAACATTTGACTCCTGTCACCTAACATGATATGAATCGGAAATTGAAAATCAATTTTCAGTGGTTTAAGGTAGAGAACAAACCTACTAACATTACTTCCTCTGTTTTTTTATATATATATATATGACTTTCTCACATTTTGAGACATTCTTTTCTCTCTTTAATATCTCTCAATATATAAATTTAAATATTATGATATATATATATTCATATGAAATAGCTATTCGTAAGGAATTTAATGGTATTATTTTTATAATTTTTGAATAAATATATTTTTTGAAATATTAAAGTTAAAGTCTTATTTCGAAAAAGCAAAACGTCATATATAAAAAAACGGAGGGAATGTTTTAGTTTGGTCCATCAACAATCAATTTTTCTGTGTGCTTATAATCATAATGTTAGCTTGGATTGGATTATCTAATTAATTTTAAATATTTGCGAATGTTCAAAGTTTTTCCCATTATATGATTATGTGTATTGTTTAGCATATTTATATTATGTACGCAATGGTAGTATAGTACCTTCTCATATTCGTGCAGATAAGAAATTTAATTTTGATACATAACATCCAAAATTCCAAGTCTATCCCATACGAAAAATACCGTTCAATACGGTCTCGCTTTTAAAAAATCTCAAATAATCCTTTAAAATCTACTGTAGTATTTTTCTACGGAGTTTATTTTCGCAGTACGTTTTTTACTCATTTTTAGTACTTTTAACAACAAAATTTCCATTTGTTACCCTTCACAAAAAACACATCAAACCTAATTCTCCCATCTTCTCTCTACCTTCTCTCTACACCTTAACCTACTTCAAATTCCATAAAAAAAAAAACTTAACTATAAACGATTATTAATTCAAATGACGAACATGTATTTCGTTATGCACATATTAATAAATTGATTAATTTTTATATTTGTATTCCTTTATTGCTTTTTAATTAGGGTTTTATGTAATTAATTAGGGTTTTTAATTTCTTTGTATAATATGTTGTACTATAGTAGGGCTGGTCGTCGTCGTGGTCGCCGGAGGTAAGCGAAGCGGCCGACGTTGTACTATATGTTGTACTTCGTTTAATTTTAGTTTTATGGTATAGTATTGTAATTTTTAGTTTGTATTGTATAGTATTGTAGTTTGTACTGTATAGTATTGTAATTTTTAGATTGTACTGTATAATATTGTAATTTGTACTGTATAGTATTGTAGTTTGTAATGTATAGTACATGTACTAATAATACTCATTGTAGTACATCTACTAGTACACCCACCACACCACCGCGCATCACAACACTCCCCACCGCATACCACCGCACAAATAAATCACCGGCGTCAACTGGCGTCACCGACGAGGGGACTGCCGGCATCACCGGCGTCGACTGGCGAATGGGCTGCCAGACAACCCACAAAGGGATTGACCGGAGCGTCCCTACCGGCTAACCTCCACAACGGCGTCAG